>CM068761.1:11460713-11923016 GCA_035084275.1 Hydrolagus colliei
TGCTGTTTGACCCTCCTTGACCTGACTCTGGCTCAGCACAAAGCGAGTTTAGCGTTTACCAGGGTAAACATTTACAGTGATGTACTGTGATGTCCTCAGTCAGGACAGGAGAGTCAGTTCCACACCTGGTGTCAGCTCCCATGAGCGGCATATTGCTCTAACATACGAGTGTTTATTAATTATTATTTATCTATTAATTGTTTGAAATGACCGACGTCGGTCTCTCCCCGAGCCAATGTTTACGAGGGGCACGGAGCCGGGTCCTGAGGCTGTGACATGTGAGCCAAGAGGGCAGCCCGAGACATCAACACACAGTCCAGTCTGAGTCGGGAGCCAAGGGGATGAATTAGAATTTGATTAAAACACTTCACAGAAGCTGGAGATGGTGAGGGGGTCAAAGCCAACGAACAGTGAGTGAGAATAACCTTCAATCTTTTAATAATTTATTTTAATTAAAGATTAATGAGCAGCTGGAGCTTCAGCGGAGTCTGGGAGCTGACCCCCCACCTGGCCTCTATACCCCAACATTCCTCGAGCCACAGAAACCCAAGGTTCTGCGTTTGGGAAGATGAACGAGTCAGATTCCCAGCGGCTGGAGGGCCTATACTGAAAGGTAAATTCTGACAAGGATTGTGAAAGACTAGAGAAGGTTAGAGCGGGTGGCAAAAGCAGTTCAATGGTAAAGTTATGAAGTGCCATATATAATGCTGAGTATCTGCTTGTCAGCAAACAGCGTTGTGATAATGTGATTCCAGGATCCTCCAGACTCCGAGTCTCTGTTAACATCACATTACTGGGTGGTTGGCTGGCGGTCACATAAGATCCACAATTCACATAGTGACACGAGCTCCGCTCTTGGTGTTTAGTGGGTAATGTGTGGCGGGGACAGGGTTAGAAACAACAATTTGCTATTAGAATCTTTCACATAGATTAGCATGTCGGAGGCTGAGCAAGGAGAAGGTTAGAAACAGTGAAAGAAAAAAAAGAAACAAACATAAAATTAGAATCAACAAAAGAGTGAGAGATGAGGGAAGTTAGAGACATCAACAATGTAAATCAGGAAGCTACAAAGTTAAAAGAGTACAACAACAACAAAATGACATTTATAATAAATAAAAATAATAATCCTTGCCTTTAATATAGTGTTTTTCACATCTTCTAGACATCTCAAAGCACTTCACAGAATATACTGTAAAGTGAATTAACTGTATACTTGTGGGTGAAACACAGCAGCCAATTGTGTACAGCAGCGTCCCACAAACAGTCGTGGATTGAATAACCATTTTTTTAGTTAGGGATTATTATTTATAGAGCACGTTTTATGTTGTGAAGAAGTAAGAAAGAAACTCAGAGGAATCTAGAGAGAGGTTTGTCAAAGGGGTATATTACGCTGACAGTATAATTCCTGAAGATTTTGTTTTTTTGAGTGATTACTTATTTTCTACATTCTTTCCTAACACATCATGGGTCTGGTCTCAGTTGCTATGGATAAGGAAGGAGCTCTCTACTGTAGCACAATTTTGTTGTAAAATTAGAGAACGAAAATACACCTTAAATGACTGGTGAGATTGTACATGGTGTGTGTGCAGGAGCAGAGGCATGTTGGTGTGCAACTCCAGGTCGTAACAACAAAAGGAATATAGGAACAGGTGTAGGTCATTCAGCCCCTCAAGTCTGTGCTGCCATTCTATTAGATCAGTGGTTCCCAACATTTCTTTGCTGTGACCTAAATTAACCACCAGCAGGTCCTCCACCACTAGAGGACGATATCGCAAAGCTCAGCCAAAACGATATCTCCCATCTGTTTTGTGGACTCAGTGTAACTGGTAAGTACGCTCTTTATACAAATTGGTTGGTGGTGTCCCACTTTTTTTTAGCGTTAAAAGCTTCTTTTAGCGTTAAAAAGGCATTTTCAGCATCAAAAAAGGAAGACAAAAATAAATTCTGATGAGCTTTGGGACCCTACTGAGAGGGTCCCAAAACCTGATTTGGGTTGGGACCCGAGGTTGGGAACAGCTGTATTAGATCATGGCTGATCTGTATCTGAATCCAAATACAGTAATTGACTTTGCCCCTGTATCCCTTGATGCCCTTTACCAAACACAAATCCATCCACCTCAGTCTTGAAAATTTTAATGATTCCAGAATCCACAGACTTTTATAGGGAGAGAGTTGCAGAATTCCACTACCCTTTGCTTTAAAATTTTGATCTGATTTCACTGATTTAATTCACCATTCTGTAAAAGACCTATTCATTTAGGCTCTTCCTCCTTTTCCATATTATTTTATAGTCTATTTGTAATCTGTTACTATTGTTACTATTGTATTATTTTAACAGTATTCTAATCTCCAAGCGCTGTGTCAGACAACCTTTTAACACTCATTAGTACCAAGAGGGTTAAGGGTTGGGGTGATGTAGGATAAAGGTCTTTAAGGATTATAAATAGTTTGTTTTAAAATAAATACAGCAGCCATTTATTATTTCCAATTGTTAGCAAACCAGTAAATGAAGCGGAAGAAATCAAAGACAACCACGGCTAAAATTAAATAGAATATACTATTCTATTTAAAAAGAGAGAGGGTTAGAATAAAGAATTGTTATATAGAAACCATTGCTGAAGCAGAATCCATCAATTATTTAAAAAAGACATAGATAGATGCCAAAGGAGTAGTTCTATCAAAGGGTATTGCTGAGTAAAAGAGAGGTGGCTTTCGTGAAGAAAAACACCTTCACAAATTTAATGTGCCCAATGGTCAGATTTCCTGCTAATTTCTCTGTAATTCTATCATAGAATCTTACAGAACGGCACAAAAGGAGGCGTTTGGCCCATCGACTCTGTGCCGGCTCTTTGAAAAAAGCAATTCAATCCCACTGCCCAGCTTTCTCCCCACAACCGTGCAAACCCGTCCTCCCCAAATAAATCTTTTAAAAGTTTGAGAATGCTCTATTTGAGAATACTGGAAATTAGTTTATTATTAATCTTCACTGAAAACTTATTTTAGAAATATTGCTGAAAACCAGTGAAAAGGATGTGTGACTGGCATGTGCAGCATTAGGAAGAGAGGATTTGTTGTTCGGATTCCATGTAGCATACTGCTTGCTGATGTAATAATAAATAATAATTCTTGCATTTGATATAGCGCTTTTCAGAATATACTGCAAAATGAATTGACTGTATATTTATGGGTGAAACGCGGCAGTCAATTGTGTACAGCAGTGTCCCACAAATAATCGCAGATTGAAATACAGGTAAAGCTTTATTTAGGACACGGTTGCGTTCCTGAAAAATGGTACTCAGATCAAAACATCCTAAATCGAAACACGGTTTCCCATGCAGCCCCATTATATAACCCATCATGCGTTCTTTTCACCGAATTCTCGGACCTTAAACCCACTAAATAACACACAAAACACACAAAATAACACACATAGGCAAGAAGGGGTATTTGGGGTAACTGTACAGTATTGTACTTTAATACTGGCAAACTTTAATACAGTCCGTTTTGATCTGCTTGCTCCTGTAGCTGTAACACACCTTGAACTTGTCAGTATATTGTCCTTATTCTGTTTTATAGTAGCCACCGTTGATCTAGCTAGCCCTAAAGTCCTCCCGATGTCCGTACATTTTTTGCCAGAATCGATGCATGTCCAATTTAGTATTGAAAGTGATGACTTTGCAGGGTTTCTGGCCGCTAGCGGTATTATCACTGCTAGCACTTACCGCTATCTCTTCCCGACTTCCTAGAAGCAAGGTAGAGGCTGTAAATCGCTCGGGAAGTTGCTCGGGAATGTTCGGAAATTACTATAATTACTATAATACTGCCATGGTGTGATGTTGCTTCAAAATCAGCTGCTTTTAAACAGTGACGTACTGACATGTTATTGGCCAGTTCAAATGCTTGGATACACTATATCAAGTGCAAGCGCGATTTACCCGCGAATACACTATGGACTGTGCGTATGGACAAAAACGATGCGCCAAAAACGACTGCGATATTCAAAATATGTACTGCACATGCGCAAAAAAGAATTTTGTTTGTTAAAACGAAACCAAGTGTCTTATATCGATAAAAAGGTATTAAAAAAATTATGTTTGTTCAATCAAAATGTCCTAAATAGAAGTGTCCTTAATCGAGGCTTACCTGTAACCAATTTTTTTGTTGTTGAGGGATTATTATTAGGTGTGTGGAGTAAGGAAACATTCCCAAGGCACTGAACAGTCAGATTGGGACCCAGGAAGAGGGGCAGGGTAGGAGGGAGGGGCAGGAGAGAGTTAGGAGGGAAGGGAGAGAGGTGGCAGGGCAGCAAAAGGCATGATTAAAGAGGAGGGTCTTGAAGGAGGCAAGGGTCTTGAGTGAGGTGAAGGGACTGTAGGGTGGACAGTGGGGTGTAAGGCAAGGCTGTAATCTCTGAGCTGCAGGACTCCACATTTGTTATTTGTTACAATGTAAATACAAAGTTGTTGCTGGCTATTTGCCTATTGGGGACTGAGATACTTGTGCCAGGAAAGGCAAGAGACAGAGGTCACTGACAATCACGGACATCTAGGATTTGAAGGACAATTATTTCTAATTAATATCCCTTTATAGGTTTTCATTCTGTTAACTAAAGTGTGTCAGAGCTGTAAGGAAAGGTCCCCGACCCCTCTCCAGCTGAAATCTACATTGGGATTTATTGAGTTGAACCTGAATCACATTCTGAAGAGCATGAGTGCGTATGCCCTTTGCAGTTGTTAGACTGCTGCTATGTGATTGCTGTTTTAATTCATATAGCTTCCAAATTCAAATCAATATTTGTTTTATAAGAATTAATTGTGTAAAATCCTTCCCAATTCTTGCTGGTTTCCAGTAGGGTCCGGCGATATATCGATATATCGCTAAAACACGATATAATTTTCATATTGATACGCCGATATAGACATAAAAAATATATAGATATATCGAAAAATCGATATATCGAGGTAAAAAATCGGGATGCGAGCACACTAAACTACAAGACCCAGAATGCTCATCTCTATACACAATGCACAGACCGAGGTGCAAAGCCGCCATATTGTATTCATAGTCCTCGAATACAATATACAGGTATGCAAGGGGTGGTGGGGTGGGGGAGAGACGGCTGGGGTGTGGGGGGGTGAGGGGGAGAGAGACTGCTGGGGGGGGGGGAGGAGAGAGACGGCTGGGGGTGGGGAGGGAGAGTGAGACGGCTGGGGGGGGGAGGAGAGAGACGGCTGGGGGGGGGAGGAGAGAGACGGCTGGGGGGGGGGAGGAGAGAGACGGCTGGGGGGGGGGAGGGAGAGTGAGACGGCTGGGGGGTGGTGGGGGAGAGAGACGACGGGGGTGGGGGTGCGAGAGAGGGATGGCGGGGGGGGGGGGGGGGTGGAGAGACGGGGTGGATGTGATAATATACAGATAGATAGAGATGGGGGGGATGTGAGAGAGGAGAGAGGGAGAGAGACACAGACAGAAAAACACAGAGATGGAGAGAGTGAGAGACACAGAGAGGGAAAGATATTTACCTCCTGAGAAGATAGGCCCCGAATGTGCGCGCACCCGGAACGCGCACGCACTCCGAATGCGCGCTCCGCGCGCGCATGCGCAGTACAAAAAACCTGAAAATATCGATATTTCGGTATATCTCGATGTGAGCCCATCGATATATTTAATCGGAAAATTTCCATATCGACGGACCCTGCTGCTTTCTCTTCTACTCTTAATGTAACTAAAATGTAACTTAATGTAACTTTTTGTTATTATCCTTCACATCTCTTGCCATGTTCAATTCAAAGCTTTTCTTTGCTATTCTGATGTTTTTTTGCAGTCCTGCTATGCCTTTTGATAGAGTTCTACTTATTTCCTGACCCCCTTGCAAGCACATCAAACTATGGGCGTCCAATGGTGATTGTCACATTTTTCTTTCCTTTCCTTCTTTCGCCAGGCCATCTCCTGTGGCATCAACTATCTCCGCTTTTCTGTTTGAGCAGCGGAAGTCTATGGAAGGCGAGGTGAGCAGACTTCACAGCAAATGTCGGTAGCAGCAGGTGGCAGGGTGCAGAAAGGAAGCTGGAGACTACCTAGCGACATTCTTGCAGCACTAAAGCTGTCATTAGTAATGATTTGATGAGATACTTTGATTGAAGAAAATCTACTTGAAGAAAATCTACTAATCTGCTGAATTTGTCTTCGCATGGCAACTAACAAAGGACTTCATCGCACACCTTCATATTACACTACATGTTGCTAGACACTCAGTCACTTATACTTTTACTCGTGCAGTTATGCATTAGCCAAGGAAGTGGACTTTTAAATATGTGATGCCTGTCAGAAGTCTGTACTAATTACAGGAGCACTAACCGTTCTTGTGTTCATCATTCTCCCTCGACATGTCTTCAGGTATGTTGAAATTTGCCGATATGATCAAATACTGAATTTGCCTTGATTCTGAATTTACCTCCACTGAATACTGAACTGGTTTATCATAAAATGTGACAATACAAAAGCATTTGGTACTATACACAAATTGTTATTGGCTAGCTCTTATCCTCCTTTGATTACTTAACATTATCATTTTGTATGCACTGTTTATAGTAATGTTTTATGTTTTAGGCCCAAATGGTCAGATTTATATAATTGTTTAATGTTTAATGAAAGTGGTCATTGTGCTGTGTGGTGGGCAGGAAACTTTCCTTGCTGTTATGAGGTTTCATGGCACAGGTGGAGGGAATTCACACTTTATTCACAGTGAATAAAATGCAGATTCATGGGTTTGGGAAATAAATAAAATAAATCCCATCCATTGCGTGATTGAAAGTGGCATTCTTGTTAATTCCACTGATGACCCTGTTAAAGGGCCTTGCATGCTAATTTGCAGTTCCTTCCACTTACTGAATGGTGCCATCAGAATGGGATGTAGCCTATGGATTTCTCTGCACTATTGAAATGACTAAAAAAACATTTCCTTTTAGTCTTTAAACATTTGGCTCTGGGATTTCTCACCTTAATTTAGTCAATATTTATTCTTTTTAAAACATCAATCAAATCACGCCTCAATTTCCTAAACTGGTATAAATACAACTACAATTTAATATAACTTACCATAACCTCATTAATTATAATGAAATCCTTTCATTCCAGGCATTATCCTTGCCTGCTCCTTGTCCCCCGACCCACCCGCCTCACCATTGGCAGGCGAGCTGTTAGCCACTCTGCCACCATCCTCTGAAACTCCATCCCACAGTACCTCGCCCTCTCTCTGGCCTTCTGTAAGTCTCGCCTCAAGACTCTCTTCGATGGACCCATCGGCACCTACTAATCCCCCCATTCCTCCCCCCCATCCCCAGTTTGGGTCTGAAACAGCGATCGTTCAGTGCCTTAGGACATCCTCCTGACATGAAAGGCACTGTACGAGTATGATTTTGTTGTTGTATATCCTTCTTCTGGTGGGCAGCTGAAACTGACCACAATACTCCAATAAAAAGTCCATCTCCTCCTCCTTTTTCCTGTATCTCACGTGATGAACCCAAGAATCCCATTAAACATTGATCCCTTTTTTGCACCTTTTAATTGCATATCTATGGAGGTCTGTGGTGTCCTGTAGCTCAGTGATTAGAGCACTTGCCTTGCAAGCAAGAGATCTGGGTTTGATTCTGGACAGGGCAAGTTTCCTTATTCTACACGCTTGATAATAATCTCTCTCAAAAAAGAATAATTTGGTCACTCAAGCTACGACTGTTTGCGGGACACTGCTGTGTGCAATTGGCTATTGCATTTTGCCCACAAATATACAGTCAATTCACTTTACAGTATATTCTGTGAAACACTTTGACATGTCTAGAAGATGTGTAAAGCACTTTTATATCAAATGCAAGTACAGTATTATTATTATCTACCTGGATCTTTAGATCCCTTCATCTATCTGCCCTGCCCATTGCTTTCCATTTAATATATACTCGCTTCTGCTACTGTTACATACACACAACTTTAACACATTAAACTACATTTGCCACCCATTTATCCACTAAGCCATCCACTAAGCTAACACCATTTTGATAAAGATGAGTGAAATACATTATTGTATTATTTTAATGAACTATGTGGCCAGGCAGCAGATGCTGTTTCTCTAGATCCACAGTTGAAAAGGTTTTTGGTTTTTATATATATATTGCCAGCTCAAGTACAGTATATCAAAAATACTGAAAAATCATCTATAGTTTATAGCCCAGAAACATGCCATTTACCCAACCAGCACCTGACAATGTCTATACCAACTACTTACTACCTCTCCCTTCTATATATTAAATGCACAATATCACAGTAATGGCTCCAAATCAAGATTATTGCACCCGATATATGGGATTATAACGCACACTCAGTCAATATCCGTGTGTTAGATCCTTTAGCAACCTTCATGAGGGTTAAAGCTCTCAGAACAATCAATGGTATGAAACAAATTGCTCCAGTAATGCCAATTATTCCAGTGGCCTATGTTCCATCACACTGACATCAGCAGGTCATAGTACAAGGTCTGTTCACTCACAGCACACCGTGGCTACTGGAAACTAGGGTCCGTCGATATGGAAATTTTCCAATTAAATATATCGATGGGCTCATATCGAGATATACCGAAATATAGATATTTTCAGGTTTTTCGTACTGCGCATGCGCGCGCGGCGCGCACATTCGGGGTGCGCGCGCATTCGGGGCCTATCTTTCTCTCTCTGTGTCTGTCACTCTCTCCATCTCTGTGTTTTTCTGTCTGTGTGTCTCTCTCCCTCTCTCTTCTCTCACATCCCCCCCATCTCTATCTATCTGTATATTATCACATCCACCCAGTCTCTCCACCCCACCACGCCGTCCCTCTCTCGCACCCCCCACCCCCATCGTCTCTCTCCCCCACCACCCACCCAGCCGTCTCTTTCTCCCTCCCCCCCCCCCCCCCGCTGTCTCTCTCTCCCTCCTCCCCAGCCATCTCTTTCCCCCTCCCCCCAACCATCTCTCTCCCCCTCTCCCCAGCCGTCTCTCTCCCCCTCTCCCCAGCCGTCTCTCTCCCCCTCTCCTCCCCCCCCAGCCATCTCTCTCCCCCTCCCCCCAGCCGCCTCTCTCCCCCTCCCCCCAGCCATCTCCCTCCCCCTCCCCCCAGCCGTCTCTCTCCCCCGCTCCCCCCCCAGTCATCTCTCTCCCCCTAGCCGTTTCTCTCCCCCTCCCCCCAGCCATCTCTCTCCCCCTCTCCCCCCAGCCGTCTCTCTTCCCCTCTCCTCCCCCCCAGCCGTCTCTCTCCCACCCCCAGCTGTCTCTCTCCCCCTCCCCCCAGCCGTCTCTCTCCCCCTCTCCCCCCCGCAGCTGTCTCTCTCCCCCTCTCCCCCCCCCCCCCCCCGCAGCAGTCTCTCTCCCCCTCAATTGGGAATTTGACCTCTGCCAAGTGAGGTTTGAGGTACCAGGAACTCCCTGAGAGCTTCCCATTGGGCAACACAGCTCAGCATGAAATGTGTGAGAGCATTGTCACCATCTTCCTGTCCACAGCTCGGGCCACGTCCCTTCCCATTGAGCGATGGTTCCCCAGTTGGAGGTGTGGAGTTTAAGCAGCAGCTGCTGGCCTCTCTGCAGCCAATCACAGTGGGATCCAGGCGCTGGACGTATGAACGTGTGTCACAAACTCGGTCTCCAGGTAACACCTTCCAGCAGCTGTGGCCCCAGCCTCAGAGTTTCCTCATCATCTTCTGCCAGGCATCTGCCTTCAGTGTGGTGGGAGGACTTTTACAGGGCAGCTTGTGATGTGCCAGCCACCCTGATGTTCTCAAGGTCCAAGTTCAATGCCATGTACTGTACCAGGCTAACTCAGCACCAGCTGCTCAATCCAGGTCCTCATGTGAGGGGCCCTGGCAAATGACTCCCACCTCCAGGGTGTTTAGTGACAGGTTAGTAAATGACCAATTGTAGCTAGGAGATTGTTGGCCAGGACCCTGGAGAAACTTCCTTCTCTTTTCAAATCATCATGGTTCATTAATGTCCACCTGTGTACTAGGTAGGACCTCAGTTTAACGTCCTTTCTGGATCTCCTGTGGCTTAGTGGTTAGAGCACTTGTCTTGCAAGCTGGGGACACTAAGCTGGGAAGACCCGTGTTCGAATACAGGCAGGTCAGGGCGAAACCTTGGGCAAGTTTCCTTACTCCACACGCCTAATAATAATCTGTCCAAAAACAAAACATAATAAAATTGTTTATTTCAATCCACGATTATTTGTGGGACACTGCTGTGTGCAATTGGCTGCTGTGATTCGCCCACAAATATACAGTCCATTCACTTTACAGTATATTCTGTGATGCGCTTGGCGTGTCACTAAGATGTAAAAAGTGCTATATCAAATGCAAGGATTATTATTATTATTATCAAAGGATGCCATTGCATTGAAATGTCCGTCTCAACAAAGTCTTGATATTAATAATCCTTGCATTTGATATAGCGCTTTTCATGTCTTCCAGACATCTCAAAGCACTTCACAGAATATACTGTAAAGTGAATCGACTGCATATTTGTGGGCGTAACGTAGCAACCGATTGTGCGCAGCAGTGTCGCACAAATAGACTCTGTATGTGGAGTCTTGCGGCTCAGTGGTTAGAGCACTCACCATACAAGCAAATCCATGTTTAATGGGCTTGTGCCATACATGGGTTTGAGTTCTTTAGCGAAACCTTGGGCAAGTTGCCTTACTCCACATGCCTGATAATAATCTCCCAAGAAAAAAAACAAGAATTAATTGGTCATTTTTCAATCTACAACTATTTGTGGAACACTGCTGTGCACAATTGGCTGCCACATTTCACCCACAAATATACAACAACAAAATTACATTTATATAGCACCTTTCACATTGGGAGGATGTCCCAAAGCACTGGACAGTCGATGTTTCAAACCCGAGCTGGGGTCAGGATAGAGGAGGGTGAAGGGAAGGGAGGGGAAGAGGGGTGACCAATGGCACAATCGATGAGGAGGATCTTGAGGCGGGGCTTGGAGGAGTCTTAGGATGGGTGAGGCGGAAGGATTGTGGGATGGAATTCCAGAATTTGGGGGCAGAGTAGCTGAAAGTTTGCACACCAATGGTGGGGTGGGTGGGTTGCAGGATGATAAGCAGGTCAGAGCCCACTGAGTGGAGGGAGCGGACAAGTTGGTAGGCATTAGGAGGTTGCAGAGATGGAGTGGGGATAAGGCCATGGAGGGTTTTAAATGTGAGGACCAGGATCTTGAATTGAATCCGCTGAATGATGGGAAGCCGATGGAGTCAAGCCAGTATGGAGGAAATGGGGTTGTGGAGCTTGGTGTGGGAGAAGACATGGGCTGTAGAGTTCTGGATGACCTGCAGCCTATGGAGGAAGTTGTTGGGAAGGACAACAAGCAGGGCGTAGTTGAGCCTGGATGCAATGAAGGCCTGAATTAGGGTATCAGCGGCCTGAGGGGTGAGGTAGCGGTGGAGTCGGGCAATATTGCGGAGGTGAGAGCAGGTCAAGGCTTGGTTGTGGGGAGGAAAGTCAGTTGAGAGGATTGAATAAGACACCTAGGTTTGTGACTGGCTTGGTGAGGTACAGCGTGCAACCATGGTGCTTTATGCTACCAGTGTTGATGTGTGAAGTCGTTGGCGTGAGCCAATCAGGAGGGCCTCGGTCTTGTTGACATTCAGTTATAGAAAGTTAGCTTTCATCCAGGATGATGTCTGACAAACAGTTTGTCAGGGCGGCAGTGGCCCTGGCGTCGAGGGTAGAAGCAGAAAGATAGAATTGGGTGTCATCTGCATAGATGTGGAAGTTGACCCCATGTCTATGGATGATGTCGCCAAGTGGGATGTTAGCATATAGATGTTAAAATGTAGGGGACCAAGAACAGAGCCTTGGGGATGCCACAGATAACAGTGCGGGGGTTGAAGGAGAAGCCATTAGTCAAATAATTTGACAGTATATTCTGTGAAGTGCTGTGAGATGTCTAGAATACATGATAAGGCGCTATATCAAATACAAGGATTATTATTATTAGTCTGTGAACTGCTTTGAGATATCTAGAAAATGTGAAAAGTGCGGTATCAAATGCAAGGATTATTATTATCAAATCTTTGAGACATCTCTTGATAGCACTTAATAGAATATACAGTAAAGTGAATTGACTGTGTATTGATGTGGGACTTGAACAAACACCCTTCTGACCTATAGGCAAGAATGTTACCAACTGAGCCAGGCTGCTTTAGCCAATTGAGGGAGAAGTGGATGAAAACCTGGAAAGGAAAGATAGCAGAGAAAAGCGCTGGAGGAGGACTGTTGGAATGACATTCATTTAAAATAAATTAATAATTTATCCAACTGAACCTAATGCTGTTGGTGATATAATTCAATGTATATAATTCAATCTTTATTCCCATCTAGTCTGAAAATATAGAATTCAGTGTTCAAGTTCAAATGTAGTTAATGATATTCAATAAATTCAGAATAAATGGGTTACATGAGGTTTAGCATTGTCAGCAGATTGAGGTTGGATGCTGATAGGTAAATATAACACTGATATCCAGTAATAACTTGTTGTGATTTCCTGATTGTGAAAGACTTTGACGTTTGTTAAATCACAAAAAATATTTGCTATTCTCTGGCACATGGAAGGCAAACACCCCCATCCGCAGCCAGTGCCATTCCAATTCTCGCTCAACACTAATTAGGTGATAAAACAAAGCCTGACTGTAGCCCAGCCTGGGGAAATTGCTCAGGCATAACATATAGATACAAATAGGAAATTGAAACAGGGAATCATCGGATTATATTAAAAGAATAAATCAAATATTAAACTATGAGTAGCAACTGTTATGAAGGCAAATGCAGCAACTAATTTCCACTAGCAGAATCCTGTACACAACAATGAAACTAGTAGCTAATTAATTTAAATTTGTATAAAACAGGGTATATAATTCATAATAATCAGGAGCAAAATGCTACAATTACCTCACCAGAAGCATGAGCTTCAGTTGGATAAATGATGAAGTTATTTTAAATGTGTATTGAGTTAGTTTAAGCACCTAATTCTTTAGTAACATGGGAATTCCTTAATATCCATTTGAATCACTATGCAGACTGGACTGACATTAATGACTCAATAAAAAGTGCTATGATCTGGAAATGAATTAACTAATCAATTAACTTGTATTTAGCGTAGAATAATGACAATAATAAATTAAAATTTGGATTGCCCCGTTCACATTAAAAAAAAGGTTTGAAGCACTTTACAAACTATAATTGATGAAATGAGTATCATTAGCTAGTCTGTGTCAGCAATCCCAATAAATATCAACATAATAATATTGTTACATTTGATATTGCACCTTTCATATTAGGAAAATGTATCAGTGCTTAGTGGTTCACACTACTGTAATGACATGTGGCAGATATTTTGCATTTACCGCAAACAACCAGAATATGAAATTAACAATTTTACCTGTGCAATATTTTTTTTTGGGGGGTCAGCCTTGTATCATATGGAAATCCATCAGCATTGTCTAAACATGACTGAGAGTTCCATATATAGCAGGTAACCATAGATACTCCGGTGTCTGGAATGGAATGCGGATTCTCTCCCCAGAGGGATGCATTTCACTTCCAGAATTGTGGCAGCTTTTAGTTGTAGGCGAGCAAGAAATTGAGGACTTCAGAATATGTTTGGGAGTACTGTTGGATCTTAACCAAATAACACCACATAATTTGCCATGGGAAGCACTGTATGGAAAGCTTTCTGAAGCTTGTGTAGCTTGGTCTGTGAGGGCTTTGACCTGCAGAGTTACTAATTCTGCAGAATTGGTCGCTGGGACATTGGGAGAAATTCCCTTTACATATCATGCCATGAGACCTTCACCACACAACCGAACAGCCAGCCAGGACCTTCTGTTAACATCTCATCCAAAGGACAACAATAATAATAATAATAATAATAATAATACAGAACCTCCCCAGCACAGCAACCAGTGGGAGCTCAGAAGTCTGACATGGAGCTTACAACCTTCTTACTCAGAGATGAGAGTGCTAGCATGTGAGCAGGCTGACACCTGGCTGTCATTCAATAATCAATCAGATGAACAACCAATATATCAGAAATGTTAGAGACAAAATTGAATTAAAAGTGAAAGATAAATTGGGTTTACTGAGAAAAAGACTGTTTGTAGCTTTGAAATAACAGCAGGTGGTCAATTTAAGTTGAAGGTAGTCCTTCAAGTTCAGCTGAGTCACAAAGCAGATGCAATGTAAATTTACTTTTACATTTGCAAGGAAGTTAAACAAAATTTTCTAATACTGAAGAGAGAAGAAAAGCAAAATAATCAACATATTAATGTCCAAAAGCTGGTCAGACCATTTGAGAAAAATCAACACCCTTTCAGTTTGACTTATACCGACTTAAAATGTTTACTGTTTAACTCAAAAGGTTTAATGTCACCATATAAACATTCCTTATATATTAGGCATTCTATAAAGTAATAATACTTGCATTTGACATAGCGCTTTTCACATCTTCGAGATGTCTCCAAGCGCTTCACAGAGTATATTGTGAAGTACAGAGGAAAACTGAAAAAGGAAATAAGAGGGGCAAATATGAGAAAAGATTAGCGAGTAACATTAAAGTGAATCCTAAGGTATTTTACAAGCATATCAAGCATATCATAGTAAAAGGTAGGGTCCGTCGATATGGAAAATTTTCCGATTAGATATATCGATGGGCTCATATCGAGATATACCGAAATATCGATATTTTCAGTTTTTTCGTACTGCGCATGCGCGCACGCATTCGGAGTGCGCACGCATTCGGGGCCTATCTTCTCAGGAGGTAAATACCTTTCTCTCTCTGTGTCTCTCACTCTCTCCATCTCTGTGTTTTTCTGTCTGTGTGTCTCTATGTCTCTCTCCTCTCTCATGTCCCCCCCATCTATCTGTATATTATCACATCCACCCCGTCTATCCCCCCCCCCCCCCGCCGTCCCTCTCTCGCACCCCCCACGCCCGTCATCTCTCTCCCCCACCACCCCCCAGCCGTCTCTTTCTCCCTCCCCCCCCCCCCAGCCATCTCTCTCCCCCTCTCCCCTCCCCCCAGCCGTCTCTCTCCCCCTCCCCCCAGCCGTATCTCTCCCCCTCACCCCACCCCAGCAGTCTCTCTCCCCTCACCCCCCCCACCCCCAGCAGTCTCTCTCACCCCCCCACACGTTGCATACCTGTATATTGTATTCGAGGACTGTGAATACAATATGGCGGCTTTGCACCTCGGTCTGTGCAATGCGTATAGAGATGAGCATTCTGGGTCTTGTAGTTCAGTGTGCTCGCATTCCGATTTTTTACCTTGACATATCGGTTTTTCGATATATCGATATTTTTTAAATGTCTATATCGGCGTATCAATATGAAAATGATATCGGGTTTTAGCGATATATCGATATATCGCCGGACCCTAGTAAAAGGTAGGGTGGGGCCAATTAGGGTCCAAGCCGGAAACCTTATTATGGAGGCAGAGGGCGTGGCTGATGTACTGAATGAATACTTTGCATCTGTCCTCACAAAATAAGTCACCCGGTCCAGATGGGATGTATCCTAGGTTAGCAGAGGCACTTGGATACAGTGGTGGTGCCAGAGGAATGGACATTCATGGATGGGAGAGTAAGCTCTGAGAATGATACAAAAAAGAATACAACGGGATTTAGTTAGGGTAGGTGAGTGGGCAAGAAGGTGACTGATGGAATATAATGTGGGGAAGTGTGAAGTTATTCACCTAGGTAGTAAAAACAGAAAAGCAGATTATTTTCTAGAGGGGGAGAGACTAGATAGTGTTAGTGTTCAGAGGGATTTGGGTTTCCTTGTACACCTGTCACAAAAAGCTAGTATACAGGTACAGCAAGCAACTAGGAAGGTTAATGGCATGTTGGCCTTCATTGCAAAAGGTTTAGAATATGAGAGTAGGGAAGTCTTGCTGTAACTGTATAGGGCCTTGGTGAGACCACACCTAGAATATTATGTGCAGTTTTGGTCTCCTTATTTGAGAAAGGACATGCTCGTTTTAGAGGGGGTGCAGTGTAGATTCACTAGGTTGGTTCCTGGGATGAGGGGGTTGAAGCTATAAGGATAGGTTGAGTAATCTAGGCCTATATTCTCTAGAATATAGAAGAATTAGAGGTGATCTTATAGAAATCTACAAGATTCTTAAGGGGCTTGACAGAATAAACAGTGTGTGACTCTTTCCCCTGGTAGGAAAATCTATAACTAGGAGGGTCACAGTTTTAAGATTAAGGGTCAGCCTTTTCAAACAGAGTTGAGGAAACACTTCTTCAGGGAAGTGAATCTATGGAATTCTCTACCCCGAAAAGGTTGGAGATGCTCAGTCCTTGAACATATTCAAGACTGAGATTAATAAGTTTCTAATGGATAGAGGGATTAAGGGAAGATTAGTAGATCAGCCATGATTTTATTGAATGGCGAGGCAGGTTCGAGGGGCCAAATGGCCTACTACCTGCTCCTAATTCCTTTGTTTCCATGACTGGAAGGTTGCTAATGTTACTCCACTATACAAAAAGGAGCAGAAGGACAAACCTGGAACTACATGCCTGGATAAAGATAGTGCAGTTGATGTAGTTTATATGGAATTTCAAAAGACATTTGACAAAGTGCAACATAAAAGGCTTATAAGGAAAATAGAAGCTCAAAGTACTAAAGGGACAGAGGCAGCAAGGATACAGAACTGGCTGGGAGACAGAAAGCAGAGAGTTGTGATGAATGGTTATTTTTCTGATTGGAGGGAAGTGGTGTCTCCCAGGGATCAGTATTGGGACTATTGCTGCTTCTAATATCTCTATATTTAAAAGCCTTAGGTATGTTTCCACAATTGTGTCCTCCTGACGTGGATGGCGCTTTGTCAAATATCTTCTATATATATAAAAGCCTTAGGTATGTTTCCGCAATTGTGACAATGAACTTCTAAAAGGAAAACAAAAACCAATACAGCTTAAAAAAACACAAAAACAACAACAAAGAAAAGCAACCCAGTGATTAAAGCTCACACTTTTTTTTGTAAACAACAAATACGTTATTTTTTTAAAAAAATTGAAATATGAATAAACTTGTTCAAAAACACTACGTTATGTAGGGATATAGTTAGTATATATATATGGTATATATATATAAGGTATAGGGAGGACAATTTCCAAGTTTGCATATGATATAAAATTGGGAAAAGTAATATATAGTGAGGAGGATAGTAGCTGACTGTAATGGGGACATCGACAGAATGGTAAAATGGGCAGACACATGGCAGATGAAGTTTAATGTGGAGAAATGCGAGGTGATGCATTTTGGTCAGAAGAGGTAATATACGGTAGGCTAGATAGTACAATCTTAAGGGGGGGGTGAAGGAACAGAGAGACTTAGGGGTTCATGTTCATAAATCTTTGAAGGTGGCAGGATAAATAAGGCTGTTAAAAAAGCATATGGGATACTAGGCTTTATACATATATATAATATATATGCCTGAAATCTGGCCTCATGGTCCACCGGCAATCTGGCTGGACCGCATCAAATTTTACCGCTCTGCGTTAGCCACCGCCAAATCAGCCTTCTACTCCAGGATAATCCTGGAAGCGAAGGACAACCACCGCCTCCTCTTCACCACTACCAACCAGCTCCTCCGCCCCCCCACCCCCCCCCCCCCCCGCCTCGCTTCGCAGATCCTCTCCTCAAACGAATGTTGTGAAGAGATGCTGGACTTCCTCGAGTCCAAAATAGAGAGAATCCGCTCTGCGGTTTCCTCCCCCCACCTCTCCTCCACCTTCGCCCCTCCATTCGTTATTTCAACCCCCACCCACCCCCCCTTTCATACTTTCAACCCCACCACTCCGTCTTTAGTCACAAAAATATCACCTCCATGAAACCAACTACGTGTTCATTGGACCCCATCTCCACCCCCCTCCTCCACACCCAACTCCACCTTTTGGCCCCGCTCATTTCTGACACCATCAACCTTTCCCTCTCCTCAGGCACCGTCCCCACCTCCCTTAAAACAGCCACCATCACCCCTATCCTGAAAAAACCCTCCCTTGATGCATCGCAGCCATCAAGCTACCGACCCATCTCCAACCTCCCGTTTATATCTAAGGTCCTTGAAAGAGTGGTTGCCTCCCAGCTCTGCTCTTTCCTCTCAACTCACTCACTCCTTGAACCCCTCCAATCAGATTTCCACCCTGCTCACAGCACGGAAACTGCCTGGTCAAGGTCACTAATGACATCTTAACCGCCTGCGACACAGTCGATCACACCATCCTCCTCCAACGTCTTTCCTCCCACCTCAACCTTCAAGGCACAGTCCTTGACTGGTTCCATTCGTACTTGACCCACCGTTTACACTTTGTTTCTTCCAAGGGTTTCTCCTCTAACCCCCGCACAGTTTCTCACGGCGTCCCCCAGGGCTCTGTCCTCGGCCCCCTCCTTTTCACCATTTACACACTCCCTCTGGGTGATGTCATCCGCAAACATGGGGTAAATTTCCACATGTATGTGGACGACACCCAACTGTACCTTTCTGCCTCATCCCTCAACCCCCAGAGCATCGATGTTCTGACAGTATGTCTGTCAGACATTGAGTCCTGGACGAGGGACAACTTCCTCCAATTGAACGTGAGCAAGACCGAGGCCCTCCTGATTGGCTCAAACCAGCGCCTCCGCACATCGGGCGCTGCCAGCCTCAACATCCAAGGCTGTACTCTCCACCTCACAAAGCCAGTCAGGAACCTCGGCATCACGTTCGACGATAAACTCTCCTTCCTCTCCCACATCCGCGCCTTGACCGGCACCGCTTATTTCCACCTGGGCAACATTGCCAGGCTCCGTAGTTACCTCACCCCCCATGCTGCCGAAACACTCGTGCACGCATACATCACCTCGAGGCTGGACTACGGAAACTCTCTCCTCGTCGGCCTCCCCAGTTCCTCCATTCACAGGCTGCAGGTCATCCAAAACTCTGCAGCCCGTGTACTATCCTGCACCCGCCTCCGCGACCACATAACCCCCACCCTCACCCGTCTCCACTGGCTCCCCATCCTCCAGAGGATAGAGTTCAAGATCCTCGTCCTCACCTTCAAGGCCTTACATGGCCTTGCCCCATCCTACCTAACCGACTTACTTTCCCCCTATAAGCCCACCCGGACCCTCCGTTCAGCAGGACTTGGCCTGCTCCAAGCCCCCCGCCCGAACTGTCCCACCAGGCCTTCAGTTTTTCCGCTCCCACCCTATGGAATTCCATCCCTCAATCCCTCCATCTTGTTTCTTCCCTTTCCTCTTTCAAGGCCGGTTTGAAGACTTTCCTCTTCAACCGTGCCTTTTGTTCCCCCCCGAATTCTTCGACCTCCCCCACGTGTTTCACCCCTTCCCGAACACCCCCCTCCCAGCTCGGGTCACACGCCTCCTGTGCAGCGCCTTGGGACGTCCTCCCGACGTGAAAGGCGCTTTATAAGTTTAAGTTGTTGTTGTTATATATATCTATGTGTATAATCCTTGCATTTGATATAGCTCTTTTCATGTCCTCTAGGCATCTGAAAGCACTTCACAGAATATACTGTAAAGTGAATTAACTGTATATTTGTGAACAAAACATGGCAACCAATTGTGCACAGCAGTGTCCCACAAACAATTGTGGATTGAAATGACCAATTTTATTATTGTGTTTTTTGGGGGGGATTAGGCGCATGGAGTAAGTTTTAGGGTTTCACCCTGACCTGCCTGGACTCAAACACAGGTCTCACGCTTGTAATACCTATAATATTGAAATACAGAATATTTAATTACCAACACATACATTAGGTAATCTTACTTATTAGCTAATCTTATCATATAGGGTCACAGAGCACTAGTCAGGAAGTTATGATTAACCTGTATCAAATGCTAGTTAGGCCTCAGCTAGGGTACTGTGTTCAGTTTGGGCATCACGCTTTAGGAAGGTTGCTAAGGAAAGGGTGCAGAGGAGATTTACCAGGATGGTACCAGGAATGGGGGACTTTGGTTATGAGGAAAGGCTAGAGAGGCTAGGATTATTCTCATTGGAGCAGAGAAGGTTACGAGGAGACCTAATAGAGATTTTCAAAATCATGAGGGGATTCAATAGGGTAAAAGGGAAAAACTGTTTCCACTGATGGGTGTGTCAGTGACTCAAGGTCACAGATTTAAAATAGTTTCTAAAAGAAGCAGAGGGGAGATGAGGAGAAACGTTTTAATGCAGCGAGTTGTTCAAATCTGGAATACATTGCCTGAAAAGGTGGTGGAGGCTGATTCGATAACAACTTTTAAAAGAGAGGTGGATGTTTATTTTGGGAGGACAAGTTTGCAGGGTTATGGGGAGAGGGGGAGAGAGTTGGGGAGTGAGATTGACTTTGAATACCGTATATCTCCGCGTATAAGGTGCACTTTTTTTCAGGTCGGAAGATCTTGAAAGTTGGGGGTGCGCCCTATACGCAGATACAATAAATTTTGAGCCTCGGAGATACAGTAAACAGGGGGGGCGGCCGGGGCTGTCAGCCGGGGTTTGGTCAGTGTCCGGCGGGGGTTGGGGGGAGCGGGTGACGGGGCTTCGGCCTCGGCCGCCCGGGCAGCGGCAGCAGCAGCGGACTTCAGTGCTGTGCTTACCTTCTGCCGAACCCAGTCTGCCTGCCTCATTCCCTGCCGCTCTCCCTCCTTCCCTCCCTGCCGGCCTGCCTCTCTCCCTCTCCCGGGCTGCCGGCCTGCCTCTCTCCCTCTCTCCCTCTCTCTCTCCCGGGCTGCCGGCCTGCCTCTCTCCCTCTCTCTCTCCCGGGCTGCCGGCCTGCCTCTCTCCCTCTCTCTCTCCCAGGCTGCCGGCCTGCCTCTCTCCCTCTCTCTCTCCCAGGCTGCCGGCCTGCCGCTCTCCCTCTCTCTCTCCCTGCCTCCCTCTCTCCCTCCCTGGCTGCCTGCCTCTCTCTATCCCTACCTACCTGTCTCTCCTGTCTCTCCTCCCTTCTGCCGGCAATATCATTGAAAATGCTTCCGGTTTTTTTCACCAAGAAAAGGGCAAAAACGGGGGGTGCGCCTTATATGCGGGTGCGCCTTATACGCGGAGATATACGGTAGTTCTTTTCGGAGAGCTGGAACAGACACAATGGACAGAGTGGCCTCGTTTTGTGTTGTAAAATTCTATGATTCTAAGTGAATTGTTTGTATATATATGATGTAGGTGTTAATGATCTGGACTTGGGTGTAGGGAGTACAGTTTACAAGTTTGCTAAGTTAGGGAGAATAGTAAATAGTGAGGAGGATAGTAACCATCTGCAAGAAGATATAGATAAAATGGTAAAGTGGCAGACACATGGCTGATGAAGTTTAGTACAGAGAAGTGTGAGGTGATACATTTTAGGAGAAGAAATGAGAGGAGGCAAAATAGGCTAGATAGTACAATTTTAAGGGGTGTGTAGGATCAGAGACCTGAGGATTTGTATTATTGACTCTTTGAAGGTGGCAGGTCAGGTAGACAAGGCTGTTAAGAAGGCATATGGGATAGTAGTCTTTATAAATAGGGGTATAGAGTACAAAAGTCAGGAAGTGCTGACTAAGCTCTATAAAACTTTGGTTAGGCCTCAGCTGTGTTCAATTCTGGTCACCACTTAATATAAAGGATGTTAAGGCATTGGAAAGGGTACAAAGAAGGTTTACTAGAATGGCACCAGGATTGAGGGACTTCAGTTATGAGGAAAGCTAGATAGGCTAGGTTTATTCTCTCTAGAACAGAGAAGAACATAAGAATTAGGAGCAGGAGTAGGCCATTCGGCCCTTCGAGCTTGCTCCGCCATTCAATAAGATCATAGCTGATCTTCTCACCTAACTCTAGTTACCGGCCCTATCCCCATATCCCTCTATTTTTCAAAAATCTATCAATCTCAGCCTTGAAAATGTTCAAGGACTGAGCATCTGCAGCCTTCTGGGGTAGTGAATTCGATAAATTCACTACCCTCTGAGTGAAGAAATGTTTCCTCAGCTCTGTTCTAAAAGGCTGACCCTTAATTTTAAGACTGTGACCCCTGGTTATAGATTCTCCTACCAGGGGAAACAGTCCCTCAGTGCCTACTTTATCTAGCCCTTTAAGAATCTTATATGTTTCAATAAGATCTCCCCTAATTCTTCTGCACTCTAGAGAATACAGCCCTAGTTTATTCAATCTATCCTCATAGGTCAGTCCCCTCATCCCAGGAACTAACCTAGTGAATCTACGTTGCATCCCCTCTACGGCAAGTATGTCCTTTATTAAATAAGGAGACCAAAACTGCACACAATACTCTAGGTGCGGTCTCATCAAGGCCCTATACAGTTGCAGCAAGACTTCCCTACTCTTATACTCTAAACCTTTTGAAATGAACGCTAACATGCTGTTTGCCTTCTTAGTTGCTTGCTGCACCTGCAAACTAACTTTTTGGGACTGGTGTACAAGGACACCCAAATCCCTTTGAACACTAACACTATCTAACTTCGCGCCCTCTAGAAAATAATCTTTTTTTTGTTCTTGCTACCTAGGTGAATAATTTCACACTTGCTAACATTGAATTCCATCTGCCACCTACTTGCCCACTCCCCTAGCCTATTTATATCTTGTTGCAATATTTTTGCATCATACTCAGAGCTCACTCTGGTACCTAGTTTAATGTCATCCGTGAATTTAGACACATTCAATGTCCTCATCCAGATCATTGATGTAAATAGCTGAGCCCAAGCACTGATCCACTAGTTACATCCTGCCAATTCGAGAATGATCCATTTATCTTTACTAGAAGGTTGAGAGGACACCTAATAGAGGTTTATAAAATCATGAGTGAATTCGACAGGTTGAGTAAGGAAAAACTGTTTCCACTGGTGGGCGAATCTGTGACTCGTGGTCACAGATTTAATAGTTTCAAAATGAAGCAGAGGGGAGCTGAGGAGAAATTTGTTCACTCAGCGCCAGCGGGATGTTCGAATCTGGAATGCATTACCTGAAAAGGTGGTGGAGGCTGATTTGATAGCAGCTTTTAAAAGAGAATTAGATCTTTATTTAGGGAGAACAGGTCTGTTAGGTTATGGGGAGATTGTTGGGCTTGAGTTGCTCTTTTCAAAGAGCCAGCACAGACTAGATGGGCCGAATGGCCTCCTTTTGTGCCATAAGATTATATGATTCTATGATATTTGTGGGAGAAATATGGTAGCCAAACATGCACAACTGTTGCAAATTGACCAAATTATTATTTTTAAAAAAACTTATTAAAGTTTTTGAATAAAGGAAACTTACCCAAGGTTTTGCCCTGCTGGGAATCGAACCCAGGTCTCTCACTTGCGAGGTCAATTCTCTAACCACTGAGCTACAGGATTCTCTTTCATTGTTTCCCCACCATCCCGCACCCCAACCCCATGGGATGGTGGACATGTTGTCTGTTCAATCTCACTTTAACATGCATGAGATTCAATCCCATATTGATTCATTGCCCTGATATTACTGAGATAAGGATACATTTTTTCACTGAGTAAGCTGTTTTGATCTGGACTGCATTGCCTGAAAGGGTGGAGGCCGATTCAATAACAACATTTAAGAGAGAAGAAAACAATTACAGAGGGCAAGTTTGCAGGACTATGGTGGGGAGTGCGATTGTTTGGACAGCTCTTGTCAAAAAGCTGGTACAGACATGATGGGCCAAATGGCCTTGTTCTGCGCTATATAATTCCATGAATCTATGATACTGTGTCTCTGTCTTTCTTATTCAAATACTCTGCTCTCTGCTCAGTAACTTCCTTCTACCTTCTTCCTCAACTTGTTGACTACCATTGTTTTAAATTCAGAACACTCTATCCGGTCGTGACAGTAACTGAATGATAAAGATTTCAGACACTCACATCTCCCTCCTCCCACAGATAGAGAGGAATATGCTGGAAGAGAATATTTCACATCATCCAACAGATCTTTCCTCCCACACACAGTGAGAGCCAAGGAGGGGATTTTTATATCTCACATTCCTGTACAGTGAAACTTTTCCAACTTTGTTCATGCCAATTTATTATTAATAACCTTATTAATAACTTATTAATAAGCACAAAAACAAGGTACAATATTATCAGATTTTCATTCTGCACTTAAACTCCAAAACCCACAACCTTACAGAACTAGTAGAGGTCTGAAATTCCTTATGGCCTTAACATACATGGTTAACATACATGCTGTGCGCAAATTGGCTTCCATGTTCACCTACAAAACACACAGTCACTACACTTTGTAGTACATGCTATGGAGCACTTTGAGACTCCCTCCCAACATGAAAGATGTTGTATAAAATAGAAGGATTGTTATTATTAGTTTAAATACAGCATTTTTGAAAATTGTTTAAATCGCTCTAAATGTGGAATCTTATTTCCCACAGTTCTTTAAAATTTATGAGGGTGACCACTTTCCCTGTTTGAGATTTGTAAGGACCAGTTAGACCTGCTACCTTTAGATATTTTTATATTGAGTATTCGCCCTACAACAATAACCAAATTATATTTATAGAGTCCCTTTCACATCAGGAGGACATCCCATGGCCCTAGTTTCAGATGAACAAGATATCAGGTGTGGACAGCACACTGTATATCTGCATGTAATCTGGAGACTCTGGATGATCATCAGATTAGATATGCTATCAACACGAATTGATGGGATATCGCTTGCTCCTTGACCAACTCTACATGTTTGTTGACTTCTCAATTTAACCATTAGAATGCAGCACAATTCTCTATTATATCACAATAAGTAATTGGCATTCTTTAAACTTTGTTTAACATATTGCTCTGAAACATGCAATTATGAGCAAACAAAACACAGAACACTGAGTCATGTGGTGCAAGACTTGATTAAGCTGAATGAGAAAAGTCCACTCCACCCTCAGATGCACAGCTGTTTCATTCTACATAATAAGAATTCTTGCATTTGATTTAGTGCTTTTCATGTCTTCTGCACATCTCAATGTGCTTCACAGAATACATTGTAAACTGAATTGACTGTAAATTTGCAGGAGAAACATGGCAGACAAATACACACTGCAGCTTCCCACAAACAGTCATGAATTGACCAAACTGTTTTTAAATTTAGTTTTTTTTCTTGAGGGATTATTATCAAGCAGGTGGAGTAAAAAAAAACTTGTCTAAGGTTTCACCCTGCCGGCAGGAATCAAACCCAGGTCTCTCACTTGCAAGACAAGTGCTCTAACCATTGAGCTACAGGACACATAACTGTCGAAAAACTGCTGCAAAATTAAAATTGAATCTAATATATTTTTATAATTATCAATGATCATAAATTTTAAGACAAATGTTTTACTGAGGAAAGCCATCACATCCCATGAATCTCCAAACATGTGGGGGGGAAACAAAGTATCTTTCAGTGCCCTCAACTCTGCGGGAGGAATGACACAATGTTAGGAAAAATAGTAGATAATGAGGAGGATAGTAGCCTGCAAGAAGATATAACAGAATGGTAAAATAGGCAGGCACATGGCAGATGAAATTTAATGTGGAGAAATGTGAGATGATGCATTTTGGGAGGAGAAATGAGGGGAGGCAATATAGGCTAGATTGTACAATTTTGGTGTGAAGGAATAGAGAGACCTGGTACACAAAGTAAGTGATTCTTCGAAGGTGGTAGGACAGGTAGACAAGGCTGTTAAAAAGCATACAGAATACTAGGCTTTATAAATAGGGGCGTACAGTACAAAGTCAGGAAGTTCTTATTAAACTCTACTTTGGTTAGGCCTCAACTAGAGTACTGTGTTCAATTCTGGTCACCACACTTTAGGAAGGATGGTAAGGCAATGGAAAGAGTGCATAAGAGATTAACCAGGATGGTATCAGTTATGAGGAAAGGCTAGAGAGGCTAGGCTTATTCTCATTGGAGTAGAGAAGGTTACGTGGAGACGTAATAGAGGTTTTCAAGATCATGAGAGGATTCAATAGAGTAAACAGGGAAAAACTATTTCTACTAGTGACTCGTGGTTACAGATTTAAAATAGTTTCAAAAAGAAGCAGAGGGGAAGTGAGGAGAAATTGTTTGACTCAGCGAGTTGTTCGAATCTGGAATGCATTGCCTAAAAGGGTGGTGGAGGCCGATTCGGTAACATCTTTTAAGAGAGGTAGATATTTATTTGGGGAGGATGGGTTTGCGCGCTTATGGGGAGAGAGCTGGGGAGTGGGATTGAATTGCTTTTTTCAAAGAGCCGGCACAGACTCGATGGGCCAAATGGCCTCCTTTTGTGCCGTAAGATTCTATGGTACACTTGACCCACAGCCCAGCCATCGCGTATGAAGGGAATGGTAATCACACTGTGTGGTGCACATCCCATATACAGTGTCTACAAGTGAAGAACTGCCCATAATTTAGCAGGTGACTGGCATGAGAACTGAGGGAATTATCCTCTCAGCAATAACAAGAATAATATGATCATTGCAACATTTCAAAACAAATTAAAATGTAAAGTAGTGAACCAGAATTTAATGTTTAACGAGAATTTTTAGAGCAATTAGAAAATCATACCATCAAAAAGTACTCAGGTGACACTGCTTCTGCAATGATATTCAACCTCTCTGTCACCTTTGACACTGTGGACGACTCAATCCTCCTCTACCGCCTCCTCTCACTGCAACCTTCAAGATTCTGTCCTTGACTTGTTCAGGTACTACCTCTCACACCATCTCCACTTTTTGTGTCCGCCATCGATTTCTCTTCCAGTCCCCGCACTGTCCCGTACTGTGTTCCTCAGAATTATGTCCTCGGTCCTCTCCTCTTCAAGTCAACCTCTACATGCATTATCCGTAGACATAGGGCCAAAGAATGCGAATGACACCCAACTCTATCCCTCTGCCTCCACCCTCAATTCCACAACCACTGCTGTCCTGACAGATTGTCTAATCAAGGCCTGAATTAGATACAACTTTCTACAGCTGAACCTCAGCAAAACCGAGGCCCTCCTGCTTGGCTCGCACCAGCGCCTCCACACCTCAGGTGCTGGCAGCATCAGCATCCACAGTGTGATCAACCAGGCCATTCAGGAAACTGGGTGTCTTGTTTGTCCCTGAGCTATCCTTTCTCCACATATAACCATGCACAGACCGACACGACTTGCAGCACCTTGCCCGTCTCTGCTACTGCCTCACCTCTCAGACTGCTGATACCCTTATTCATGCGTTTGTCATCTCTAGGCTTGAATAAGGCAACTTCCTCCTTGTCAGCCTCCCCAAATCTTTGCTCCACAAGCTACACATCATGTAAAATGCTATAGCTTGTGTCCTCTCAGGCTCCATGACCCCATCAGCCCCAACCTCCACTGGCTCCCCATCCCTCAGAGGATCAAATTCAAGATCCTCATCCTCATTTCAAGGCCCTCCATGGGGGGCTGAACCTCTATCAACCTGTCCACTCTGTCCATTCAGGCTCCGGCTCCATGTCTCCCGCTCAACCCACCCTACCATCCACGGTCGGACCTTCAGTCTCTCTGACTCCATGTTTTGGAACTCCATCCCACAAGTCCTTTGCCTTGCTCCCTCCCTTGCCTCCTTCAAGATTGGTCTCAAGACCCTCCTTTTTGACCGTACCTTCAGTCACCCTCCTACCTATCTGTCCTCCCTCATCCCAATCGTGCACCCCATCCACCATACTCCAGTTCTGACCCCTGACTGTTCAGCACTTTGGGATATCCTCCCCACGTGAAAGGCACTCAGTCAATGTAATTTTGTTGTTGTTGTTGCTTCTGGAACCTAATTGCTCTCAAGGCCTCATGCCCATCACACCATCATCACACCTCCTCACGCTACTACAACATCACACTTCCTCATACTGCCACATGGAGTCCTGTACCTCAGTGGTTAGAGCACTCGCCTTACAAGCGAGAGACCTGTCTTCGATTCCTGGCAGGTCAGGGCGAAACCTTGGGCAAGTTTCCTTACTTCACACACCTGATAATAGTTCCTAACAAAAATATAATAAATTGATCATTTCAATCCATGACTGTTTGTGGGAAACTGCTGTGTGCAATTAGCTGCCGCATTTCACCTACATTTGAAGATGTGAAAAGTGCTATATGTCAAATGCAAGGATTATTATTAATATCATTAGTATTATTATCTCTTCACACCTCCTTGCAACATCACACAACATCTCAGACTTCCTCATATCTCCACACACCCCCTCACAACATCTCGAATCTCTTCACACATCCTCACACCACACCATACCTCCTCACACTATCAGACACCAAGTTAGGTTCCATATCAATTAACCACAAAACTTGTATTTATATAGTGCACTTCACATGGGGTCATGGGGTCATGTCTTAGAGTTCTTTTCCAGCTCCTTGGAACATCCTCCCAACTGAAAGGCGCTATACAAATGTAATTGTGTTGTTATTTTCAATATCTAGGGTACATCAGTACAGTATATAGAGAGCACTCCAGACACCCAAATATCCTGTTAACCCTGTAAGCCAAAGCCCTATTGTGTACTGTAGGTACACAAGCTGGACAACCAATGGGAAAGATTTCAATAACAGGCTACGCGGTTTTAGCTGGTTGGAGTCCATCTGAACCTCAATACATTCTTTGCCAACCTGCACCTAATACTTTCCTGTAAGCAGATAGTTGTTCAAAACTTTAAGACATGTTTTCTGGATTGATCACTGGATGAAACTCAAGATCTGTGGGTGCCTTGAGGTCTCAACCTTGTTAATCAAATAATACCAGGGCCAGCAATCGCCCACATTAGGCTTGTCAGGAAATCACAGGTTTAGTGTGAAATTCAGGCTGTGTGGCTCCAGGGAGAGAGAATGCATTCAATTGCAATAAATATCTCAGGAATTTCCATGCATAGGTGGGAGGTATGAACTCTCAGCTTGATTTGGATACTCTTAGGCATAATGATGGGTTTCCACGTGTCAGACATCTGGTGACCAAGCACAACCAGGAGAAAAGGCATGAACTGTTAGTGAGATATCTACACTTGTACAACATAAAAGGTGCTAACCTTTTATGTTGGATGGATGTCCCAAGGCACTGAATAGTCAGGAATTTGCACCTGAGGTGGGAGTCGAGATCGAGGATGGTGGAGGTGAGGAAGGGTCGGACAGTGCTCAAAGGCTTGGTCAAAGAGGAGGATTTTGAGACACGCTTTTGAAGGAGGCAAGGGAGGGAGCGGGGAGTCAGCAGGTATGTATGTTTAGTATTTGGTCACGTTACCAGCAAGGAACATAAAACAGAAATGTTATGCACATCAGATGTTGGTCCTCTCAAGGATATAGGGGGTAAAGTGGTGCAAAAAGTAAGGAAATAGGGCATATGATCATTAATTGGTTGTATTTGTGTTTACATAATCTTGCATTTGCTATAGCGCTTTTCACACATTCTGGACGTCTCAAAGCGCTTCACAGAATATACTGTAAAGTGAATTGACTGTACATTTGTGGGTGAAACACAGCAGCCAATTGCACACAACAGTGTCCCACAAACAGTGGTGGATTCAAATGACCAATTTTATTACTGTGATTTTTTTGGAGGCATTATTATTAGGCATATGGAGTAAAGAAACATGCCTAAGGTCTCCCTGACCTGCCTGGAATCAAACACAGGTCTCACACTTGTAAGGCGAGTGCTCTAACCACTGAGCTACAGGACTCCACATAGCGAGATGTGTTGGTGGCACAGACACAATGGACTAAATATTTATATTTGAGTACAGAAAGCTTCTGAGTGTTTATGGGGTACAAAATTCTAGTGTTTCTTAAATAAGCTTTGAATTAATTTTTGGCAAAATTTATGGTGTTTGTGTGAGCTAACATTTTGAGCATTGCACCTGAAAATGTGGTTCCCTGACCAGTTACTAACTAGTTGCAATTGCTTGTGTTTCACTATTGCCATTCCCTCTTTGAACCCCTACAATCCGGTTTCCATTCTGCCCATAGCACAGAGGCAGCCTAGTTCAAAGTCTCTAAAGACATTTTAAACATCGGTGATCAGGGCTCTCTCTTCCTCTTTGTCCTGCTGTCTGCTGCCTTCAACACTGTCGACAACACCACCTCTCCTCCCAGCTCAATCTTCATGGACCTGCCCTCGCCTGATTCAACTCTTACCTTTCTCACCATCTCCGTTTTGTCACAAATGGCTTCTCTTCCAGCACTGACACCTGTGGTGTCTCCAACTCTCTATCCTTGGCGACTACTTTTCAATATCTACCTGCTCCTCCTTGGTAACATCATCCGCAAACATGATGTCAACTTCTATATGTATGCAGGTGACACCCAAGTCTATCTCTCTGCCTCTAGCCTCGAATCCAGGACTACTGCTGACCTGACAGACTGCCTGTCAGACATCAAGACCTGGATGAGAGCTAACTTTCTACAGTTGAATGTCAACAAGACTGAGGCCCTCCTGATTGGCTTGCGCCTGCGCCTTCACACATCTGGCAGCATCAACTTTCATGATTGCACACTTCATCACCAAACCAGTCAGGAATCTTTGTGTCTTGTTTGATCCTCAACTGCCTCTCCTCCCCCACATACAAAGCCATGATTCACTCTGCCTTTCTTCACCTCTGCAATATACCCTGATTCCACTGCTACATCACCCCTCAGGCTGCTGATACCCTTATTCATGCCTTCATCACATCCAGGCTCGACTGCAACATGTTGGCCTTCCGAACTCCTCCCTTCATAGGTTGCAGATAATCCAGAACTCTGAAGCCTGTGTCTCTACTGCCTTAAGATCTGCGACTCTATCTCCCCCATTCTCACCCAAATCCACTGGCATCCCATTAACCAGCAGATTCAATTCAAGATCCTGGAACTGACATTTAAAGTGCTCCATGACCTAGCCCCACCCTACCTCTGCAACCTCCAACCTGCCTGCCCCCTCTGCTCAGCAGGCTCCAGCTTGCTCCATGTCCCCCGACCCACCTGCCCTACCATTGGCGGGCGAGCCTTCAGCCACTCTGCCCCTAACCTTTGGAATTTCATCCCACAGTCCCTCCTCCTTGCCCCCCTCCCTAGACTCCTTCAAGTCCCACCTCAAGACCCTCCTCTTCAACAGTACCATCAATCACCCAAAATCCTCCCCTCTCCCATCCCTGAACCAGCTCAGGTCTGAAACACTGACTGTCCAGCTCCTTAGGACGTCCTCCTGATGTGAAAGGCGCTGTACAAGTGTAATGTTGTTGTTGTTGTTTTCCCACCAAACTCTGATTTTCAAACAGATCTGCTATTACATTGAATTTCCATCCTTGAGGTGACAGTTATTTGGGTTTAGTCCAATAAGCTAACAGTAAAAACTGCTTGTTGATTAATACAGTGCTAATTTAAGGAATACTTAAAGTACTATGCAAATTGTAATTGTGTTTCAATATGTCTGTTTATAGATTTGTATATGAGGGAACGTATACAGTACCTGGTGGACAGTGGAGATGTGTGAGGGTGTGTCCGATAATGAGCTGGTGTATGATAGAAGAGAAGGGCTGGAATAATTGAGAATAACTTTGATCTGCAATACCAGTAAGACTATTTTGTGGCTGACCTTTTAATATTTAGTATTCCAACCTGTTGACATGTTTTTGGCTATTACTTGGCTGAGAAATGACTCAAAGGCAAATTTGTATTTGTGATTGCAACTTCCATTTGTGATTGTTACATGTAGTTAATGCTACATTATCCTTAACATGAATTGTCTGAATCAGACTGTGTGCTATAAAGGGCGGCCATGTTTACTTCAGTAAATATTTTTCCCACAGCACAACCTGGCAATAACAGAATACAGCACAGAAACAGGCCATCAGCGCACTGATATTTGTTCTTTGCATGACCCACTTAATCAAATCCCACTCTCCTCACACACGAATATTTATGTAAATACTGGTTTAGCAAAATAAATTAACTCAGATGGTACCAGGTACGAGTGGCTTCATCTATAGGCAGAAACTAGAGAAGCTCGGCCTTTAATCATTGGAACTGAGAAGCTTGAGGGGAGATGGGGATGATGTCTTTAGAATTATGAGGGTTTTAATAAAATTAATATGGAGAAACTATTACCACTATGGTCAGTGACTAAAGGGCAACAATTTAAGATGGTTAGCAAAGTGGAAGATTAGGAGGATTTGTTTTATGCAGAGAGTGTTTAGGTTGCCCTGTTAGCTGCCAGCCTCAACATCAACATCCAAGGCTGTACTCTCCACCTCACAAAGCTAGTCAGGAACCTCGGCATCACGTTCGACCATAAACTCTCCTTCCTCCCCCACATCCGTGCCTTGACCAGCACCGCTTATTTCCACCGGTGCAACATTGCCAGGCTCCGCAACGATCTCACCCCCCAAGTTGCCGAAACACTCGTGCCCGCATATATCACCTCACGGCTGGACTACGGAAACTCTCTCCTCGTCGGCCTCCCCAGCTCGTCCATTCACAGGCTGCAGGTCATCCAAAACTCTATCCTGTACTATCCTGTGTACTATCCTGCACCCGCCTCTGCGACCACATAACCCCCACCCTCGCCCGTCTCCACTGGCTCCCCATCATCCAGAGGAACGAGTTCAAGATCCTTATCCTCGTTTTCAAGGCCTTACACCGCCCTGCTCCGCCCTATCTATCCGATCTACTCTCCCCTTATAAGCCCACCCTCCCAGCTCGGGTCACACCCCTCCTGTGCAGCGCCTTGGGATATCCTCCTGACGTGAAAGGCACTTTATAAGCCTGATTTGTTGTTGTTGTTGTTGTTGTTGTTGTAGCTACAGTGGCCAAGGTGGGATGCATTATAGCATTCAAGGGGGAACTAGAAACATGTCTTGGGTAGGACACATTTGCAGGGCTATGGGTAGAGTTTGGGGAGCAGGATTGGTTTGGTAGCTCTTTCAAAGAGCTGACACTGTCACAATGCGTCAAATTCTCTCCTTCGTGCTGCATAATTTTATGATTCTATCTTAAAAAGAATTATCTGCCTGAGTTGGGTGGGCCAGACAAGTGGTACTGATTAATTGCTCTTTCAGAGTCAGCACAGATACAGTGGAACTGAATGGCTCTCTTAAGTTTCTGTGATTGATGTGGTACAGACTAGTTAAGGCTGTGGTTCAGTGTACAGTCTGTTAGGTTGGTCTCTAACAAGTCAACCCTTGCCAAACGCAACTTTCTGTATTGTGAACTATACGCGAAGAAATAAATGCGGCACTTTTTTGAGAAATGCTAATAAAGTTTGTGTATATGCGATGGCTGGCCTCACACGCATGCGCATTTCGGAGGATGCAGTTCCTGACAAAGTCCAATGATTCCTCGGCAGTCTGGCCCGTGCGCATACTCATTTGGGAGGACGCTGGTCCCACACGCAATGCACACTTGGGAGGAGCCGGCAGCTCCCACCCAGTCCGATGATTCCTCGGCCTCGGAGCAACCTGATGGCATTGCATGGTAAACAGAAGAGACAGAGAGAGTCTCCTAACACTTCCAGGACCAAAGGTAAAGTAATTTAGCCAAGCTGTGGTAGTGTAAGGTACTGTTTTATTGTCTCCAGTGAGTCAGTGAGAGTGGGGAGAGCGAGCCAGCCGGTGTGGAAACCATGTTAAAAATCGGAAACCATTGTTAGCTGTTTCTTAGTCTCCCTTAGAAATTCCAGAGGTCAGTAGGGGTATCAGCAAACATCAGTTGTATGACATAGTCCAGACTGAAGAAGGGAGAAAGGATTGTGCTTAGATTAGACTAGACATTCCCTGTTTGTTATTGTATTAGGTAATCAATTGCTTCAGTATATGCCTGATCATTAAAGACGATTCACTTCTTTCTTTGAAAATTGTAATCTATCAGTTAGCAACTTGTGGTTGTCTAGTTCTGTTTTAACAGATGCTGCCCTTTTTGCACCCCATGACTAGTGTAAATAGAGTTCAACTCTCTTCCCACATTCACTTTTATTGATTAGGTGGATTGCTGTAATTGGTTAAAGGAATTTATACTACTGTCACGTGGTGTGCAACAGAATAAGATATAAACTGTTGTATTTCTATTAGTTCTTTAGAAGTACCAACTCGGGTATCTGACCTGTGAGGGTATTTCTCCTTTCGGCCGTTAGTATATTAAATGACTGTTTGTGCTTTACACGAATAACCTGATCTCTTTGTGAGTTATTCCACAACAGTACTTTTTGGAGGTTCCACCGAGATGACTAACTCTGCCTGAATTCTGCCTACACGGGAGGGTGAGTAGATTGCGAGTTGATTCAGAGTTTTCTCTCAACTCTTACCAGTCTGTCTCCTGTGTAGTGTGTGAATGGGTGGATACGTCATCAGTGTTGAATAGACAAAGTGTTTTTACTGTTATACGTATAAGGAGAGTGAGGTAACCAGTCCACACTCAGAATTGGGGTAACCAGTCCCTGATTCAGAATTGGGGTAACCAGTCCCTGATTCCGTAGGGTAACCAGGCCCTACGATCATAAAGTAACCAGTCTTTATGATATATTGTTGATGATTGCAATCTATGGGTTTAATAGTATACTGAAGGTTTGTTCGCGAAACTCTTGTTTATTGTGTGTTTGTTTGTTTGTCTTGTATTGTTCTGGTGTGTTAATTGGAAATACTTTGTTAAATTAACCAGAAGATATATTTGTTTGATAATTGAGCGGTTGATTGGACATAAAAAAAAACTTTGCATTATCAAAACTGTTCTTCCCGGGAAGTCTTGATTGGCTACAATAAAACATGGGTAAAAGTAATAGTAAAGATTTGGTTCCCAATAAAGGGACTCCATGTGCATATATGTATGTACATTATGGTTCTGGTAGTATACAGTATGTGAAGATATGGGAAAAATGGTCACGGTGTGAGGGAAATAGTTTCCCAAGTGATGGTTCATGGAATTTAGATCGTATCACAGCCTTAGGAGACGTCCTAAGGAAACGTGAAGCGACTAGAAAAAGTAAGCAATGTTGGATGCTTGTTTAGATAATCATAGATGGAAAAAGGTTAAAAATAATTGTGATTGGACATTAGATCAGGATAATTCAAATGAAGAGCACATGAAACAACTGTGGGTTAGAATTAGCGAAGCGTTGCTTTGGCAATTTCCTAAAAAATGTCGATTGCGGTAAAATCCATTGTACCGTACAAAAAAAAATCAGATGAGGATGTTGGTGATTATGTTGAGCGTCTTCGGATCGTGTTTGAAAAATATTCGGGAATTAATCTAGAAGCTGGATTACCTGCTTTGATTAGTGCTATTGTGAACGGGTTACAACCTCGTATTAGGAAAATGTTTTGTACTGCTTGTATAGGATATGAGACTAAATCTATGAATGAAGCTGTTAACGTTCTGCAGCATTGTCAACGTCAAATTCAGCAAAAATTCAAAGATAAGCCCGAACGCGTCCTGATCCAGTATGCTCCTTTTGGCCACCCAAACCCTAACCCTTACAACAATGATCAGGGTCAGGGTAGGGGACGCGGCCAGGCACGTGGACGAGGTCGTGGTCGTGGCTGGGGAAACAATTGGGGAAATAATCATTCTAAACCTGGTTTATGTTATATATGCCAACAACCTGGACATTGGGCTAAAGAATGCCCCCAAAATACTGCTGGAGGACAGCAGGGGCACAGTGGAGGATATCAAATGCAACCCCCACCTCCATCTGATGCGACCCCTCAGGGAAATTGGGCATCTTTTACTATGAATGCCCCATTCCCCAATTCGCCTCCTAATAATAATTTTCAATGACTGTGCCACAACCTGGACAGTATATTACCACAGAGAGATGATGAAAATTTTTCTAATGAGCCTTTTTTTCTGTAATGGTTAATGGTCTCTCCCTTCCTTTCCTTATTGATACAGGAGCGACACATTCTACCCTAAAACCTTCCACTTTACCTGGTATTAAAGCAACGGGTAATACAATTAATGTAGTGGGTCTTACTGGACAGCCTATTTCTATCCCTTTTTCTGAAAATATGTTGTACAGCATCCATGGATGGACTGGAGAACATCAATTTTTACTCGCTGAAAGTGTTCCTTGTAATTTACTCGGACGAGATTTACTGTGTAAACTTGGATGCACTTTAGTTTGTACTGATGATGGTGTGAGTTTGCAAGTTCCTGAACAACAATATGGCTATGTTTGTGCTTTACTTCAAGAAGCTCAAGATTTGTCAGGTCCAAATGTTTGGTGGTGGAAATGAAGGGATTGCTTTACGTGTAGATCTCTCGCCAGCAGCAGTTGCTGTATACAAAGCAACCACCCGTAATGTTTCTCACTGTACCCTCTATGTAAATGATGGGAATGAGCCAAAAGACTTTGGGTCTATGGTTTTCCGACTTCAACAGTAAATCCTTTGCAAGCTATCCCTACCTGTTTAGGTCAGGTTTTTATTTTTCCAAATAATGAATTTTGTCTTACGTTAGCTTTTACAACTATGACTGGCATTTTTGAACTACACCAATTGGCCTCCGAAGATGTAACCAGGATTATATTCGACCAAGTACCTACATGTTTGTGAGCCACCAGAACAAATGAGGTAGGAAAAGTTCTCTCCGCAGCCCCATTTGTGGTCCAGGTGGATGTCACTAAGCAACTTCCCCGACGACAGCAATATCCGTTAAGCCCTCAAGCTTCATTGGGAATCCAATCAGTTATTCAGGACCTTTTGCAACAAGGTGTGATCATCCCAACCATGAGTCCATGTCATACTCCTATTTTACCCATCAAGAAACCGGGAAAAGATACATGGCGGTTTGTGCAAGGTTTGCGTGCAGTAAATGCAGCAGTGGTACCAGCTTTTCCTGTTGTTCCTAACCCTGCGACTATATTAAGTTGTATTCCTCCCTGTACTAAATATTATTCTGTCATTGATCTTTGCGGCGCTTTCTTTTCTGTTCCCCTACATCCTGACTCCCAATATTTGTTTGTTTTTACATATCAGGGTAAACAATATACGTGGACAAGGTTGCCACAGGGATACACTGAAAGCCCTACAATTTTCTCTCGCATTCTTCAGCAAGATTTGCAGGATATTGTATTTCCTGGAGGTTCGGTGCTGATTCAGTATGTTGATGATTTGCTTCTTACATCACCCTCACAGGCTTCTTCTGAATCAGACACCATCCTTCTCCTCCAAGCACTGGCCCGTAAAGGACATAAAGTTTCGAAATCTAAAGTTCAATTATGTCAGCCTAGTGTTCAGTATCTTGGACATGTTTTAAGTGAACACACTCGTTCGCTATCTGAAAAGCGCGTTCTGTCCATTACATCATTGCCTCAACCGGTGAATAAAAGACAGCTCGTGCATATCCTTGGAATGACTGGCTATTGTCAGCAGTGGATTCCCTCCTATGCTGAACTTAGTCGCCCTCTCCAAGATTTGGCACTGCCTTCTGCCTCAGATGAATTAACCTGGTCTGAAAACGCGAACTTAGCGTTCTCATCCCTCAAAATTGCTCTTACAAGTGCACCAGCTTTAGGGTTACCCATTTATGAGAAACCATTTCATCTTTTTGCTAATGAAAAGCGGGGTTTCTCTCAGTCCGTTTTGACTCAGCTACAGGGTGATCGCCACAGACCAATCGCTTATTTTAGCGTTCGTCTTGTAGCACAGGCGCTCCCTGGGTGCTTAAAAGCTGTCGCGGCTACTTATCATGCTGTAGTTTCCTGTCAACCCTTGGTTCTCGGTCACCCTTTGTCTCTTCATGTGCCTCACTCTGTTGTCTGTTTATTAACTCGTTCTGCGACTCAACATCTTACGGCTGCTCGAACTACTAAGTACGAGGCTATTCTTCTTTCTGATCCTTCTCTCACTATTCTTCGCTGTACCAATCTCAATCCTGCTGATCTTTTACCCACTGAAGACGATGGTGAACCACACGATTGTGAACTTATAACCTGGACAGTTTCACTGCCTCATCCAGACTTACGGGACTACAACAACAACAACAATTTACATTTATAGAGCGCCTTTCACATCGGGAGGACGTCCCAAGACTACGCTCAACAAAACGTTGATTTAGAGCTCTTTACTGACGGATTCGGCTCGCGTTCCGACACCGGCCAAATTCAATCTGGTTATTCGGTTTGTTTCCCCACCGCAACTCTGGAAGCAGGCCAACTGTCTTCAACATGTTCTGCCCAGGCTGCCAAATTATTTGCTTTAACCCGAGCATGTATTTTAGCCCACGGCCAGTCTGTTAACATTTATACTGACTCTCGTTATGCCTTTGGAATAGCTCACGATTTTGCTATTATTTGGCAATCTCGTGATTTCCTTACCTCTTCTGGGACTACATGGACAATTGATTTATAATCTTTTAAAAGCTCTTCAGTTACCTTCATCTATTTCAATTATTAAATGTGCCGCCCATACCACCGGTACAGATGATATCTCTCTTGGTAATATCCGTGCTGACCGTGCCGCAAAAGCAGCTGCGCATGGTAATTCAGGGGTTATGGTAAAATTATGTGTTGCTAAACCTACGTCTAATCTTTCTCCCTTGTCATCTCTCCTACAGTCCCAGGCTGAGTCACCCTCTGAAGAGGTTGCTCTCTGGAAGGCTGCAGGATACTCTCAACTCGAGTCAGGTCTCTGGGTATCCCACGACGGCCGCGTGGTTGCCCCAAAGAGCCTGTTACCCTGGCTGTGCCCATATGTGTCATGCGTATACACACGCGGGCAAAGGGGGAATGTTAAGCGTTATTCAGCAATCTTGGTATGCGCCTGGATTTGCTAAACTGGCTGTGAAAATTAGTACGCAGTGTGTTATATGTAATAAGTATAATGCGGGTAAGACTCCGGTTGTGCAGCCAGCATCACAGCCGCAGCCTTGGGGACCTTTTATCCATTTACAAATGGATTTTATTCACATGCCTAAATGTATGGGTTTTACTTATGTTTTAGTCATTTTGGATGTTTTCTCTCGATGGGTAGAAGCCGACCCTACCAGGGAAAATGATGCAGTAACAGTGGCTAAGATTTTACTTAAAGATTTTGTCCCCAGGTTTGGAGCCAGAGCGTTTATCCAGTGACAATGGACCTCACTTCACCGGCACTATAATTAAGGAATTGCTTAGAGCCTTGCAGTGTACACAGCACTTTTCTTGTCCCTATCATCCACAGTCTACAGGTGCAGTGGAGCGACATAATGGGATTTTGAAGAATAAGATTGCTAAATTATGCGCTGAAACGGGTATGAAATGGCCAGAAGCCTTACCGGTTGCATTGATGCTCATGCGTTCAAGTCCTAGCAGATTAACTGGTCTTTCTCCTCATGAGATAGTTATGGGTCGTCCTTTACGACTACCAATTAGCGCCCCATTAACAACTAGACAAATGGATCTCCATGCTATGGATGAAACTTTGTTAACTTATTGTGTAGCTTTAACGAAGTCTTTTAGGACTTTTCACCCACAGGTAGTGGCTGCCCAGCAGAGACCGACTGAAGACGCTTGTCACGATTACACTCCTGGTGATCACCTGTACATAAAGGTCTTTCGAAGGAAGAATTGCCTGGAGCCCCGGTGGGAAAGACCATACCTTGTCCTGTTTGCTGTCAAATATAAAGGACAAAATACTTGGATTCACGCCACTCACGTCAAGCCAACACCTTTTACTGGTTGAATGATGTTGAATCTATATTATTGCCTTGTCGTATGTTTTACTCAGTTATTAAGTGTAAAACCCCGTATTTCTGTTCATACTAATACATATTTGTACATGTCATACGTGTTAGCGCCTTGGGACGTCCTCCCGACATGAAAGGCGCTATATAAATGTAAATTGTTGTTGTTGTTGTTGTTTTTGCAAACCGCACAGGACAATCAGCTTGTTGGGTATGCTCACATATCCCTCTCCATTCAAAAGGAGGCATTCCCGTACAATCAGTCCCTTTTTATTTGTCGGAAACAGTTGAATGGATGCTCTATCAATTTAAAAAATGTAACGCCACTACCCAAACAGACCTGGGGCTTTGATCGAAGCATGTGGAAGTCTGCAGGGTACAATTTGACCCACTTTTCAGGATGGTATCAACCCCTATTTAATAGAAGTCATTCACCTCCAGTTTTTAGTTATCCCTCGAAATAAAGGTACAGAAGTACCTCTAGGTCATGTCTGCTTTGTACGAACTTCACTACATGGTCTTTTTATAGGTAACAGCCTTTGTTTGTACCATATTTCCATAGGTAAGGTCACAGGGAGCAAGGATAATACTGATATCTGGCCTATCTTTGGTATATTTAATCTTACCGGGGTGCCTAATATAACAAGTGGAATTCGATGGTCGGGCCCTAGCTTAATGATTTGGAAAGGTGACCTACGAGCAGTGTCTTATAATGGCACTTATTTTGTTTGTGGTCAAAAGGCCTATCCCTGGTTGCCCCTTAATTGGATTGGGTCCTGTTATTTGGCTTATGTGATCCCACAAGTTCGTCATTTGCAAAGTTTACCTGCCTTGCCTTCCCAGAGGTTCCGTAGGTCTATTTCTACATGAGAAATGATTGCTTCTACCTTTGTTCCATCCTATGGAACAATTCGATCTCAAATAGAAGTAAATAAAGTATCTTCCCTATTGGAACAAATTGCAAATGACACTGCAAATGCCCTAGAACAGCTTAGTGCTGAATTAGTGGCCATTCGGACGACCACCCTCCAAAATAGAATGGCCCTTGATTTTTTATTGGCCAAACAAGGTGGCACGTGTGCCTTAATAGGTACTGAGTGTTGCACCTATATCCCTGATTCCTCAGAGAACATTACTAATCTAATCACCCATATTCGATCTGCTGTTAAAAGTTGACACTCTCCTGGGTCTACTTCTTGGTACACTTGGTTTGGAGGTCTTGGCGGTACTTATGTTCAAGGTTTCGTAATAATTATTTGTGTTTTTGTTTTGATACATGCTTGTGTCATGTGATTCCGCTGTTTGTGTGCTCAAATGTTTAGACCTCAAAACTGCCCTCCTTCCATTACTATTGTTATCCTACCCTGGAGAATTCGAACTAGATAAGGATTCTATTGAACAAGAAGCTGCTCGGCTAGCTGCTATTAATTGTGATTAGCCTTACTTTATTTGTCCTTAGGAGGACAAAAAGGAAACCATGTTAAAAATCGGAAACCATTGTTAGCTGTTTCTTAGTTTCACCTGGACATTGTTAGCTGTTTCTTAGTCTCCCTTAGAAATTCCAGAGGTCAGTAGGGGTATCAGCAAACATCAGTTGTATGACATAGTCCAGACTGAAGAAGGGAGAAAGGCTTGTGCTTGTTTAGATTAGACATTCCCTGTTTGTTATTGTATTAGGTAATCAATTGCTTCAGTATATGCCTGATCATTAAAGACGATTTACTTCTTTCTTTGAAAATTGTAATCTATCAGTTAGCAACTTGTGGTTGTCTAGTTCTGTTTTAACAGATGCTGCCCTTTTTGCACCCCATGGCTAATGTAAATAGAGTTAAACTCTCTTCCCACATTCACTTTTATTGATTAGGTGGATTGCTGTAATTGGTTAAAGGAACTTATACTACTGTCACGTGGTGTGCAAACGAATAAGATATAAACTGTTGTATTTCTATTAGTTCTTTAGAAGTACCAACTCGGGTATCTGACCTATGAGGGTATTTCTCCTTTCGGCCGTTAGTATATTAAATGACTGTTTGTGCTTTACACGAATAACCTGATCTCTTTGTGAGTTATTCCACGACACCGGCTGTCGTCTGCCTCAGTATGTACCTTACGTTGGTTGGGTGTGGAAGTGCCTGGAGGCTTGAGGTTGGATAGCCTGTACATGGATTCCCCTAACCCTTTTTTCCCATTACTTGTTAAGCTTACCAAACGCAATTTTACCGAGTGCGCTGTTTTCCTGGAACGTAATCCCCGTGTTCGGTGAGGGTCTACTGTATTTGGCAAATTTCTCTTCTCTGCTACTGAATGGAGGATATACTGCACATATTCATCAGAGTATGAAATCAGATTTGATTCCTCATAGATTATACCAATATTTGATGAGCTGTATGACTATGCATTTTGATTGTGACAGAATTGTACAACCTCTCCCATCACACAGAATTACTACGGGCTGCACAGCTCACTTTCACACACCAGCATCTAGAGTTTAAATAGTGTTCCCTACCTCTCTGACTTGCTGTACCCCTACGAACCTCCCCGCTCCCTACATTCAGCAGGCTCCAGCTTCATGTCCCCCGCCAGACCCCCGTGGTCGGGCTTTCAGCCTCTCTGCTCCCACACTCGGGAACTCCATCCCACAGTCCCTTTGCCTCACTCCCTTCCTCGCCTCCTTTAAGGCTGGTCTCAAGATCCTCCTCTTCGACCGTGCCTTCTGCTGTCCTCCTAAGACTCTTCCTCCCCTCCTAACTCTCTCCCACCCCTCCCACCTACCCTACCCCTCTCCATTGCTTTGATCCCAACCTGACTGTTCAGCACCTAGGGACGTCCTCCTGACGTGAAAGGCGCTCTATCAATTTAATTTTGTTGTTGTTGTTGTTTTATTGAATATGAAAACAGACATTATTGTTATAGATCTGCATTATAATTTATGTTTGAGGCCAGGCATCCATACAGCTTCAATAAAAATTAATTCCATTTACAAGACTGCAGCTGGTCTATAACTCCATTTGCTAAATTTAGAAATGCAATCCAAAGCTGCTTGTCACTTGCGCCTGGCTGCAGTGGGAGCCCATGTCCCAGGTTGTGACGCAATGCTCTGTGTGTAGGTCAAGGCTGACTCATGTGAAGCTGGGGGTAGCACAGGAGTGTGATCTGAGAAACTTCCCTCCTGAGGTTTTGCACATCACAGTCAGTGCCTGTAAATGAGGAATGCTTTACTGCAGGCATCAAGTGCAGGTCTCTGTACTAGTTTTACTAAGATTCCAAAGTCTTTCATTGACGTGAACTGATTGAAAGAGAAACCGCATTTGAGCTGCTACAGCTCTCTCAGATCCCAGGCAGCGCAGAATGAAGACGAGTCTCTCTATTCCCCACCTCTGTAATCCTCCCTCCTCCTCTTGCTGCAAGAGCAACAATAAATACTACACTGCCCGGTTATATTTGATACTGAGATGCTCTCTGGATTATCCACAAAGCAACAGGCAACAGAAATCACCAGAACAGAGGGGAATCTTGTCAGTAAGCAACTAGACTTCAACACAATACAGATAGAGGTCAACATTCTTCTGCTAATGCATTAAAGTAGTAAAAAATCTCTGAGAGGTAGGAAACCTCACCTTCACTGAATGTAAGGAGGTGGTGGGGGGAAGACTCCTAGTGGAAGATTGGTTGTATAAATATGCTCCTCACAGGGTAATTGATGTCTAGCTTTGTGGAGGCAGGGTCTACCACAAAGGTAGATGGGAAGCTGGACGCCATGTCTCAGCTTCTCCTGAATATGGTGAAGAACACGCAGCTGTGCCATGTCTTTAGACCCCCCATAGATGGGGCTCTGTGACAGTACCTTTACTCCAGACAAAACAGGTCAGTCCACTCACCAGTCAATTTCATTTTCCTCTTCAGCGCCTTGGGACATCCTCCCGAAGTGCAAGGTATTCTATAAATGTAATTTTGTTGTTGTTGCTATTGAGGGGCCTGTAGACCCGAGAACCAGCGGATGTTCTTCTCTGACCACCGTCTACTACCACAGGACAGGTGAGGGGATGTGGGAACTGAATGTAAAGCTGCTGATCCTGATCACATGGAGAAGTTGCAGCAGTTTTGAGGATGGAAATCCTTGAGGGACTTCTGAGACTTTGGTGGGAAATCATGAAGTCATGAATGAAGCAATTCATCCTCTGCAAAGGTGTGAGGTGAGCCAGAGAGAACATGTTCACACACCAGGCCCTCCTGTAACAGCTGAGGGTGCTGGTGTCAGGGGGGGACTTGAGGTGAGAGGACAGCAAACCTTGCGCTTTGCTTCTGAGGCTCCCAAGGTCATCTCCCGCTCTAGGGTCCACATGATGCACAGGATGAGATTTATGCATTTTGTTTGTTTGTTTAGAAAGTGAACAGAGGCAGCAGCTCTGTGCTGACAGAACCTTTTGTTGTGAGTGGTTCTGAGAGCTGGACAGTGTCCGCAGAGACACGGTGTACAAGGTGTCACTGCAATGACAGGATAAGGATAATAACAGACAAGCCAACCCTCCAGATGTCACCGGGAGCTCCCAGAAAATCAGCCCAACTCCGTGTGCAGTGTCCTCCCAGATTGGGAAATAAACAGTGCGTTTTATTCAGTATTGAGATTGTGTGATTGTTTTATTCAGTGTTGTGGTTGTGGACCCGGCAGCGCTGGGGAACAGTGTAGGTCAGGGCGGCTCCTGAGAGCGGCCAACACTGACACTGACCAGGGAGGGTCTGGGAAAAGTAGTGATAGCGAGATATGGCGCGCAGTGACGTCATGCGCAGGATTGACAAATGAAATCTCCTCATTCTGGTCACGTGCTTAGCAACTGCCCTTGGTTACGCTCTGAGTGACAGAAATACGAAAATGATGTCATCTTCAACAGCACTTTTCATTGGCTTTCACATTAGGGACCCTCCCCATAGCCATGTTTACACTGTGCTGATACAGGCCCCACCCCCCAGCCTGGACAATGGGAATCGCAGACTGACCGGACACGTGGTGTGACTAGTGTTGTTGTTGTTGTTGTTGTGAAGGATGATCTTTATTGCTAAAGAGCAGCGCATGACATTGAAATTGCCTTTAAATTCTGCAGTTTTTCATTTAAAATTTTAAGAGAATATAGAACTATAGAAATACTTTTTGACAAATGAAAATAAAAATGTGGTAACTAAAAAATGTGTACAAGGAGCCCCCTCCTAAAGGCTTGAAAGTACCTCAAACCCAGGAGCTTCCGGGGGCGCTGCTCTGGTCAAGGTCACAAACAACATCCTGACCAGGGCTCCCTCTGCCTCCTCGTCCTCCTCGATCTGTCCGCCACTTTTGACTCTGTAGACCACGCAATACTCCTCCACCACCTCTCCTCCCACCTCAACCTTCAAGGCTCTGTCCTTGATTGGTTCTAGTCTTACCTCTCACACCGCCTTCACTTTATCTCCTCCAACGGCTTTTCCTCCAGCCCCCGCACAGTCTCATGCGGTGTACCCCAGGGCTCTGTCCTTGGCCCCCTGCTCTTCACTCTCTACATGGCTCCCGCTCGGTGACATCATCCGCAGACATAGGGTAACTTTCCACATGTATGTGGATGACACCCAACTCTACCTTTCCACTTCCACCCTCAACTCCAGCACTACTGCGACATTGAGTCCTGGACGAGAGACAACTTCCTCCAACTAAACGTCAACAAGACAGAGGCCCTCCTGATTGGCTTGCATCAGCGCCTCCGCACCTCAGGCACTGGCAACATCAGCATTCAAGGCTGTACAGGTAGACCCCGCTTACCAAACACCCGGTTACCGAAACTTCACTATAACAACGGTTTGTATTTGTACGCGTAGCGAAGGCTGCGTTTGCTATAGCGAAAGTTTGAATCTCTTGTGCTTCTCGTCTCCCGGCCATCCCCGCAACACATGCACGGTCTCAGTCGATGAAGCTACGTACACTTACTTCAGTATGCCACCTAAACGCCCATTAGCAACATCGCCAACCCCATCGAAGAAAAGGAAGTCCATCACGTTGGAAAATAAGATAGATCAAAGACCAGTACAAATGCTATTGCCACCTCTCCACTAGTATAATCCAAGAGAAGGCCCGTACAGTATTGGAGGATCTTAAGCGGCAGGATGCTAGGCAACCACATGATGCTACTCGGAAAAGCCAGCAGAGACTTTTGCTGCTAGCAACAGGTGGCTTGATCGTTTTCGAAAGCGATACAAGCTACATTCTATCAAGATTTTTATTTTAAAAAATGTAATAAAAAAATTAGAGGCCCATGGTATTAAGGGGACAGTGGCAGTTTGGATTAAGAACTGGCAGAGTGACAGAAAGCAGAGGGTGGTGGTTAATGGGTGTTTCTCGAAATGGAAGGAGGTGTGCAGTGGTGTCCCCCAGGGATCAGTATTGGGACCACTGCTCTTTCTAATATATATTAATGATCTGGACTTGGGCATAGAGAGCACTATTTCCAAGTTTGCAGATGATACAAAGTTAGGTAGGGTAGTAAATAGTGAGGAGGACTGTAACCAACTGCAAGCAGACATACACAAATTGGTGGAATGGGCTGACATGTGGCAGATGGATTTTAATGTGAATAAGTGTGAGGTGATACACTTAGGAAGGAAAAATGATAGGAGGCAATATAGATTTGGTAGCTCAATCTTAAGTGGGGTGAAATTGTACAGAGAGATCTGGGTGTTCAAGTAAGCGAATCGTTAAAGGTAGCAGGGCAGGTAGATAGGTTATGGTTAATACTGAGCTTTATTAGTAGGGGCATAGAGTATAAGAGTAGGGAGGTTATGGTTAATCTATACAAAACACTGGTTAGGCCTCAGCTGGAGTACTGCGTCCAGTTCTGGGCACCTTATTTCAGGAAGGACATTAAGGCACTGGAAAGGGTGCAGAGGAGATTCACGAGAATGATACCAGGAATGGGGAACCTTAGCTATGAGGACAGGCTGGAGATGTTAGGACTTTTCCCATTAGAGCAGAGAAGGTTACGCGGGGGCCTGATAGAGGTCTTCAAGATCATGAAAGGTTTTGACAGGCTAGATAGGGAAAAGCTGTTTCTGCTGGTAGGTGTGTCTGTGACCCGTGGTCACAGTCTAAAGATATCTACCAAAGGAAGTAGAGGGGAGGTTAGAAGACATTTTTTTATTCAGCGAGTTGTTCGAATTTGGAATGATCTGCCTGAAAGGGTAGTGAGGTCCGATTCGATAGCAGCTTTTAAGAGAGAACTAGATAGGTATCTGGGGAAGACGGGTTTGCAGGGTTATGGGGAGAAAGCTGGTGATTGGGTTAATGAAAGTGACTTGCTCGGTCAAAGAGCCGGCACAGACTCGATGGGCCGAATGGCCTTCTTCTGTGCCGTAACATTCTACGATTCTATGAAGCTGCTAGTGCAGATGTTGCTGCTGCCGAACATTATCCAGATGAACTTAGAAAATTCATTAAGGAATTTATATAGCGCCCTCCACCCCGGACGGCGTCTCAGAGCACTTCACAGTAGCGGATCCCGGGACCGAGCCAGGGGTAGAAAGGTGACCAAAGGCGCGGTCGAAGAGAAAGGTCTTCAGCTGGGACCTGAAGCTGAGGAAAGAGGGGGCGAGCCGAAGGTAGTGAGGAAGGGAATTCCAGAGCCTCGGGGCGTAGTGGCTGAAGGCATGGCCGCCGAGGGTGGAGTGGAGGATTCGGGGGACATGGAGGAGGCCAGACCCAGTGGAGCGAAGACAATGGGAGCTGGTTTGAGGAGAGAGAGACCGACACTCCATAAATGAGGAAGGATATTTCAGGGTCAAACAATACACCCACGTTTCTGACTGGGTTCGAGAGATGGAGAGTGCAGCCTTGGATGCTGATGCTGCCTGCCCCTGTGGTGCGGAAGCGCTGATGTGAGCCAATCAGGAGGGCCTCAGTCCTGCTGACATTCAGCTGAAGATACCCCCACACACCCTCACCCCCATACACTCCCCCTCACCGCCATACACACTCCCTCATACACACCCTCACTCCCATGAGTATTTGCGGAAAAATGACTGGGAAAAAGGCAGAGTCCGCTGCTGCCTTTGGGGGCTTGGCTTAATGATGGCGTCATAAAGCCACGCCGCCAAAAGTTCATACTGACTGAAGCAAGTGCCTACCCTGTAATTTGACCCCCTGCACGTCACTGCTTGACATGGAGCGTCCGGAGCTGTTGAGCGGAAGGAGCCGGCAGATTGGTAGGGGGTTAGGAGGTGGAAGGCCATGCAGGGCTTGAGAGTGAGGATGAGGATCTTGAATTGAATCCTCTGGATGATGGTGAGCCAATGGAGTAGGGCGAGAATGGGGGAGATGGGGTCACCGAGTTAGGAGCGGTGGAGAACATCGGCTACCAAGTTCTGGATGATCTGCAGCCTATGGAGGGAGGAATTGGGAAGGCCGACAGTAGGCCGTAGTCGAGTCTTGACATGATGAAGGCATAAATGAGAGTTTCAGCAGCCTGAGGGGTGATCTAGTGGCGGAGACGGGCAATGTTGAGGATGTGAGGGAAGGCATGGAGGTGGGTGAGAAAAGCCAGTTTAGGATCGATTGGGATGGATTGAGCTTCTGCCAAGAGCCTATGCCTTCAGCCAGTGTTAGATGGGGATCAGTATCAAGATTCCTGACTGGCTTGGTGAGTGGACTGTGCCTCCATGGAGGATGATGCTGCCAATCCCTGACGTGTGGAGGCGCTGGCATGAGTCACTCAGAAGGACACAACCTTGTTGACATTAAACTATTGATAGATTTCTAATAGATAGAGGGATTAAAGGATATGGGAATAGCACGAATAAATGGAATTACGTTAGAAGATCAGCCATGATCCTATTAAATGGCGGAGCAGGCTCGAGGGGCTGAATGGCCTACTTCTGCTCTTATTTCTTATGTTATATAGAAAGTTAGCTCTGATCTAGGACTTAATAACCAACAGGCCATCTGTCAGTAAAGTAGTGGTCCTGGAATCAAGGGAAAAGGAAGAAAGAGGGAGTTGGGTGTCACCAAGCGGGAAACATACAGATGTTGAAAAGTAGGGGCCATGGACCGAGCCCAGGGGGATGCCACACGTGACAGTATGGGGACTGGAGGAGAAGCTGATGTAGTGACAAATTAGAGATGGTGGGAGAGGTAAGATTTGAACCAGGGAAGGGCAAGTCTTTGTAGATTGAACTGAGAGGGGAGGCAGTGTAGGAGGTTGGAGTGGTTGACAATGTTGAAGGCATTAGAGAGGTTGAGGAGGAGAAGGAAGCAGAGAGCCCGGGTCGCAGATGTTCAGAATGTCATTAGAGACTTTGAACAGGAAGGTGAGACGCAGGAATCACAGTTCACTTGAGAATCTGGTCACCAAGCTCAGGCTGAGCTTGCCCTACCAGAGAGGCCATCCCATCATCTAACCTGCTCGGGTGGTTGTGAAGACATGGTTCAGGTCTGCATTTTGGCAGCTGAAGGCTGGATGTGAGAAATCCAGATAAATATTCTCGAGGCACACAAGCAGTATTTTTGTGTTTCCTTTCTAGACACTATGTGTTGTATTATGTATTCAACGCAGAAGAATACATTAAATTGCTCAACACAGCTAACTGGACAGCTGAGCCGATGGAGATGGGATGGGGAAAGATGACTCACAGAGCGGTAAAAAAAAGTTGGGTCTTGACGTGCCTTGAAAGCGGAAGAAAGTCAGAGGAGTGAGTCAGAGGGACTCCAGGAATGGAGAGTGGGGGCAACATAGCGATGGTGGTTAGCAGGACATGAAGCAAGCTGATGTTTGCTGGGCATGGGGAATGGCTGGGTTGGGAGGTCACAGAGGTAGAACAGAGGTGGGGTAGGGGGTGGGGAATGAAGAACATAGAGGAGTTTCTTGCTTGGAAAGAGAGAACTTTCTATGAGGAAACTGCTTGCCACTCGTTTCTCACCTTTTTATCGATATAGGACACTTGGTTTTGTTTTAACGACCAAAATTAGCTTTTTTTGAGCATGCGTAGTACATATTCTATATCACAGTGGTATTTGGCGTGTCTTCTTTGTCTATATGTACAGCACATACTGTATTAGCGGGTAAATCGCGCTCGCACCTGATATAGTGTATCCAAGTGTTTAAACTGGCCAATAGAGTGTCGCTACGTCATTGATTAAAAGCAGCTGATTTTGAAGTGATACCACGCCACGGCAATATTACAGTAATTTCCAAACATTCCCGAGCAACTGCGAGCAATTTATAGCCTCTACCTCGCTTCTACCATGTCAGAAAAGAGAGCACTAAATGAAATGAGCAGCGGTAATACCACTAGCAGCAAGAGACCCCACAAAGTCATCACTTTGAATACTAAATTAAAGGTGATAAAACGCATCGAGTCTGGCAAAAAAGTTACGGACATCGGGAAGGCTTTAGGGCTAGCTAGATCCACGGTGGCTACTATAAAACAGGATAAGGACAATATACTGGCAAGTTTAAGGTGAGTTACAGCTACAGGTGCAAGCAGATTACAATACTGTACAGTTATTTTGTGTGTTTGCTGTGTTCTTAAGTGGGTTTAAGGTCTGAAAATTTTGTGAAAAGAACGCATCTCGGGTTATATAATGGGACCATATGGGAAACCACTCCGTTTTGATTTAGGATGTTTCAATCTGAGTCCCGTTTTTCAGTAACGCAAGATCGTCCTAAATTGAGGTTTACCTGTATTTAGAAGTGGATGCCAAATGTCTATGTGGAGTCTTGTAGCTCAGTGGTTTGCATTCACCTTGCGTCGATTCCCAGCAGGGAGAAACTTTGAGCAAGTTTCCTTACTCCACACGCTTGATAATAATGCCGTAAAAAAAAGTAAATTGGTCTTTTCATGACTATTTGTGGGACACTTCTGTGTGCAATTGGCTCACGCGATTCACCCACAAATATACAGTCAATTCACTTTAAATATATTTTGTGAAGCGCTTTCAAAAATGTCTAGAAGACGTGAAAATGCAATAACAATTCTATATTAACTGCAAGCATTATTATTATCATTATTGTTATTAATATTATCTCATGGCACTAGTTTCTCCCTCTGTCTTGGCCAACAATCCTCAAAATAAAATTGTTAATTTGCATCATGGCTATCGTGGGGCATTGCTGTATATGTAACCTATTAAAAAAACAGTATTTCTTGTGAACATTTTGAGATTTATTCCCAACATAAAAGGTATACAGATTGTAAGGATTATTATTGTTAATACCTCTCACCTTGATAATCACAATTGAATTCATAAAAGTATATGGACAATACAGTTGGTAAAAATCAAGTGCAGTTTGGGCTTCAGGGTTTCCTTCAGCTTCTGCATGTCTTCTGCGGCATTCCTCAGGGGCTCTGTCCTTGGCCCCTTCCTCTTCACACTCTACATCCTACCCCTTGGTGACAGCATTCGCAGATGTGGGGTAAATTTCCACATCCAACGCAACCTTTCCACTTCCACCCTCAACTTGAGGACTACCAGCATCCTGACTACTTGTTGGATGTTGAGTGCTTGACGAAAACAATTTTCTCCAACTAAATGTCCGCAAGACTGAGGCCCCCCCGATTGGCTCACGTCAGCGCCTCTGCACCTCAGGCGCTGACAGCACCAGCATCCAACACTGTACTCCCCACCTCTCTAAGACAGTCAGGAAGTTGGGCATCTTATTCGTCCCTGACCGGTCCTTCCTCCCCACATCCACGCCATGACCACCTTTGCAACATCGCACAAACTTCGCCACTGCCTCACCTGTCAGGCTGCTGAAACCCTTGTCCATGCATTCATCACATTAAGGCTTGACTATGGAAACTCCCTCCTCATTGGCCTTTCTGGTTTTTCCCTTCACAAGCTGCAGATCATTCAGAACTCTGCAGCTCATGTCCTCACCCGCACTAGGCTCCATGATCTCATCACTCTCACCCTCGCCCGGCTCCATTGGCTCTCCATCCCACAGAGGATCAAATTCAAGATCTTCATCCTCACCTTCAAGGCCATTCACAGCCTTGCCCTCCCCTACCTCTCTGACCTGCTGTCCCCTATGAACCTCCCCTCCTCCTCCATTCAGCAGGTTCCTACCTGCTCCATGTCCCCCACTGGACCCGTCCAACAGGCTTTCAGCCTCTCTGCCCCCACACTCTGGAAATCCATCCCACAGTCCCTTTGCCTTGTTCCCTCCCTCACCTCCTTGAAGGCTGGCCTCAAGACCCTCCTCTTCAATCGTGCCTTCTGCTGCCCTCCCAACTCTCTCTCCCCTCCAAACTTTCTCCCACCCCTCCCCCCAATCCTGGCTCTCTCCCTTCCTTGGGTCCCGACCTGACTCTTCAGCGCCTTGGGATGTCCTCCTGACATGAAAGGCATTCTATAAATGTGATTTAGATTTGGTGTTGTTAAACATCAAGTTGCCTTCATCTTTGATTAAAATGTTCATATTTCTCCACATCATAATCCTTCATGTACAAGCATCTTACTCACCATTGCCAGAAGCCTCTGCTCATTATTCTTCTGTTGTACAGTTCTATTATTTTTAAATATTTACTTTTCAGATAAAGAAAGTGAAGGAATAAAATTTGTCCTGAAATATTCAACCCAGTATTTGTACTGTCTGGATATCAGATCACTGCTAACTGGATTAAAGGACAAGATGATTCCTGCTAGAATTGAGATGGATTATAAAAAATATATTATTTAGGTTCCCTTTGAGTTCAGCTCCTTGTTATTTAAATGCTATTTCTATTCTCCACTTTCAAAAAGTGCAGTCATTTAAATCTGCTTTAACAATTAGCAATTGGCTGCTCTATAATAATAAATAATCCTTGCGTTTGATATACCGCTTTTCACATCTTCTAGATGTCTCAAAGCGCTTCATAGTATACTGAATTGACTAGTATATATGTGGGTGGAACGTGGCAGCCAATTGCGCACAGCAGTATCCCACAAACAGTTGTGGATTTAAATGACTAATTTTATTATTGAGTTTTTTTGGGGTGGGATTATTGTTAGTGTGTATGGAGTAAGGAAACTTGCCCAATGTTTCGCCCTGACCAGCCTGGATTCGAATATGGGTTTCACGCTTGTAAGGTGAGTGCTCTAACCACTGAGGCTAAGGACTAGTTCACTGAAGGATGGAAAAAAAGTATTCTTTAAGAGTCCAGCATTTTTTTTATTGTGATCTGTAGACCTCAGTCAGACTCAGCAAAGTGTGACCTAGCTGTGGGCAACTTCCTTCATTTTTTAAAACAATTGATTGACATTTTGGATTCATAAATTCCACAAGAGACTTGTGTGCTCGGCTTCTGAAGTGAGAACACTGGTCTCCAGGATCACTGTCAGGTGGAGAGGTTTCTTCTAGCCCTTATGTCCACAGGGAAATTCTTTTCAATAGGAATTTTGAAGATGTGTATTGATCCAGTCAGAACTATCCTTTCAACCTGTTGCTTGAGATTCTCTTTTTAAGTCATTTACCTGATGGTGAGAAAGGTCATATCCAAATATTTGCTCCATCAAAAAATTGTGTTAACCTTCTTCTGAGAACCATCTCAGAAAACTTCACACACAGATCACATACAATTGAGCTGGTAGGACTTGCAGCTAATGTTTATCATCCCAGCTTGTCACAGAGGCAGAGACAAGATGCTATGCAGAGCAGCTTCAATAAAATTTACGCTTATCACACTTCTCCAGTTGGGTGAATACCTGGCTTAGTTTGTGGCATTGTCATCTCTGAGTTAGAACAGTTTTTCCTCCAGCCCTCGCACAGTCATATGCGGCATTCCTCAGGGCTCTGTCCTTGCCCCCCTGCTCTTCACCTTAAACATGCTTCCCCTGGGTGACATCATCCGCAGACATGGGGTAAACTTCCACATGTACACGGATGACACCCAGCTCTACCACCGTGTCCATCCTTGACTCCAGGACTACTGGTGTTCTGACTGCATGTCTATCCAACATTGAGTCTTGGACGAGGGCCAATTTCCTCCATCTCAATGTCAACAAGATGGAGGCCCTCCTGATTGGCTTACGTCAGTGCCTCTGCACTTCAGACATTGAAAACATAATTATTCAAGGCTGCTCTCTCCACCTCTCAAAGCCAGTCAGGAATCTATGCGTCTTGTTTGTCCCCGAACTGCCTTTCCTCCCTTATATCCGCTCCATGGTCAGTACAGCCTTCCACCACCTCCGCAATATTGCCAAACTCCACCACTACCTCACCCCCCATGCCGCCGAAACTTTCAGCTCGTGTACTCTCCCGTACCAGTCTCCACGACCACATCGCTCCCACACTCGCCCATCTCCACTGGTTCCCCATCCCCCAGAGAATCGACTTCAAGATCCTCATCCTCACTTTCAAGGCCATTCACGGCCTTACCCCCGCCTATCTCTCTGCCTCGCTTCCTCCCTTTCCTCCTTCAAAGCGAGTCTCAAGACCTTCCTCTTTGACCACGCCTTTGGCTCCCCTCCTAATTCTTCCCCCTCCCCTACTCTCTTTCCCCTTCCCCTACTCCAACTCTCTCCCCCCCACCACCCCCCGCTTGGGTCCTGAACTAGTTGTTCAGCACCTGGGGACATCCTCCCAAAATGAAAGGCGCTATACAAGTATAATTTTATTGTTATTGTAGAAGATTGAGGTCAAGCCTCATAGCAGGATTTTGAACTCAGTGTCCAAGATAATGCTGGGGATGAGCTGCATTATTGGAGGTGATGTCCTTTGGATGAGCTGTTAAACTGAGGTCATAACTGACTATTCATATGGACAGTAAAGATCCCAAGGCACTATTTGAAAAAGAAAGGGAGTTTCTCCCAGTGTGCTAGCCAACAATTTATCATTCATTTCATGGCTGTTTGTGAGACATTATGATGTGCAAATTAGCTACCCTGTTTGAGATAATAGGGAGTTCTGAGCAGAAGGAGGAGAATTTAAGCATGCTGACCAAAGGCATACCAAATACATGGTTTAGAAAGGTTTCAAAGGCAAAGCAAAGATATTCTGTCTGAGCTCCAGAGAGAACGGGGGAATGGTGGATAGATCATTGGAATTGAACCAGTATACCAGAGTTGGACATGCAGAGGGCATGGGTGAAAGGATATAGCATAGTTAGAGAGGGACAAGACCTTGAAAGGATTAGAGGCCAGGAAGAGATCCTTGGAATTGATCTACTTGGGAATGAACTCTAATGTTCCACTAATGGAAGAAAGCTATTTTAGTCAAGGATCTAAAGCAATTGAAGCAGAACTGAGCAATTAGCTGGAGAGAGCAGTGCGAGAGGTTGATGAAGCTGCTTTCAGAGGCAAAAGATCCCAGTAAAAGTTATGCAAGATGGCTTCCTCTTTGTTGACAGCCAGCCAAAGGAAGTTAACTTTCCACTCAGATTCAAAGATGTAAAAACATTTATAATGAAGTAAATTTTAATGTTGTAACAAACTCAGACTGAAGTGGGGAGACTGAACGAGTAGCTCCCCCAGGCCAGGTTGGTGATCAAACAATTAAGCTTGAAAAGGAGAGAGCAACAGGCTCTCATTAGTGATGTAAAAAACAGGCTCTTAAATAAAACTTGTCAGTGTTGCACCAGCTTAAATTTTCCAGCAGAAGCAGCAACGACAGTGACTGCATGCACAGAAACATCCCCCAGAATGGTAGCCAGCCCATTGGCATTATGCGTGAAGCTAATAATAATAATAATGTTGAGGGTTTGGTTAAGCTCGGCTATATTGTTCGTGAATTTGGTCACAATGTCCAGCAAAGTGGCAGTCAAAATCTCTTTTTAGTCTGCAATCAACCTACAGTGACCTAATTAATCCTGAGAGGGGTGATTTGCTCAAGACTTCAGCAAACTTGAAAGAACTATTATCGGAGAGAAATATTTTCCAGAGAGGATAGATCAAATATAAGCCTTAGGTAAAGGCAATGTACTTGCTTTTAAGGTGACAGAATTATTTCGTAAAGAATTGAGGGTGAAATGTTCCATGTGTCGGCGGTGATGTTGTACGAGAGCAGAAGCAATGGGAGCATTTAGACACTATTCTAGTTAGACACTAAAAAACATTATTACCATACTGAGAAAATATATGAAGAAAAGAAAACAACAAAAGTACATTTGTAAAGTGACTTTTGTAAAGTTGGGAGGTTGTCATAAGGCACTAAAAGCCGTGAATATAGAATTAATAATAATAATAAAACATTTCACTCCATGGGACTGCCTCCCATATGTGCTCAAAGTATGAAATATAAAGAAAATGGCGCTGGGCCACAGGCACTGGCTATGCAGCCAAGGCCGGAGGACACAGAGGGCTGCTGAATTGGGAGGTAGTTCCAGGCCACTCACTGTAAGTTACCTTTTCCATCTGGCCCCGAACTCCAGTAGCCAACAAGTGTATCCAATACAATGGATATGGACATAGAGGCTCAGGTATCACTACTGAGTCTTACTGTAGAGGCAGCAAAGCTATCAGTGCATAACAACAACAACAACAAATTAAACTTATAAAGCGCATTTCACGTCGGGAGGACTTCCCAAGGCGCTGCACAGGAGGCGTGTGACCCGAGCTGGGAGGGGAGTGTACGGGAAGGGGTGAAACAAATAGGGGAGGTCGAAGAATTTGGGGTGGAACAAAAGGCACGGTCGAAGAGGAAAGTCTTCAAACCGGCCTTGAAAGAGGAAAGGGAAGAAACGAGACAGAGGGATTGGGGGATGGAATTCCATAGGGTCGGAGCAGAAAAACTGAAGACCCGGCCTCCGATGGTGGGGCGGTTCGGGCGGGGGGCTTGGAGCAGGCCAAGTCCTGCTGAACGGAGAGTCCGGGTGGGCTTGTAGGGGGAGAGTAAATTGGTTAAATAGGGTGGGGTAAGGCCTTGAAGGTGAGGACGAGGATCTTGAACTCGATCCTCTGGAGGATGGGGAGCCAGTGGAGACGGGCGAGGGTGGGGGTTATATGGTCGCGGAGGCAGGTGTGGATAATACACGGGCTGCAGAGTTTTGGATGACCTGCAGCCTGTGAATGGAGGAACTGGAGAGGCCGACGAGGAGAGAGTTTCCGTAGTCCAGCCTAAAACAACGGTAGTGCAAGGCATAGGCAGGGAGCTGAACTATAGGTATGAGCAGATTGTTGAGATACAGGGCAATCTGCATTAATTAAAATGAAGGTAGTAATAAACCTTAAAGAATTTGTGGAAAGTATACTAACTGGCATGTGTTTTTTTTTCGCATGAGGCAGATCATCAACATAGAATCATACAGTACAGAAGGAAGTCATTTGAACCATTGTGTCTGTGCCAGATCTTTGAAAAGAGCTTTCCTAATCAATCCCACAACTCGCTCTCTACCCACTGACCTGCAAACTTGTCCCTCCCAAATAATTATCTACATAGCAAAGTATTCAACTTGTATATTGATGTAAACGACACAGAGCAATAACAATTTTTTTTACTAACTTAGATATAAGCACCTCGGCAAAGTACTGCTAAAGTGTAGGTCTAGTCCCAAATTAGATTGTTGCTAATTCAGCAAGAGGTCGGAATCCACGGGACAAACACAATCCTGTGAGGGAGTAACCCTGGCTGAACAGTTCTGTATCTGATGGCTCTGTCTTGCATATCGACAAATTGAAAATGTGCAGGTTTCAAAATACATTTGGTTACGGTTGGAAGGTTCCAAGTGGAATTCTGAGGATATACAACAACAAAATTACATGTGTATATATAGCGCCTTGCTAGTGGGTGTCTCTGAGGATTACCTGGAAAAAGTTAAGAAATTAAAAACACCCACCAACAGGAGACAACTGCAGGATGTATTGCGATTGTGCAATTATGCTTGTAATTATGTTCCTAATTACACCATCCGACAAGCACCTCATTATAAGAGGCTGACTAAATTGGGAGGGATCGAGAGCATCAAAGATTTTACGCAGTTTACCATGAAAATTTGGGAGCTGCCAGCAGTTTTATGAAGATTGCCTTTGGCCATTAGGACAAGAAACCCGGATCTGTTAATATTATTGGTGGGAGTAAAAAATACCAATGCAAGAATCGGACAAATAACCTGCCCAGCCAAAATGTACCAGTTTTGAGTTCTCCTAGGCTGAGAACAAATTTGATCTGGAAAAAAGAATCAACTGAAGGGTCCGGCGATATATCGATATATCGCTAAAACTCAATATAGTTTTCATATCAATACGCCGATATAGGCATTTCAAAAATATCGATATATCGAAAAATCGATATATCGAGGTAAAAAATCGGAATGCCGCACACTGTACTACAAGACCCAGAATGCTCATCTCTATACACAATGCACAGACCGAGGTGCAAAGCCGCCATATTGTATTCATAGTCCTCGAATACAATATACAGGTATGCAAGGGGTGGGGAGGGGGGAGAGAAGGCTGGGGTGGGGGTAGGGGGAGACAGACGGCTGTGGGGGGGGTGAGGGGGAGAGAGATGGCTGGGCTGGGGGGGAGAGAGACAGCTGGGGTGGGGGGGAGAGAGAGACGGCGGGGGGCATGTGGGGTGAGAGAGAGACGACGGCGGGGGGGTGGGTGGGAGGGAGAGAGAGACGGCGGGGGGGAGGGGGAAAGAGACGGCTGGGGTGGGTGGTGGGGGGGGGGAGAGAGAAGGTTGGGGGTGGATGGCGGGGGAGAGGGACGGCGGGTGGGGTGGGTGGGGGGAGAGAGACTGCAGTGGGGGGGTGGGGTGGGGGGAGGGACGGGGTGGATGTGATAATATACAGATAGATAGAGATGGGGGGGGATGTGAGAGAGACACAGACTGAAAAACACAGAGATGGAGAGAGTGAGAGACACAGAGAGAGAAAGATATTTACCTCCTGAGGAGATAGGCCCCGAATGCGTGCACACCCGGAACGCGCGTGCACTCCGAATGCGAGTGCACTCAGAATGCACGCGCATTGCGAATGCTCGCACCGCGCGCGCATGCGCAGTACGAAAAACATGAAAATATCGGTATATCTCGATATGAGCCCATCGATATATCTAAATCGGAAAATTTCCATATCGACGGACCCTAGAATCAAACGGCTTCCACTACTGTGTTGGCTAAAATCAGAATCCTGGCACAACATGGTAAAACTCATTTTCATTATTCTGTGTGTTTATTCTGTGTGTTTAATTTGAGATGCAAGGTGAGGGAAACAACAAAAAGCATTGAAACAGCAGGGCAGGTATTTTGCAAGATAATAATAATAATAATCCTTGCATTTGATATAGCGCTTTTCACATCTTATCGACGTCCCTAAGCACTTCACAGAATATACTGTAAAGTGAATTGACTCTATATTTGTGGGTGAATCGTGCAGCCAATTGCGCACAGCAGTGTCCCACAAACAGTCGTGGATTGAATTATTATTGTTTTTTTTGGAGGGATTATTATTAGGCGTGTGGAGTAAGGAAACTTGCCCAAGGTTTCGCCCTGACCTGCCTGGATTTGAACACCAGGTCTCCCCAGCTTGGTCTCCCCAACTTGCAAAACAAGTGCACTGAGCCACAGGAGCTCCACAAGATCCAACAGTGGAATTCAAAACTGAGGTGGTACCAGATAAGGATCTTGAGTTACAGTGTATTCTGTGAAGCGCTTTGAAATGCCTAGAAGATGTAATAAAACACTATATAAAATGCAAGTACTGCATTATTATTATTACCTGAACATAAGGACCCAGAGGAGATTGAGCCCTGGGAATTGGTTGAGAGGTTGACTGTTGTTTATTATGATGGGTCAACTTAAGAGGTAAAAAAGAAAAGATAGGCAGGGGTAGGAATTTCCGTGAGCAAGTGGATGGTAATGGGGTGGGAAGAGTTGGAAACCTGTGCTATCCCATGTGATGTTGTGTCTGCACAAGCTGCTAAAATCATTGCCTGGCTGGAGGCATTAAAGCTTTTCCAGTTGGGCACAAAACAGTGGGCGTCTCTGACTCTGCACGCATGTATAGAGCCGACTCCGATGACCTGATTAATTGGGCCGCTTGAAGATTGGACAAACTATAAGGGGAAAGCTTTGGTTCACAAAAATATTTGGCAGTTAATTTTGAAGGAAAAGAAAGAAAAACCTTTGGTTTCATTTGACACACTTTAGGACATCTGAAAGATGGACTACACACATGTGGGAATAATCGCTCAGACATACTTGCTCCGCTCTGCTCTGTTTTGCTTGTTGTTTAAATGAGCAACAGCCTGTAGCGAACGTGTCTGTGATGGGGCTTTAATGGTTGTTGTTTTGCTACAGGCCCTGAACTAATTGAACTAGTGATCCATCTGAAGTCAGGACATGTTGGTAACCTTCCTGATAGTGCCAAAGGGAAACATTTACAAGGGGAAAGTCCCAAGTTGTTCTGATGGTGGGATAAGAAATAAAACAATTGATTCCACCACAACAAGTACTGGATTATTTGATCACTATGGCCAATGGGAAAGTGAGGAGTCTTCATAGCCAAGTGAACTTGGGAGAACTTACAAGAGTGGCCTGAGATCAAAAGGGAGGTCAAACAATATGTTGAGTGATGCATGAGCTAAATTCAAGTAATGTAGCAACTAAAATGGGAGAGGGTCTATTTAAGCTTTATACCAGAGGCACCTTTAGATAAAGGTCCAACAAGGTCTAACTAGATAGGTATTTGTGTAGATCACACTACACGATGTACAATTGCATACCCATGTAAAAGGTGAACTGCAAAAACTGTTAAAACGTATCACTGAAGAGCCAATGTGTAATGTGATGTAATGAAGATCCTTGATAAGATGGGGCAGCCATTTCATGACTGAAATTATCAACTCCGTTACCCAGAACCTGGGCATAAGACACAATCTCCATGTTTCTTACCAAGGTGGATTGGAAAGAAAGATTGACGTAAAACGAGCAATAGGAAGCCTTCAAGGAGGAGATAGGTAGGGCATTCACACCTCCCTGGATGACTAAGAAAATTTAGATTAAAGTTAAACAGAAAAAGGGTTTATGATAAATGTCACTGTAAATAGTTGAAATTATAGTATAAGCATTATTGATCGTGTAGTAAATAATCAAAACAATTAGAATGTATTACACACACACACACACACACACACACACAGTTCATTATAGAAACATTGAGATAGATTTAAACTTGAATGTGACTAGATAATGGGATTGGGAGAATACCGCTGAAAGGGCTGAGAAAACTTCAGACCAGTAAGTCACAAGGCAGAGCCAAAGACAGGACAATGAGTTATTGAAAACGCTCAGACCATCAAGGACTGGTCAGTGGGTCTGATCGCGTTAGATAAGATGGAATGGAACAAATCTTCTAAGATATACAAAGTAACTAACTCAAAGATAGGGCAGAATGCCAAGAAAGGGTTAGCTATACACTATATATTGTGTGGAGCGCTTTGAGACATTGAGAAATATATCGCGGTAACACGGTAGAAAACGAAGGAACGAACGGACATCTGAAGGGAGGTAGAGATCCTAGTCTGGCTGTCACCAGAGTAGACCACGGAAAGGAACAGGTCCAGTTCTCGCTGGAGTAGACGGCAAAGAACACTGCAGCAGAGACAAACAAGCCAAAGATGTTTGCAGCCAGAAGCAAGCCAGAGACTGGGTTTAATTCTTGGGCAGCCACAGAACCACACTACGAGTCCTTTGAGCAACCTCTTGTCTATTCATTCATATCTTTCCTACTTACTAAAACATGCACCCAACATGCAAGAGCAGTCACACATCGCTTAGACACATCTTGTTACCACATAAGATTTCTTTTACGTTTAGGATTATGATTTTGAATTAATCTTGTTAAGATAGTATTCTAGTTGTTTAAAATCATGATTTTTGAGTGAATCTTGTTAAGATAGCATTTTAGTTTAGTTAAGTGCAATGAGTATTGATGATGCGTCGGGTAACTGTGATACAAAATGCTCTACTGATGGTATGTAACCCTTACTAATGTTTTTCTGCAATTAACAATAAAACTTTTTAAAATATATATTTGGTGTTGTTTCTGACAAACGCTTCACCCTCCTCTAAGGTGTGAAAACCTTACAATAGGAAGCCTTCAAGGAGGAGATAACACAGGGAAAGGTAGGGCATTCACGCCTGATGATTAAGAAAATTGGGATTAAAATGAAACAGAAAAAGGAGGTTTATGATAAATTTCAAGTCCAAAATATGCAAGATAATCAAAAAGAATATGGAAAATAAAGAGGAGAACGGAAAAAGGAAATATGAGAGACAAAGAGATTGTAGGAGAAAGTGCCAGAGGACTGCAAATGTTACTCCCCTGTACAAAAAGGGCAGAAAGATAATCCTGGGAACTGCAGGCCATTCATCATAATGTCAGTAGTGGGGAAACTTCTAGAAACTATTACCCGAGAATAAATACATTGCGCTTCAAAACATATGGGTTAATAAAGGATTGCCAATACAGATTTCTTGATGGCAGATCATGTCTAACAAATTCGATAGAGGTGTTTGATGAAGAAATGGAGAGGGTGGATGAAGATAGTGCTATTCGAGTAGTTTATATGGTATATGGATTTTGAAAAGGCACATAAGAGACTTGTTAGCAGCCCATGGTATTAAAAGGACAGTGGCAGCCTGGATACAAAGCTGGCTGGGAGACAGAAAACAAAGAGTGATAGTGAATGGTGTCTCCCAGGGTCAGTATTAGGACCACTGCTATTTTGGGTCTATATGAATGAACTGGACTTGGGTTATATGGAAGACAGATGTTACAAAGCTAGGAGAAGTAGGAAACGGTGAGGAGGATAGAAGCCGAGTGCAGGAGGACATAGACAGAATGTTAAAATGGGCAGACACAGGGCAGATGAAGTGTAATGTGGATAAATGAAAAGTGATGCATTTCAATCTTAAGGGAGGTAAAGGAACAGAGAGACCTGGGGGTTCATGTAAGTAAATCTTTGAAGATGGTAGGACAGGTAGATAAAGCTGTTAAAAAAGCATACAGGAGACTAGGTTCCTGTATGCACAGGGGCATGGAATACAAAAGTGAAGAAGTTATGATAAACCTTTATAAAACACTGGTTAGGCCTCAGCCAGAGACTGTGTTCAGTTCTGGGCACCACACTTTAGGGAGGATGTCAAGGCATTGGAGAGGGTGCAAGGGAGATTGAAATCTTTTGAATACCGGGATTACTAATATTATTTTTAAAATGTACTAGAATTTTTCAGCACAGAAGGCTATTTGATCATTATTGTTTGGAGCTCCCTCCCTCCTGAAATACAACTGTCGGTTTTGAGCAGATGAATATTGGTTGCCAATATAGAGGGAAGGATGTAGCGTGGGATGTTATTTGTAGTAAATCTCTAGCACAACAGGTATAAATAGATATACTGTATATATATATTTTTAAATATACTGTATATTTAAGTTTTATTTTGGATGATTGTAAACTTATTCACATCTAAGATAAACAATATGGCTCTTGTTTTATAGAGAAACAATTGTGTCTTGTTTCTAGAATCTTGTTTTTCAATAAGATTTGAAATTCAGTGATAAGATGTGAGAAGTAAAATCAACCGAGTCTTATTCCTAAATCAGGTCTCTTATTGTGAGTGCACAGCAATATCTTGAAACCCGAGCTTTAAATTACAGGAAGCAAATGGGGAATGCTGCAATTCTAATCCAGATTTAAGTACTGCCACTGGTATATTGACAGATGTCATTGGATTATTTATATCTACAATCTCAAAATGTATTTTAATGAATGCAATTGAGTGTTCATTCTGTTCCGCTTGTTCAGAGAGAGCCTCTACTAACTGATGAATGACCATGTCTCAGTGAATACGTTTTTCTTCTATATACAAATGTCTATCTGCACTTCAAGAAGGATCTCAATAACTGCTTGACATAGAAACATAATTTATACATCATCAGATGTATACACGAGTGACATGGATTTTCACTGTAGTTACACCTGGTGGCCATGTTGGTTGACTTGTGCTGTGGCATCCTGTGTCACACAGTATACACATAGCCAAGCGATGGGAACAAAAATGAAAGTAGAGAACACAGACATAGCTAAGCCATTGCCACAAAACAAAATTACATTTTTAAAGCACCGAATCCTCCCACTGAGAGGAATCATAGAATCATAGAATTTTACGGCACAAAAGGAGGCAATTTGGCCCATCTAGTCTGTGCTGGCTCTTTGAAAAGAGCAACTCAATCCCACTGTCCAGCTCTCCCCATAACCTAATAGACCTGTTCTCCCTGAATAAAGATCTAATTCTCTTTTAAAAGCTGTTATCGAATTGGCCTCCACCACCTTTTCAGGCAATGCATTCCAGATTCGAACAACCCGCTGAGTGAAATAAATTCTCCTCAGCTCCCCTCTGCTTCATTTTGAAACTATTTTAAATCTGTGACCATGAGTCACAGTTTCGCCCACCAGTGGAAACAGTTTTTCCTTATACCCCTGTTGAATCCCCTCATGATTTTATAAACCTCTATTAGGTCTCTTATCAATCTTCCCTGTTCTAAAGAGAATAAACCTGGCCTATCTTTCCCCATAACTGAAGTCTCTCAATCCTGGTACCATTCTAGTAAACCTTCTTTGTACCCTTTCCAATGCCTTAACATCCTTTCTATAGTGTGGTGACCAGAATTGGGCCCAGTACTCCAGCTGAGACCTAACCAAAGTCTTATAGAGGTTAGTCAGCACTTCCTGACTTTCGTATTCTATACATCCATTTATAAAGCCTAATATCCCATATGCCTTCTTAACGGCTTTGTCTACCTGTCCTGCAACCTTCAACGAGTCACTAACACAAATCCCCAGGTCTCTCTGTTCCCTCAAACCCTTTAAAATTGTACTATCTATCCTATATTGCCTCACCTCATTTCTTCTCACAAAATGTATTACCTCACACTTCTCTGCATTAAAGTTCATCTTCATAATGCCCACTTTACCATTTTATCTATATCTTCTTGCCGATAGTTACTATCCTCCTCACTATTTAGTATTCTCCCTAACTTAGTATCATCTGCAAACTTGGAAACTGTGCTCCCTACACCCAAGTCCAGATCGTTAATATGTATTAAAAAGAGCAGTGGTCCCAAAACTGATCCCTGGGGGGCGCCACTGGACACTTCCCTCCAGTCTGAAAAGCGGCCACTCACCACAACTCTCTGCTTTCTGTCTCGCAGCCAGTTGTGGATCCACGCTGCCACTGTCCCTTTACCGCCGTGGGCCTCTACTTTCCTAATAAACCTCTCATGCGGCACTTTGTCAAATGCCTTTTGAAAGTCCATGTAAACTACATCAACTGCACTACCCTCGTCCACCCATTCCTTTACCTCATCGAACAATTCTACCAGATTTGTAAGGCAAGATTTGTCTTTAACAAATCCATGCTGGCTGTCCTTTATTAGCCTATATCTTTTTCAGTGAAGATCTATCTTGTCCCTGATTATAGACTCTAGAAGTTTGCCCACTGCTGACGTTAGACTGACTGGCCTGTAGTTCCCAGGTTTGTCCTTCTGCCCCTTTTTGTACAGGGGAGTAACATTAGCAACCCTCCAGTCCTCTGGCACCACCCCTGTGTCCAAGGAAGATTGAAAGATTGTGGCCAGAGACTTTGCTATTTGCTCCCGTACTTCCCTTAGTAACCTAGGATGCATCCCATTCGGACCAGGTGACTTATCTACTTTGAGCACTGTCAACCTTTTTAGTACTTCCTCTCTGGTAATACTAATCCTATCCATTACTTCTACCCTCTCCTCCAATACTGTAGCATTGGCTGCATCCTCTTCTCTTGTGAAGACAGAGTCAAAGTACTCATTCAGTACATCAGCCATGCCCTCTGCCTCCACAATAAGATGTCCTCCTTGGTCCACCCTACCCAATCTTATACTCTTAATATGTTTGTAAAATACCTTAGGTTTCCGTTTAATGTTACCTGCTAATTGTTTCTCATGCAGTCTTTTTGCCCTTTAACTTCCTTTTTTAGTTCTCTCCTGCACTTCCTATATTCTGCTTGGTTGACCTCTGTAACTTGGGCCTGACACTTGTCATAAGCCTTCTTTTTTTGCTTTATTTTAACCCCAATTGCCCTAGTCATCCAGGGAGGTTTAGATGCCCTACATTTTATCTTTGTTGGAATGTTTTTGACCTGTGCCTGAACTATCTCTTCCTTGAAGACTACCCACTGCTCGCTAGCTGTTTTACCTGCCAATCTTTTTTCCAGTCCACCTTGGCTAGGTTCCATTTTAACTCACTGAAATTAGCCTTCTTCCAGTTGAGTGTCTGCACCTTTTAGTGTTCCTTATCCGTTTCCATAATTACTCTGAATCTAATGAGATTGTGATCGCTATTTCCTAGGTGCTCACCTACAGAAACCTGTTGTACTTGCCCCACCTCATTCCCCAAAACTAGATCCAGCACTGCATCCTTCCTTGTTGGACTGGAAACATATTGATCGAGAAAGTTGTCCTGTACACATTTCAGGAAAGCTTCTCCCTCCTTGACCTTTACATTACTATTCTGCCGGTCAATGTTGGAATAATTAAAGTTTCCCAATATTACTAATCTATTGGCTTGCTTCTTTCCGAAATCTGCTTGCAGATCTGCTCTTCTATCTCCTTCCACTATTTGTGGTCTATAGTATACCCCAAACAGTGTAACTGCTCCTTTCTTATTCCTTAACACTAATCCTCCCACATCATATCACTAAAAGAAATCCTCCCACAGGGATCCTCCTCTCAGATTAGTATAGATAAAGATGAAATGTCTGTTTGTGTGTCAATTGTACTGAAGAAGGAACCTTGCTTTAATACCTCATCCAATGAATGGCATCACCAACCTTACACTGTATTTGAATGTAAATCTCCGAAGTTTAAGTCCCAATCATGAGCTTGAAAACATAATCTTCTCACTCAGAAGCAAGAGTCAGTCTGACACAATATTCAGTCCCAGAAAAGATCAGGATGGTCCATCTACCTCAGGGTGGTCCAACTCTCTCTCTCTCTCTCTCCCTCTCTCTCTCTTTCTCACACACACATGTCTTCTCTCCATGACTCTTCTCTCAATCACTCTTTTTCTCCTCTATTTCTTTCCATCAATCAGCCATGCGACTCAATATGTGGCAGTGGCAGGAGATGACTGTTCGGAGTACGCGGAGGATAAAAGACCCATTTACTGTCAGCCTCCAGCACATTGAGCTGTGGGGAGTGGGACCAATGTTGCCCATTCTTGCAGTGTATCAGGGGTTCCTCCGGAGTTAAGTGGCTCCTCACCACCATCTTGCCACTGCCATGGGAGGCCAGGTCAAAGGGAGGGCGCCATCACCAGTTGGATCACCTGATCCAGCTGATCGTAAAGCACATTTTAATGGATGAAATAGAGATACTACACGGTGATCAAACAGTCGTGATACAATTACCTGATGATGATAATCACAGTCCATAGAATCATAAAATATGCAGCTCATAAATAGACCATTTGGCACATCCAGTTCAGCCAATGTTTTTTGTCCACATGCGAGCCCATTCTAGATTTTATCGCATATTCTCCATGTCTCTCAATTCCTTTCATGTCAGATCAGAGCTAGAAATAATTAAATGCTTGAAACAGCTGAAAAATATGAGGACAGGCAATAAATAGCCAAAGCACAACAACAAAATTACATTTGTGTAGCAAATTTTGCATTGGGAGGATATCCCAAGGTGCTGGACAATTAGTGTTTCGGACCTGAGCTGGGGATCGAGATTGGGGAGGATGAAGGGCAGGGGGAGAAATACTGACTGCCAATGGTGTGACTTGCGAGGTGGTGGATAGGGACCAAGCAGGAGCCTGCTGAACAGAGGGAACAGGCAGGTTGGTGGAGGGTTAGGGGGTTGCAGTTGTAGAAGGGAGCAAGGCCATGCAGTGGTGAGTTCTTGGTGAGTTCTTGAAGAGTTCTTTTCTCTGTGTGAAAGGAAACCACTGGAGTCGGGTGAGAATGGGGGTGATAGGATCACGGAGCCTGGTGTGGGAGAGGACATGGTCTGTGTACTTCTTGATGATCTACAGTTTTTAGAGGGAGGTATTGAGGAGTCCGATAATCGGGCAGTTTGCATAATCAAGCCTGGATGTTATGAATGCATGTATAAGGGTTTTGGTGGCCTGCAGACTGAGATAATAGCAGAGCTGGGCAATGTAGTGGAGGTGATAGAAGGCAGAGCAAGTCATGAGACAGATGTAGGTAGAAATGATGGTTGAGGGTCAAACAAAATGCCAAGGTTCCAGACCGGCTTAGTGAGGTAGTGGATAGTGGTGCTGTCATCTGTTGAGGTGTGGAGGGCTTGGGGGTGAGGGTCAAGAAAGTGATCAAATCAGGAGGACATCAATCTTGTTGACATTCAACTGTGGAAAGTCAGCTCTCATCCAGGACTTGATGTCTGAAACACATTCTGTCAAGAGTGGAGGCAGAGAGATAGAGTTGCATATCATCCGTACACAAGTGGAAGTTGACCCCATGTCTACAAATGATGTCACCAAGAGGGAGTCTACAGATATTGAAGAGAAGGGGACCAAGCATGGAGCCCTGAGGAACACCGTACAAGACGGTGCAGAGGAGCAACCATTTTTGGAGATCAAGTGGAGGTAGTGTGAGAGGTATGATCAGAAACATTCAAGGACAGGATCATGAAGGTTAAGGTGAGTGCAGAGGTGGTGGATGAGGTATTGAAGGCAGCAGAGAGGTCAAGGAGGACAAGGGGGCAGAGGAAGCCCTGGTCGTAGATGGAAAGAATGGCATTAATCACTTTGACCAGAGCTGTTTTTGAGCTATGGGCGGCACAGATTCCCAATTGAAGAGGTTCATAAGGTTGGGTGAGGCATGAGAGGGTGGGTAGAGTTGTCAGTTTATGACAGAGAAGAGGAGTCTGGGGTTGTCCTTGGCCTTCAAGATTTCTTGGAGTAGAAAGACAATTTAGTGGAGGCAAGAACTGATAAGTTCCAGCCAGAGCTGCTGATGGACTGTTAGGGTGGATTTAAGACAGGTGTGTTCAGCAATCACTCACCTGTGCCTTTAGGAAGTGGAGTGTACCATGGTGACTTTCATGAATAGGAGATGGTTCAGGAAGTGAGGGAAGCAAGGAAACTGTAGTGGAAGGGAGTTGTGGAGGAAAGTGACCAAGATCTAACGTACCGTTCAACTAGGATAGTGTGATCACGGTTATAAGAATGTGCTCCAAAATGTTTTAGATATAGATATTGAGATTTTTAAAAGAGAGGTAAACACTTGTGAAGTTGGTATATTAATGGGAGTGGAGAAAAGGTGAGAAGATGGTATTAAAAAATAATAAAATGGTGGAAATTTTTAATGTATCAAATGGCCTCTCTTCCAGTGTTCCTGGAAGCTTTGAGGAGCTATAAACACTTGCCTATTGAGAGTACACAATTGTCAGAGTTCCATCTGCTCCAAGAGAGTGAAAGCATTTCTCCAGAGTATCAACAATCCAGTAATGTAAAATATCAATGTAAGATGTTGTTTTTGTTGTTAATTTGGCTCAATAAATCGGTGTCTCCCTGTTCTTTGTTGCTCACTACCTGTTTTCATTAAAGTCTTCTGCACCCATCCCCAAGACTATTTGGAGACATTTGTTGACCAGGTGAGAGAATAAGGCTAAATTCTCTGATAAAGAATAACCAAAACCAGTAACCAAGCCAGGGAACATGTTCTCAACAACAACAACAACAACAACAACAACAACAGCAAAATGACACCTATAGAGTGCCTTTCACATCGGGAGGATGTCCGAAGGTGCTGAGCAGTCAGGTCAGGATCCGAGCAAGGGAGGAGGTAGGGGGGAGGGACAGGAGAGAGTTATGAGGGGAGGGAAACAAGTGGGAGGGCAGCAGAAGGCATGGTTGGAGAAGGGTCTTGAGACCAGCCTTGAAGGAGACAAGGGAGTGAGGCAAAGAGACTGTGGGATGGAGTTCCAGAGTGTACAGGCAGAGAGACTGAAAGCCCGCTTGCCGATGGTAGGGCGGGTCAGTTGGGGAATGGAGCAGGCCGGAGCTGAATGGAGGGGGTAGGGAGGTTCATAGTGGGACAGCAGGTCAGAGAGGTTGGGGGGGTGGGGGTGGAGGGGAGGCAGTGAGTGGCAAGGCCGTGAATGGCCTTGAAGGTGAGGACGCAGATCTTGAATTTGATCCTCTGGGGGATGGAGAGCCAATGGAGTTAGGCAAGGGTGGGAGTGATGTGGTCGTAGAGCTTGATGCGGGTGAGCTGCAGAGTTCTGGGTGTTCTGCAGCTTGTGAATGGAGGAACCAGGAAGGCCGACGAGGAGGAAGTTTCAATAGAAATTGAGCTTCGATGAGACAAATGCATGGACACAAGTGCTTCGAAGGCCTTTTACCTGTTCCCAGTTGTTTCCAAAATGTTCAGCTGTACAACTGCTTTGAGGTCAGATGCCTTTTCAATGCTGCATTGACATAGAAGAATCATAGACCTATACAGCACAGAAGTTGGCCTTATAAGAACATAAGAATAAGGAGCAGGTGTAGGCCATTCGGCCCCTTGAGCCTGCCCCACCATTCAATACGATCATGGATGATCTATTCTAACTCCACCTGCCCATGTTATCCCCATATCCCTTAATCCCTTGATCCACAATAAATTTATCAATCTCAGTCTTGAACATGTTCAAGGACTAAGCATTTGGGGTAAAGCCCTTACAGCCCTTTGGGGTAAAGAATTCCATAAATTCACTACCCTCTGAGTCAAGACGTTTTTTGTCAAAGAGCTGACCCCTAATTTTAAGACTGTGACCTCTATTTATGGTTTCTCCAACCAGGAGAAAAAGTCTCCCACTATCTATTCTGTCGTGCACATTAGTAATTTTATAGGTTTCTATAAAATCACCTCTCATTCCCTACCTGACTGTACAGTGCCTTGGGACATCCTCTTGACATGAAAGGCGTTATATAAATGTAAGTTTTGATTCATTGATTGAACTGAACTGCCCTACCATCAGTAGCCAGGCTTTCAGCCTATCTGCTCCCACAATCTGGAACTGCATCCCACGATCCCTTCATCTTGCTTCCTCCCTTTCCTCTTTCAAGGCTGGTCTCAAGACCTTCCACGTCGGCCATGCCTTCTGCTCCCCTCCTAGCTTTCCCCCCCATCTCCTACTCTCCTCCCCCTACCCCGACCCTTCTCCCCCGCCCGTGTCCCGACCTAACCCTTCAGCACCTTGGGACCTCCTCCCGACTTGAATGGCGCTCTATTTGTTGTTGTTGTTTATAAAGGTTCATCATAGCTGTCTGACTATTGTATTATATGCCCCTATTTGGAAAGCCTAGTATCCCATATGCTTTTTTAACAGCTTTATCTATGTCTTGCCACCTTCAAAGATTTGTTTATGTGGACCCCCACGTCTCTCTGTTTCTTCAACCCCTTTATGATTGTACGATCAGCTTCTATGTTGTAGCATCTAGCTGGGAAATTGTCCAAGTCAGCATGTGGTTCAGTAAGACTAACTTGCACACTGAAATGGTCACAATGCATATATTATGCAATTAGGTTGGGCATGGTTGGTGCGGCAGATGGGATATGCTCATTACATTGTGTGAACCAGCAAACCTTCACAACCACAGCTCCTTGAGACAACTTTTTCAGAGGCAGCATCTTTAGCACTGAACCACAGACTTGGTTGTCCAAAGGTGTGTTTCACCTTGAAATTGGTAAATGGCATTGAATGATGTTATTTTGTACATCATGGATTCCATTCTAAATCCTCAATGAAAAGTTGCAAAGTTTTAACGAACATGTTGTCCACTTAAATTTAGATTTTTTAAAAGTACATAAATGAGGAATTATTATTATTGTTTCAATGCATATCTAGGTCCACAAGATAATTGTTACTATCCCCATTGCAATCACAACAACAAAATAAAATTATATTTGTATAGCACCTTTCACGTCCCAAGACACTGGACAGTCAATGTTACAGACCCGAGCTGGGGTCTGTAACATTGACATCGAGGAGGGTGGAGGCAAAGGAGGGGATTTGGGATTTGTGACCGATGGGACTGTTCAAGAGGAGGGTCTTGAGACGGGATTTCAAGGAGGCTAGGGTGGGTGCGAGGTGGAAGGACTGTGGGATGGAATACCAAGTAGGTAGAGGACATGGAGCAGAATGGAACCTACTGAGCAGAGGGAGTAAGAAGTTTAGAAGGAGATTAGGAGGATGCAAACGTTGTGGGGAGGCAAGGCTGTGGAGGGTTTTCAACGTCAGAACCAGGATCTTTCATTGAATCCTCTGGGTGATGGAGCACCAATGGAGTCGGGCAAGAATGGGGCAGATGGAATCACAAAATTATAGAATCTTGCAGCACAAAATGAGGTCATTCGGCCGATCAAGTCTGTGCCAGCTCTTTGAAACGAGCAACTCAATCCCGCTCCCCAGCTCTCACCCCATAACTACGCAAACCCATCCTCCACAAATAAATGTCTACCTCTCTTTTAAAAGTTGTTATTAAATCAGCTACCACCACCTTTTCAGGCAATGCATTTCAGATTCAAACAACTCGCTGAGTGAAAAATGTTCTCCTCCTATTTTAAATCTGTGATTTCGGATCGCTGACACACCCACCAGTTTTTCTCTGTTTACCCTGTCGAATCCACTCATGATCTTGAAAACCTCTGTTAGGTCTTCTTGTAACCTTCTCTGCTCCAATGAGAATAAACCTAGCCTCTCTAGCCTTTCCTCATAGCTGAAGTCACTCATCTCTGGTACCATCCTAGTAAATCTCCTCTGCACCCTTTTCAATGCCTTACATCCTTCCTAATGTGTGGTGACCAGAATTGAACACAGTACTCTAGCTGAGGCCTAACCAAAGTTTTCAGTTACACAAGCCCACAGGTCTCTCTGTTCCTTCACACCCCTTAAAATTGTACTATGTAGTACTATGTATTGCCTCCCCTCATTCCTCCTCCCAAAATGCATCACCTCACATTTCTCCACATTAAATTTCATCTGCCATGTGTCTGCCCATTTTACCATTCTATCTAGATCTTCTTGCAGATGGCTAGATTCAGGAAACTTGGAGTTGTAGAGGAGGCCACAGGGTTCTGGGTGATCTGCAGCCTATGTAGGGAGGAATTGGGAAGCCCAACAAGCAGAGCAATGGCGTAGTCAAGCCTGGATGTGATGAAGGCATGAATGAGGGTTTCAGTGACCCAAGGGGTGAGGAAATGGCCGAAGTCGGGCAATGTTGTGGAGGTGAGGGAAGGCAGAACGGGTTATGGCTTGGATGTGGGGGAAGAAACATAGTTGAGGATCGAACAAGATACCTAGGTTTCTGACTGGCTTGGTGCGGTTGAGTGTGCAACCATGGAGGTTGTTGCTGCCAGTGCCTGATGTGTGAAGACGCTAGGGTGAGCCGATTAGAAGGACCTCGGTCTTGTTTACATTCAACTGTAAAAAGTCAGCTTTCATCCAGGACTTGATGTCTGACAGGCAATCTGTCAGGACAGCACTGATCCTGAAGTTGAGGGTAGAAGCAGAAAGGTAGAGTTGGGTGTCATCCATATACTTGCTGAAATTGACCCCATGTTTGTGGATGATGATGCATGTAGATATTGAAAAATAGGGACTGAGGCCCTGGGGGACGCCACAGGTGACAATGTGGGGGCTAGAGGAGAAGCTATTGGTGGCGACAACTTGGAGACAGTGAGTGACATAAGAGTCAAACCAGGTGAGGGAGGTCCATGAATATTTGTGCTGGGAGGCGAGGTGGTGTAGGAGGATGGAGTGGTTGACTGTGTGAAAGGCAGCAGAGAGGTCAATGAGGATAAGGAGGCAGATAGAGCCCTGATCACAGATGTTGAAAATGTTGTTAGAGAGTTTGACCAGTGGTGTCTCCATGCTATGGGCAGCACAGAAGCTGGATTGTTCCAGACTGATGTGGGGGGGATGGTCGGTGGTGGAGGATTGTGAGGTGGATAGGGAGGGTTGACAGGGAGGGTGGGGATATGGATGAGAGAATTGAAGTTGGCCCCCAGGGATTCGTACCGATGGACCTTGTGATGAGAGTGTGAGATGGGGCTGTCAGGGTGGGGGCTGTTGGACCGGATACACTTCCACATGTATGCAGATGACATGCAACTCTATTTCTCCACCTCACTTTGCAACCCCCACTCCCCTAATGTTCCGTCAGCCTGCCTGTCAGACAGGTGAATGTTGCCAAGACGGAAGCCATACTCTTTGGCTCTCATCAATGTCTTCAATCACATGGCTCTCACCTCCTCCACTTACCTGGCCTGCCCCTAAAACTCTCCGAACTCATAAGCAAACTAGGCATCAGGTTGTGTACCTGTCCTTCCCAACAGTCGACCCCCAAATGTCCTTCCTCCCCCATGTCCAGTCCCTCATCAGCACTGCTTTTTTCCACCCCTGACGGGTCATCCGTTTCCGACAATATCTCACCCCAAAAGCCACTGAAACCTTGCTCCATGTCTTTGTCACCTCTCGGCTGACTATTCTAATACCCTCCTCGCCGGTCTCCCCTCCACCACAATCCATAAAATCCAACTCATACAAAACTCTGCTGCCTGCATTGTCACTTGCACCAAATTTTGCTCCCCCATTACCCCAATCCTTGCAGACTTCACTGGCTCCCAGTCTCAGTGAGGATCAATTTCAAGATTGTTTGAAAGATTGCTTGTTTTCAAATTCCCTCCACTCCTCTGCAGCCCTCTACCTCTCCAACTTCCTCTCTCCTCAAATCAGCTACCTGGTTACCTTCACTCTAGCCTCCTCCTTCTCCCCTGAAACCTCCACTCCACCATCGGTGACTGTGCCTTCAGCCACTACGCCCCGAGGCTCTGCATCTTCCTCACTCCCTTCGCCTCGCCCCCTCTCTTCCTAGTTTTCAGGTCTCAGCTAAAGACCTTTCTCTTTTACCAGGCCTTTGGTTACCTATCTCCCCCTGCCCCTGGCTCACCTCCAGGATCCGTTGTGAAGCACTCTGAGACGCCATCCAGCGTGGACAGCCCAATATAAATCAAACTTTTTTTTTGTTGTTGTTCATGCAACGGCTGGTTTCTGGCTGAGGCCTTGGCAAATGGCAATGGTGGCAATGGCATTTCAGGCCAATGGTGAGGCCCAGGTAATCTCTACAGCCTCACGTCTCGCTTGGATCTTGGCGCTGCTCAGGTCGATATTTGTGGTGATGAAGTCCCCAGACACCTGAGCAAGCCTCACCACACAGTCTGCTCGCCTGTGAGCCACTGTAGGTGCCAGTTCCATTCAGGGTATGGGTCCCCCTTGACTGGGATTATGAGCATCGAGTCCCAGCCATGCTTCAGGTGCTTCAGACCCCACTAATGAGTAGCTCTTTATTATCCCGTTCCTGCCTCTCCCAACATGGAATGCATCGAACTTGGGGACTCATAGCTTATGGCACCCCTGCTCAACTCGAGACCTGATCCCAGGCGCCTAGATCATAAAAAGCACAGTTTTTTGCGATCATGGTCGAGGAGCTACCGGTGGAACCAGCCACCTATCCGCCGCCATCTTTAAAGTGTATGTGTCAATATATGTGTCTCGGGCCCGGGATTTGTCATTGTGAAGCGCTCTGAGATGCAGTCCGGCATGGAGAGCGCTATATAAATCAAAGTTGTTGAAATGTAAAGTAGTTTATATGGGGCCAAATATCCTGGAAGTGACTATAATTTGAATAGAAGGAATATAATATGTATGGAAAATGAAAAAGACCTGGGGGTCCTGATTAACAATAAATTGAAGCTCTCTCAATGATGCTGTGTGGCAGTGAGTAAAGCAAATCACATACTGGGATGTATCAAAAGATCAATAGCAAGTCAAAACAGAGGGATAATCCTGCCAATGTATAAATCATTGGTGAGACCTCACTTAGAGTACTATGTACAGTTCTGGTTGCCACAGTACAAAAAGGATATTGGAGAAATAGAGAAGATGCAGAGCAGGGAAACAAAATGATTGAATGAATGGAAGGACTGGACTATGAAGAGAGACTAAGTAAATTGGGCGTGTTCATGCTGGAACAGAGGTGATTGAGAAATGGCATGATTTCTGTTTTTAAGATTCTAACTGGGCAAGACAATATAGATCATGACTTGTCCAGAATAGTAGAGCCAAAGGAAATGGCCTGCAATTGAATGGGGGTAAACTCAGAACTAATCTACTCAAATGCTGTTTCAGGGAGTGAATAGTGAACCTGTGGATCAGGCTCTCTTGGGAAACTATTGAAGCAGGAAGTGTTGATTCCTTCACACACAAATTAGATAGTATTCATGCGCATGGGAAGGTGGAAGGCAAACTCAATATACTTTGGGAAAAAAAACAAATACTGTAGATGCTGGAAATCTGAAACAAAAACAGAAGTTGCTTGGAACACAAGGCAGGTCAGGCAGCATCTGACAAACGGTCATGGACCCAAAACGTGAACTCACTTTTCCTTTCTCCATAGATATAACTTGGTCTTTTTTCATTTAGCATTTCTTATGTTCAGCTCCTTGGGATATGCTCCTGATGTGAAAGGCACAACACAAATGTCATTTTGTTGTTCTTACATTCTTATGTATGTCAGATTTACTGTACAAGTCGATAACTAAATTATCTGTGTTCCTTATATTGTTGAATTAGATATAATTTATTTTTCTCTCTACTGTCTAGTTTTTAAGCGCAATTTTGTTGTTGTTTGTTTTCTCCTGAAATCATAGAATCATAGAATCTTAGAATGCTATGGCACAGAAGGAGGCCATTCGGCCCATCGAGTCTGTGCCGGCTCTTTGATCGAGCAAGTCACTTTCATTAACCCCAATCACCAGCTTTCTCCCCATAACCCTGCAAACTCGTCTTCCCCAGATACCTATCTAGTTCTCTCTTAAAAGCTGCTATCGAATCGGACTTCACTATCCTTTCAGGCAGATCATTCCAAATTTGAACAACTCGCTGAGTAAAAAAATTCTTCTAACCTCCCCTCTGTTTCTTTTGGTAGATATCTTAAGACTGTGACCACGGGTTACCGACACATCTACCAGCGGAAACAGCTTTTCCCTATCTAGCCTGTCGAAACCTTTCATGATCTTGAAGACCTCTATCAGGTCCTCTCGTAACCTTCTCTGCTCTAATGGGAAAAGTCCTAACTTCTCCAGTCTGTTCTCATAGCTAAGGTTCCCCATTCCTGGTATCATTCTCGTGAATCTCCTCTGCACCCTTTCCAGTGCCTTAATGTCCTTCCTGAAGTAAGGTGCCCAGGACTGGACGCAGTACTCCAGCTGAGGCCTAACCAGTGTTTTGTATAGATTAACCATAACCTCCCTACTCTTATACTCTATGCCCCTACTAATAAAGCTCAGTACACTAAATGCCTTTTTTACTGCCTTATCTACTTGCCCTGCTACCTTTAATGATTTATTTACTTGAACACCCAGATCTCTCTGTACGTTCACCCCACTTAAGATTGAGCTACCAAGTCTATATTGCCTCCTATCGTTTTTCCTATCTAACAGACTTTCAATCTGAGTTCATATGCAGAAGGAGAAACCTTTAGGATTAAAACCAGAAATTGCTGGCAATGCCTGTAAGATAGAGTGAGGTTAATGTGTCAGAAATGAATAAGTGTCACATCTGAAACATAAACGCATCATTTTCTTACACAAACTGAATGACATTTAACAAATTGATGCTATCACAGCACTGTTGCAATAGACTACCATTTACCATATGGGTTGCATTAAATGAACACAACACTAAGCTCCCTTTTCTGTCCCCAACATTTAATTCCCTATCAATGCATAGCATAGCATATATCATCAGTAGTTAGCAGTGTGCCATAGCTAGGTTTTTGGCAGTGAGAGTACCGGCATGAAGGAGGTCACAAGTGTGTGGAGTATTGGAAAACATTAGTGGCATACACACACACACGCGCGTGTGTTGCCTCAATGACATCCTGTCCTTTGGATGAGAAGTAAACTCATCCAAAGGACAGGATGTCATTGAGGCAACACACGCGTGTGTGTGTGTGTGTTCAGGTGGGTGTTCAAGAGTTGTTGTTAAAAACAATCCCCCAAATAAATTGGTAATTTACTTCATGGTTGTTTGTTTGTTTGGACGTTGCTGTGACCATGTCTGGGACGCTACCCTGCAGCAGGAGCACTGTATAAGTAAAGGTTGTTGTGCCATATTCACTCACACAAAGCATTGTCACTATACTTTAACATCCGTCAGGGCCTTGATCCTCTCCTCTTCAACATCTACATGCTCACTCTTTGGTGACATCGTCCATTATTCACAATGCGACAAATGGTACCCACTAAGAGCTACTGGTGAGGTTCAAGGCATTTGTCCAGCGGGACTGCCTACCCATTAGGATTTGGCTTGCAGGGTTAATAACATTTTAGTTATAAAACTACTGGACTTTGGCTCCCAGCATTTTAATGTTCAATTTAATGGCAATCTATGGCATTTAGTGTAGCATGCACCTCAATGTAACGTGCAAAGGTCTTGCTTCCAATATTCTTTTATATTGAGGATGGAGTCATTGAGGATGAAAATTTGTTTGTAGAAAATGTTTCAAAAGTTCCACGATCTATCGCTATATTTGGAAATGTGACCACTTTGAAAATACTATAGAAATGAAAAAGCAAAAACTGCTGAAAAGCCAAATTCCTGGTGTTCGTACTCAAGCACTTTGCAAGGATTGTTAGAAAAGCAATAATGAAACATGCATTATTGTTAGAAAATTGTTAGAAAAGCAATAATGAAACATGGTTATATGCAAAAATCAAGTTTCTTTGATTTACACAGAATTCTCACTTTGGGCAACAGACCTTCTGCTCAAATGGCTTATATTGAGTGCAGGGATACACTTTACAACAACAACAGCTTCGATTTATATAGCGCCCTCCACACCGGACGGCATCTCAGAGCGCTTCACAACAGCTGATCCCGGGACCGAGTCAGGGACAGGGATAGAAAGGTGACCAAAGGCACAGTCGAAGAGAAAGGTCTTTAAATGTGACCTGAAACTGGGTAGAGAGGGGGCGAGGCGAAGGGAATGAGGGAGGGAGTTCCAGAAACTTGGGGCATATTGGCTGAAGGCCTGGCCGCCGAGGGTGGAGCGGAGGATTCGGGGGAGGCCAGACCCAGTGGAGTGAAGGCAGCGGGTGCTGGTTTGGGGAGAGAGGAGGTCAGAGATTTGGGGGGGCAGAGGAGTGGAGTACTTGAAAACAAGGGTGAGAATCTTGAAGTAGATTCTCTCAGGGACCTGTGAAGTCTGGCAAGGACTGGGATAATGGGGGAGCGAAGCTTGGAGCAAGTGAGAATGCGGGTGGCAGAATTTTGTATTAGCTGGATTTTGTGGATTGTGGTGGAGGGGAGACCGGAGAGGAGGGCATTGCAATAGTCCAGCCGAGAGGTGACAAAGGCATGGACCAAGGTTTCAGTGGTTTTTGGGGTGAGGTATTGCCGGAGACGGGTGATCCGTCGGAGGTGGTAGAAGGCAGTGCTGGTGAGGGACCAGATGTGGGGGAGGAAAGACAGTTGTGGGTCGAACCTGATGCCAAGGTTGCGCACAGGTTACAGGGAGTGTTAGGGGCCAGGCCAGGTAGGTGGAGGAGGTGAGAGCCATGTGAATGGAGATGTTGATGAGATCCAAGGAGTATGGCCTCCGTCTTGTCAACATTCAGCTGCAAGAGATTTGCACTCATCCAGCTCCTGATGTCTGACAGGCTGAACATCAGGGGACTGGGGGTCGCAAAGTGAAGAAATAGAGTTGGGTGTCAGCCGCGTACATGTGGAAGTGTGCCCCATGTCTGCGGATGACATCCCCAAGAGGGAGCGTATAGATGAGGAAGAGGAGGGGCCGAGGATGGATCCCTGGGGTTTTGAGGGGGGCGGGGACTGATCCTGTGGAGAGAGACTGGTTGATGATGTCAGTCAGCAGTGGGCAGAGGAGGGGGAGCTGGGTGAGCAGTAGGTTGGTGGGGATGGGGTCGAGGCAGCAGGTGGTGGGCTTCATAGAGGTGAGAGTGCGTGAGAGAGAGGAAAGAGAGACCGGGGAGAAGGAGTGTAGGAAGGGGGTCGAGGTAGGAGCTGATGATGGGGAAGGTGAGGGGTGTGGGATGGGGGTGGTAGTGGGAGATGAGAGGCTGGAGGATGACGCTGCCTGGCGGATATTGTCGATTATGGAGGAAAAGAAGTCCATGCACTTCTCGCACTTCGCATTAGAAGTGAAGATTGAGGAGGCCTGAGGGGGTGCGCAGAGGAGGTGGTGGGTGGTGGAAAAGAGGACTTTAGGGTTGTTGTTTGCCTCCAGGATGATGCTCGAATAATAAGCCGTTTTCGCTCGAGACAAGGAATGGTGGTAGCTGTGGAGATGCTCGAGCCACAGTTGGTGGTGAACCGTTAGGCTGGTTTTCTGCCACCTGCGCTCGAGCAGCTGGGTTTGGCATTTAAGTGTGAAGAGATGAGAGTTGTACCAGGGGGATCAGGTGGGGTTGGAAATAGACCTGGATTTAAGGGGGACAAGAGAGTTGTAGGTGGAGGAGAGGCGATCGTGGAGCAGCTGGACAGCTACTTCAGGATTGCTGTGGGTGGAAGACCAGGGGTAGGAGGTCAGAGAATGTGAGGGCCTCTGTGAGAGTCTCAGGGGGGAGACTTTTCCATGGGCGGAAAAGTACAGTTGAGGGCTTGGTGGAGGAGAGAGGGATGGAAGAGGAGAAGGAGATAAGATTGTGGTCCGAGATGGCCCTGTCCGAGATGCCGAGGTCGGAAATGTCAAGGCGGTGGGTGATGATGAGGTCGAGAGCTTGGCCATGGTTGTGAGTTGGAGAGTCAATGTGGAGGGTGAGGTTTAGGGAGGAGAGGAGGGCAGTTTACACCATTTAGCTGCTAAATAATGCAGGATTTTATTTTTAAATTGTCCATCAGAATCTTGATTGTGAGCAAGATTTTGAACACTCGCCTAACAAGCATGAGAACTGTGTTCGAATCCAGGAAGATCAGGGAGAAACCTTGGGCAAGTTTTGTAACTCTACACTCCTAATAATAATCCATCCAAAAAAACACAATAATAAAAATTGGTCATTTCAATCCATGACTGTTTGTGGGACACTGCTGTTCATTTCGCCCACAAAATATAGAGTCAATTCACTTTACGGTATATTCTGTGAAGCTCTTAGAGATGTCAATAAGACGTGAAAAGCACTAGATCAAATGCAAGGATTATTATTATTATTGATTGTTCTAATATTCAGTGTGCAGTGGTCTCTGATAATCTGCAAGTTTATTAGCGGGAATATCCTTTAAGGCAGTGGTTTCCAAACTGTGGGGCCACCTCCCTTGGGGGGGGCACAGGGATAGGCTGGGGGAGCGCGGCCGTTATTGTTCATATTACAGGTAAACCCTGCTTAATGTTGCGACATTCGCTAATATGTCGTTTGCCAGTTGGTGGAAAGGGGGCACAATGGTGCTAGGACCTCAGAGTGAGTCAGGCAGTGAGTGAGTGAGCCGGGCAGGCAGTCAAGGAGTGAGCGAGTGAGTGAGCGAGTGTGGGCAGGCAGTCAGGGAGAAACTTTGAGCTGAAATGAAAAGCAGCTCATACATAACACTAACAAATTTTAAGTTTTGTAAATTGTAAATGTAACTACAGTAATTTGGTTTCACAATTTTAATAATTATTTTCATTGAATTTTTTTTAACAATTTCATGTTTTTTGTTAATAATAGGTGAGAAAATATTCAATTTGCTGTTATCATTTGCGTAAATTATTCAATGTGAAGGAGGGGGGTCGCAATGAAAACTTTGCTGAGATGGGGGGTGCGTCATTATTTAATGTTTGGAAGCCACTGCTTTAAGGAGTTCACTACCAAGTGCTAGTGGATTTGTGGGTTTGCTTTGTATTGAGATTTTGGTATTCCAAAAGAAAATAAGCTTATATTTGCTTAGATTCTTTGAAGGTGGCAGGACAGATACACAAGGCTATCAAAAAAGCATATGGGATACAGGCTTTATAAATAGAGGCATAGGGGCAAAGTTTTATAGATATTAGTCAGAACTTCCTGAGTTTTTTAAAAAGAGGACTGTTTTTTAAAAAAAGTCAGAAAGTTCTGACTAAACTCTATAAAACTTTGGTTAGGCCTCAGCTAGAGTACTGAGTACAATTCTGGTCACCACACTTTAGGAAGGATGTTAAGGCATTGGAAAGGGTGCAGAGGAGATTTGCTAGGATGGTACCAGGAATGAGGGACTTCAGCTACGAGGAAAGGCTAGAGAGGCTAGGTTTATTCTCATTGGAGCAGAGAAGGTTGTGAGGAGACCTAATAGAGGCTTTTAAGATCATGAGGGGATTTGACAGAGTAGATAGGGAAAAACTGTTTCCACTGGTGGGTATATTAGTAACTTGTGGTCACAGATTTAAAATAGTTTCAAAAAGAAGCAGAGGGGAGTTGAGGAGAAATCTTTTCACTGAGCAAGTTGTTTGAATCTAGAATGCATTGCCTGAAAAGGTAGTGGAGGCCGATTCGATAACAACTTTTAAAAGAGAGGTAGACATTTATTTGGGGAGGATGGGTTAGTGAGATTATGGGGAGAGAGCTGGGGAGTGGGATTAAATTGCTGGCACAGACACGATGGGCCAAATGGCCTCCATTTGTGCCGTAAGATTCTATGATATTGCAGAAAAGAATTTGATGGACCATTCACTTAAATTATCGAATGCACATCTTTTCTCAATGTTGATTGACACCATTTGATTCAGGGATCAATCTAGCCGAATAGGGAGAGATGGAGTCCTGTAGCTCAGTGGTGAGAGCACTTGCCTCTTCCATCTCCGACGAATCTCCCGTCTCCGCCAATATCTCACCCCAAAAGCTGCGGAAACCATGGTCCATGCCTTTATCACCTCTCGGCTGGACTATTCAAATGCCCTCCTTGCCGGTCTCCCCTCCACTACCATGCATCAAATCCAGCTCATATAGAACTCCAGCACCTGCATACTCACCAGTACAAAACTCTGCTCCCCAATTACCCCAGTCCTTGCCAGAATGCACTGGCTCCCTGTCCTAGAGAGGATCGATTTCAAGATCCTCATGCTTGTATTCAAATCTCTCCACTCCTCTGCACCCCCTACCTCTCTGACCTCCTCTCCCCTCACAACAGTACCTGTTGCTTTCGCTCCACTGGGTCAATCAATCAAACAATCAATCAATCCGCCCGCCCACCTGTCCGTCAATCAAAACTTATATTTTATAGTACCCTTCACGTTGAGAGGACGTCCCAAGGGTCTGGCCTCCTCCTTGTCCCCTAATCCTCTACTCCACCATCGGCCACTGTGCCGTCAGCCACTATACACCTCGAGGCTCTGGAACTCCCTCCCTCACTCCCTTCACCTCGCCCCCTCCTTTCCTATTTTCAGGTCTCGGCTAAAGACCTTTCTTTTTGACCACGCTTTTGGTAACCTTCTTCCCTCTCTGCCTGGCCCAGCCCCTGAATCTGTTATTGGGAAGCGCTCTGAGGTGCTGTTCGGCCTGGAGGGCATTAGAGTCCTATAGCTCAGTGCTTAGACCACTCGCCTTACAAGCATGAGACCTGTGTTCGAATCCAGGCAGGTCAGGGCGAAACCTTGGGCAAGTTTCCTTACTCCACACGTCTAATCTCTCCAAAAAAGACACGATAATAAAATTAGTCATTTCAATCCATGACTGTTTGTGGGACACTGCTGTGCGCAATTAGCTACCGCGTTTCGCCCACAAACATACAATCAATTCACTGTACAGTATATTTTGTGAAGCTGTTTGAAATGTCTAGAAGATGTGAAAAGCGCTGCATGAAATGCAAGGATTATTATTATTATAAATGCACTTGATTGTCAACAGTTTGCTGCTAGAGAAGGTGGACATTGCTGTATGTGTTAAGCAACAAAGCAGGTTATGTGTTCCACTCATGAAGTAATTAAATCTCAGCTGATTTCAGTGCCTGATGATTTCAGTATAAAGCATGAAGGTTGAACTTGTGTGATACTGAACGTCATCACATTGCTTTTGGTTTGCATACTGACGAGGGAAGCCAAACTGATTTGCTGTATATATTTTTTCCTGAACCGGATGAACCTGTGACTATGAATGCTCAAAGGTTTATCAGGTTATTTGGAAAGTTTCTGCATTACTCCAGTGGGGTAGCTAGTACCAACATGGACACAGTGGGCTTCATGGCCCCCTTATGTATTGTAAACTTTCTATAATTCTGTGAACTAACCTGAGAAAAGATTTGATTCTTCAATATCTGGACATCAGTATTCCAACACTGCAAGGCAAATTGTTTTAATGGCAACTGTGGTTGCATTTATCATGGGAAAATTTTGTGTTTTGCATTCTTGCAGCATAACTGGTCCTGGAAACAGCATTCCTTTTAAAACTTGGATTAGATTGTAATTGTTTTCTCCATCCTTGCTTCCTGATCCCCGAGACACTATTGCCTGCAGTATTGACACAATTTAGATCAACAGGGAGAGGAAGGGCAGAAGGATGGGATGGGAATTTCAGTAGATCCAGAATCTTAATGAGTGGGGTGAGGAAAGGGTGAGGGAGGGAGTAGGAGGGTAAGGGAGGGAGTGACTGGAAGTGAAGGGGGTGAGGAGAGGGTGAGAGAGGGTAAGGGAGGGAGGGGGAAGGTGAGGGAGGGGGAAGGTGAGGGAGGGAGGAGGAGGGTGAGGGAGGGAGTGAGTGATTAAGTAGCAAGTGGTACAAGGTACATAAGTATGTGTATTGGGCTGCCGCGACACCTAACAGCTTTACCTTAACATACAACCCGTCTGATTCAACTTGTAAGTCTTTATAAAGTGAATACCTAGTTATCAAATGAGAATTAGTACAATTCCTACTTGTCCGTCCTCCTCACTCCATTTTACCATATTCGGTTATTTTTCTTTTTGTTTTCACTCTAGCTTTTTTGATGCTTTAGCAGCTACATTTCTCCTCCACTATCTATTCCTTGCCTCCCTCAGGACTCCTGTAGCTCAGTGGTTAAAGCATTTGCCTCACAAGCAAGAGACTTGGGCTTGACTCCAGGCAGCCGAAACCTTTCCTTATTCCACCCACCTAATAATAATCCCTAAAAAAAATCAATAATAATTTGGTCACTCAATCCATGACTGTTTGTGGGATATTGCTGTGTGCTGCCACGTTTCACCCACAAATATAGTCAATTCACTTTACAGTAAATTTTGTGAAGCACTTTGAAGTGTCTAGAAGACGTGAAAAGCATTATATCAAATGCATGCATTATTATTGTTGGGGTCAACTTCCATAGGTATGCAGATAATACCCAACCAAATTTCTCTGCCTCTACCCTCGACTCCAGGACCACTGCTGTCCTAATAGAAAGTCTGTCAGACATCAAGTCCTGGATGAGAGCTACAGTTGAATGTCAACAAGACTGAGGCCCTCCTGATTCAATCACCCTCCACCCCCCTAGCCCTCCACACCTGACCCTCCTGATTCACTCCTGTCAGTGTCTCCACACCCCAGCCACCGGCGGCATCATCATCGACTTTGTCGGCTTTCCCAAGTCTTCTCACCACAACTGCAGATTATCTGAAGTTCTGCGTGACCTCTCCACACCAAGTTTGCCCCACCCTCCTACCCCTAACCTCCCCACCCAACTGATCCCAGCTCTGGTCCAAATTCCTGATTGGCCAGCGCTTTGGGTCGTCCTCCCGACATCAAAGCTGCTATACAAATATAATTTATTGCTGTTGTGTGTTAGTTGTATATGGTGTATCAGAAGGTAAACTCACATGTGTGTTGAGTTATATTTCCATGTGTTGGCATGTATATTCATATAAAGCATGCATGTGTGTATATGGAAATACACTCATCCTTTTGTGCATGTATGTGGATGTATGTATTTGTGTGTGTTTGTGTATAGGCATGTGTTGTTTGTAAGTGTGTGTGTATACATGTTTCTGTATATGTGTTGGTAAACAGACAATCAAGAACAGGAAATCAAATTATTGCAGTCAGGTCGTAAAGGAAATAATATTTATGCTTGCAGCTGTTCAGAATAAATTAAACAAGCTGGAAGATTTGTTCACTGATTTTCAGCATAAAACTCCTCAGGGAATTGCTATGTGGCTTTAGCTGCACACTAATGAGCTCACACAAGCAGCTGATAAGCTGTGATTCACAGCCCTATAGTTCAAGCTGCACCACCAGCTGCCTGCGCCCCACTGCCAGCAGCCTCCACACCAAAGTCTTATAAAGATCAGCCCTTTCCTGTACAAATACACTGATGCCAATCAACAGTGAGTGTTAACCTCTCAAGCACCAGACTGTCCACAACATTTGTGCCCAAATCAGTTAATTGCTACAAAATCCAAATTCCTGTTTGATTTTAATGTTCTTTGTGAGTTTGAGACCAAAACACCTCCATTACAATAATAACCCTTGCATTTGATATAGCACTCTTCACGTCTTCTCGTCATCTCAAAGCGTTTCACAGAATATACTCTAAAGTGAATTAACCATATTTTTTGGGGCAAAATGCGACAACCAATTGCGACAAACGATCGTGGTTTGAAATGACCAATTTTTTTTGAGGGATTATAATTAGTCATGCGGAGTAGAAAACTTGCCCAAGGTTTCACCCTGACCTGCCTGATTTTGAACACCGGTCCCATGCTTGTAAACCACTGAGCTACAGGACTCCACTCGAACAATATGTTAATGCAACTGACAAAATGGTGTGACAATGATGGGAGGGAAGTCTAATGTCCCATTAGGTCAGGCAGTGTAGTATTATGTCAGGTAGTGTAGGTCACATGTAGATGCATGCATTTGTCTGTGTTCCTCTACAAACATGTGTTGTTTGTAAGTGTGTGTGTGTGTATATGGGAACATGACAGCCAATTTGGGCATAGCAATGTTCCACAAACAGCCATGAAGTGTGTGACCAATTTTATACAGGGGATTATTGGGAGAACCATCCTTCTCATTTTGAACAGTGCCATAGAATATTTAATGTTCACCTGAACACGCAGATGGGACTTCAGTTTAACATCTCATCTGAAAGATGTCTGGCAATGACAATGGAACTTTCTTCTAGCACTGCATTGGTGTCAACCTTGAGTGACCATAACACAACACTTACTAATTCTCAGCCCCAAATGGATATGCAGCCACCCTTATACTACCCATTCAATATATGACTGAGGTAGCGATTTCACTTGCCTCCTCCCTGATTCACACTTTCTAATTAGATGCATAAATCAGGTTTCATGAGCTACACTTGCTTAAAATAACACCATTGGGAAACCTCCCAAAAAACACAAGCTGCTGTGTGTGAAAAAAACGCAGCTCTCAAACACTGGGACTGAGGAATTAATGAGTATATAAAATCATAAGATCATAAGAGCATTTCCAATGAAGAAAGTCTTTAGGCCTATTAGATCTCATCCTTTCAAAATACCCACCTACCGTCTTCCCATCACATCATCAAACAAGTTATTAAATGTAAACGCAAAATATTGTATTGCAGATGCTGGAAATCCAAAACAAAAACAAGTTGCTGTGAAAACTTAGCATGTCAGGCAGCATCTATGGAGAAAGGAAAGTTAGTCAACGTTTCAGGTCCTGACCATGGGTTGTGGAACTGAAACATTGACTCACTTTTATTTCTCCATAGATGCTGCCTGACCTGCTGAGTTTTCCCAGCAACTTCTGTTTTTGTTTAAGTTATTAAATGTGTTCAGTGTGCTCATCTCAAACATTCTTTCCAGGTATTACCCTCTGTACAGATAAACACTTCCTGGTGACTGTCTTGAAACTGCTCTATACTTCTCCCTTGTGTTCTCTTATATCTGAAAGTATTGGTTGAAGTTTATTTTCTTACATGTATTTCAAATATTGTTTATTTCTAATAAAGTCCCTTTTTTAAAGGCTAAATTGCCTTAATTTGCCTAATTGTTGTTTATAGTTTATTGCTCCAATACTTGTTACTCTCGTCTGTGCTACCTTCAAGGCTGAACCTCTGTCTTATGTCAAGAACAATACTCTAGATAACGCTCATACCATATTGTCATATCACACCATAACAACCCAGTGCATTATCTCCCGCCTATGCACTGGACACTGGAAGCGACAGCGAGAATGACGACGACCAAGATGAGGGCTGGGTTGGAAATCCATGGAAGCCCGACCCGCCATCCGATACTTCTGGCCCTCTTCTGGCACCAATAACATGGAAGAGGAGGAAGATGAAAGTCAAGTGCCCAGAAAGTGAGGACAGGGGCTGGGAACACCGATTTGCGGAACTGCATAAGCCAGCAAACCCCGAAAAAATTGACAAATGGTCTAAAACTCTTCCCCACCCGAAGAAAGAGGAAAGAGAAGACACCGAGGGAGGACACGATTGCATTGCACTGTTCGAAGAAATGGAGGAGGCAGCTCTGGTGGCGGAGACAACCGCTGGACAACCCGGACCTTATCTTTTTTACGGACGGATCGTCCTCCGTGGAGAACGGAATCCAAAAAGTAGGATGGGCAGTAACAACATTGAATATTGTGGAAGCCAGCAGAAGCTTACCAGCAGGGACCTCAGCACAATTGGTGGAATTACAGGCTCTGACAGAGGCTTGTTGACTGGCAGAGGGAAAAACGGTCAACCTATACACCGATTCCAGATACGCATTCGGAGTGGCTCACGATTTTGGAAGTATATGGAGAAAATGTGGGTTTGAACCCCTATCCGTAATGGAAGGGAAATGCAAGAACTATTAGAGGCCATGAAATTACCTCAAGATATGTCAATTTTAAAATACAAAGCGCACACCAAGGATGACACTGATGAAGCCAGAGGAAATGCGATGGCTGATCAGGCGGCCAAAAGAGCGGCGGAATGAATTCCGGCCCCTCTGGAGGATGGCCCGGGAATGAGGAAGCTAGAAACACGTACAGAGATCGGCAAGATGCAATCTGAATGCAACAAAGAGGAAATATGAATATGGATAGAAGACGGAATGCAATTATTGTACAGCATTCGAGCCACCCCCAACCGCACTACTGGCTTGAGCCCTTTTGAGGTTATAACCGGACGACCTATGTCCTTACCAGGGACCATTGATTTGCACAAAGCCGATGCGTTGCTTGACTATTGTCAGAAATTAACAGATGCTGTGAGTTCTGCTTCTCAACAGGTAAAAGCGGCGTGGGGTGAACCAAGGGGGGACACAACCTGGTCCCAGGAGTTCGAGTGTACGTGAAGAAACTGCACAAGGAACCTTTGGACGCCAAGTGGGAAGGCCCCTGCCTGATGTTGTTGACCACCCCATCTGCCGTCAAAGTTGAGGGCAAGAAGGCCTGGATCCACGCTTCTCACGTGAAGGACTGGTTAATAAATAAAATGGGCGGATTTGTGGGTGTTCTTGTGCCTACTTGTGGTGGGCGCTGTGTTTTCCATTGTAGAGACGCGCTACCACGCAGCGGGACAGCACCCTTACCGAAATACCTTTTTGATAACAGCGCTCAAAACTGCACAGATCTTAAATCAAACGGGATGTTGGATTTGCGCAAGGTTCCCACACAGTGTTACTGCCGGGTTCCCTTTGCTGAAGATTCCCCTTTCCAAAGACAAGACGCTGCACCAGTTGAACCAGAGCGGTTCGCTCAACGCGACAAAGTTGGAAAGAGAATCTTGTAATTTGGTATGTAATAATAGTACCCCTGTGATGAATTATTCTCCTTCATTTAACCAATCGCATAATCCCCCTTCGCTCAGAGTACCCATGAGCGTCGGGATCGTACTGTTTTACGCGCAGTTCCCCTAGAAAGCATGATATGGGGAATAGTTCATGTGATGACTATCTCGAGCTCAATGACGACACAGCTTCCGTTTCTATTAATCTTCACGACACTGGATGTTGGCTAAATACCTCGTTGGGTAATTACCAGTTGTCCATACACGTTCCTAAAGGAGACATACTAGCCGGTAATGGCACCTATTTTGTGTGTGGGCAGCGAGCCTATCCATGGTTCCCATCTAATTGGACTGGGTCCTGTTATCTGGCATACATCATACCTCACGTGCTCCACCGACCCAATTTACATCGTGTCAAGACTAGGTCCATGCATTGGACCGAGAAATGGTGGACGATCATGAATCCCCCTTCTGCCACATGGCGGCTATCTGTAGTTAAGGGTCAATATCTAGGGCATGGGATCATTTACATTTTGGTTATTTGTTTATTCATTTATTTAATTATAGTGTTAGTTCGAATGTCTTTAGCCCGTTTTTGCGTTACCCCTATTCCCCTCCGTCGTGTGCAATACCTTGTATTATGTGCAACTTTTTTTTGTGAATCTGATGCAGAATCAAAGGGAGGAATGATGGGAAACTGATGAAATAAGGAGTGTGATTCAGCACCAGAATGTTATGTTAGGCAGTTAATAGAGCGATTAGATATAATAAAGTTTGTTTGCCTAATTAGTAAGCCGTGTGATCAGTAGCTTTTGATTGGTTAAATTTAAAGGAAGTAGCTTTTGATTGGTTAAACTTAAAGGAAGTAGCAACATATAAATATAGCTTTTTTTCTTTGTCTAAAAGAGAGGGAAACTTAAGCACCGTGCCTGTACATGTAATTGAATCAAGTATTGTAATAAAGAATCTTTTAAACTTTACTCCGTGTCCGGTGAAGTCCCTTTTGATCTACTGAGATTGATGGTCCAACATCCATGTTGAATTTCATCTGCCTCCAATCCTCCCAATTCCAAAAGTATGTTCAAATCATCCTGTAACCTATCTTGTTCATCTTCACAATCTACCACTTTCATTAGCTTGGTGTCATCTGCAAATGTATCCACAGTGCTTGTGGCTCCTGGTTCCAATTCATTTATAAAAATGTGAAACAATAGATGTCCTGAAACAGATACTTGTAGAACTCCACAAGTAACATTGTTCCAGTCTGCTGACATTCACTGTTCCACACCACCCTCTGAGGTTTTCTGGTTACCCAATTGTATGTCCATTACCTGCACTGATTCCCACTTTTCTTTTCCTTTCAAAACCAGCCTCTTAAAATGAGCTTAATGAAAGGCCTTACTGAAATCCAGATACACAACATCCACTGCGTTATACTTATCAAGCTCCCTTGCCACACCATCAAAGAAAACCAGTAAATTAGATCGGCAAGATCTTGCCACATGAACCTATAATAACCTCTCTCTCCCCACTTACCCACTTGGCTCCATTTCCGTGACTGTTTGTGGGACACTGCTGTGCGCAATTTGGCTGCCGCGTTTCGCCCACAAATATACAGTCAATTCTTCTACTCTCCTTCATCCTGCCCTGACCCCTCCCACCCTGCTCTTGTCCCTATCTGACTGTACAGCGCCTTGGGACGTCCTCTCGACGTGAAAGGCGCTATATTCTGAAAGGTGCTGTAAATTGTGATTGTGTGATAATGGCAATCATTTATGATTTTATTTCTGTCCAGATGCTCCACGATTTTATCTTTAAAAGGGTCTCTGTAATATTAACCACAATGGACGTCAAACTTACTGGTCTGGGTCACTTGTGTTACCTTTCTTAAAAATAGGAGTAACATCTGCCTTTCTCCAGTCCACCGTACCTCTCCAGGGTTCAGTCATTTTTGAAAGATTTGTGCCAGCGTTTCTGCGACTTCTCCTTTAGTTCCATAAGAATCCTTGGATGCAATTTATCCGGCCCCTCAGCTTTATTTACACAGCTGTTTGGCAATGATGCTAGTAGAGATATCAATAGTGTTGTACTTTTTCTCTACAACATCCTTGAGTTCTGTTTCTAGATTAGATACTTTACCTGTCTCCTCCTTGGTAAAGACTGATGCAAAAACGTATCTAGCAATTTTGCACTATTGCAATCTGTGCAGCATTATTTGTCATGTTCTCCCACACCTCCGTTTGGTGGCCCCATGCCATAACTTGTTTTCCTACTCTTAATGAAGCTGAAAAAACCCTTTTTGTTATTATCCTTCTTGCCATATACAATTCAATTCAGTTTTTCTTTGCCATCCTGGTGCCTTTTTGTTTGCAGTCCTGGCATGCCTTCTGGTATTGGGTCTGACTTCCATGCCATTTTCCTTCATGGCCTTAAATACTTTTTTTTCCTCTTTATGATTTGCTTTGTAGCCTCATCCAACCAGGCAGGATTGCCTTTAAGCATTGCTTTACATGGGTACACATTGTTCCATTGCATTGATAATCACCTCCTTGAAGGAAGTCTAAAGGTCCTCCACTCCCATTGCCATATTTATGGCTGCCAGGCCCCACTCCAACTATACTTCTCAAGTGCAAAATTTAGTATTCTTGAAATTTGGCAGTTTTTAAAATTATATATATCTTCACGAACTCTTGTGATGTGAAATGTACTTGCATTGTGATCACTGTTGCTTAATGTTTCTCCCACCTTTATATTGGAGATTTGGTCATCCCTGTTACTCATTTTAAAATCCAAGATGTTATCTCCCTTTGTTGGCTCTTTTACAAACAAGTCATCAAGCAGTCTTCTTTTACTCTAGAAACCTTATTTCTATTTTACCAATAGACACATTATTATCCCAATTAATTTTGGCTAAATTAAAATCTCCAACCACTCTGGTTGATGCCTTCCTAGTCACCTTCCTTATTTCACACCACAGTTCCAGATCAAGGCTTTCACCCTGGCTTGGGGGTGTATAGCAGGCTCCTTGTAATAGCTTATCTCTGTTACCATCTTTTAATTTTACCTAAATGATTCTGTGTCTGCCCTTTCCTTTTCTCACATGTGTCTCAATAATGGAGCTTATATATAGAGCCACACCACCTCCCCTTCTTCTACAGTCCCTCATAAACAGATTATAACCTTCCAGATGTATATCCCATTGATTGGATACATTCCACCATGTCTCTGGTATGCGAATGATATTCAATCTATCAGCCCCTACAAGATCTTCCAGATCATGCATCTTGTTTGTCAGACTTCTTGCATTAATATAAGTACAGCTCCATTGTTTTTGCCTTTCCTATTTCCATTTTTTGTAGCTTTTTCACCAAAGTGAGTAGTTAGATCCATCACACTGGTAAATTTTAAGCTTTCCCCTCATCGGTTTGGGTACTCTCTTATACCTACCACAACCATCCACTCTCAAACTAAATTATCTTATAAGTTTAGGTGGAGTCCATCTGGTCTGTACAGATGCCCCTATTCCAAAAGGTCCCCATTTGATGAGGAAAACAAAAGCCTTAGCCATGCATTGGTCTGCCTCTGTCATTCTTCACTAGCACATGGTACAGGTAGTGTTCTGGAAATGCTTGAAGTATTTTCCTTTAGCTTCCTTCCTAATGCCCTAAATTTAGCATGAAAGACCACTTCTATCTATGTTATTTCTTCCCACATGAACAATAACAAAATTACATTTGTATAGCACCTTTCACATCAGGAGCTGGACAATGACAATTAGTTTTTCACCTGCTCCCTGTAGCATTTGGTCAACCTAGGAATCAAATCCTTAACTCATGCACATGTTAGGCAACTTACTATTTTATTTTGTGGGTCTGGTTTGCACAGAATGCGATATGTGAACTGAATAGTCACATCTTGTCTACTACTCTTTCTCCTCTTCCTTCCTTTCCTGACAGGCTGCTGGATTGCCTCGGTGTACAGCACTCCCTTGCCTGTCTCAGCCATCAATTGGGTTTCCATATCATCTCTTTCTAGAAGAGAATTACTGATGGAGAATAGTAGGGATGTCCACTTCTGCTCCATTAGCCAACCACAACTTCTGGCCCCTTTCCTAACAGAGACCCAAACCACTCCTCTAAGTACAGGGGACTCCTCTCCTACTGTGTCTCCTCTAATAACAACAACAACAACAATTTACATTTATATAGCGCCTTTCACGTCGGGAGGACGTCCCAAGGCGCTAAACAAGAGGCGTGTGACCCGAGCTGGGAGGGGAGTGTTTGGGAAGGGGTGAAACACGAAGGGGAGGTAAAAGAGTTCGGCGTGGAACAAAAGGCACGATCGAAGAGGAAAGTCTTCAAATCGGCCTTGAAAGAGGAAAGGGAAGAGGCGAAACGGAGGGATTGAGGGATAGCATTCCATAAGGTGGGAGCGGAGAAACTGAAGCCGCGGCCTCCGATGGTGGGGCGGTTCGGGCGGGGGGCTTGGAGCAGGCCAAGTCCTGTTGAACGGAGGGTCCGGGTGGGCGTGTAGGGGGAGAGTAGATCGGCTAGGTAGGATGGGGCAAGGCCGTACAAGGCCTTGTAGGTGAGGACGAGGATCTTAAATTCGATCCTCTAGAGGATGGGGAGCCAGTGGAGACGGGCGAGGGTGGGGGTTATGTGGTCACGGAGGCGGGTGCGGGATAGTACACGGGCTGCAGAGTTTTGGATGGTCTGCAGCCTATGAATGGAGGAACTGGGGAGGCCGATTAGGAGAGAATTTCCATAATCCAGCTGTGAGGTGATGTAAGCATGCACAAGTGTTTCGGCAGCGCGGGGGGAAAGATAGTTGCGGAGCCTGGCAATGTTGCGCAGATGGAAATAGGCGGTGACGGTCAAGGCGCGGATGTGGGAGAGGAAGGAAAGTTTTTGATCGAACATGATGCCGAGGTTCCTGATTGGCTTTGTGAGGTGGAGAGTACAGCCTTGGATGTTGAGGCTGGCAGCGCCTGATGTGTGGAGCCGCTGGCTTGAGCCAATCAGGAGGGCCTCGGTCTTACTCACGTTCAATTGCAAAAAGTTGTCCCTCGTCCACAATTCGATGTCGGACAGACATGTTGTCAGAACATCGATCGTCTGGGGGTTGAGGGATGAGGCAGAAAGGTACAACTGGGTGTCATCCGCATACATGTGGAAATTTACCCCATGTCTGCGGATGACGTCGCCCAGAGGGAGCGTGTAAAGGGTGAAAAGAAGGGGACCAAGGACAGAGCCTTGAGGGATGCCGTGGGAAACTGTGCGGGGGTTTGAAGAAAAACCGTTGGAAGAAACAAAATGTAAACGATGGGTCAAATAAGAGTGGAACCAGTCAAGGACTGTGCCTTGAAGGTTGAGGTGGGAGGAAAGACGTTGAAGGAGGATGGTGTGATCGACTGTGTCGAACGCAGCAGACAGGTCAAGGAGGATGAGGAGGCAGAGGGAGCCCTGGTCACAGGCGGTTAGGATGTCATTTGTGACCTTGACCAGGGCAGTTTCTGTGCTGTGGATAGGGCGGAAACCTGATTGGAGGGGTTCAAGAAGTGAGTGATTTGAAAGGAAAGAGCGGAGCTGGGAGGCAACCACTCTTTCAAGGACCTTGGATAGAAACGGGAGGTTGGAGATGGGTCGATAACTTGATGGTTGCGACGCATCAAGGGAGGGTTTCTTCAGGATAGGGGTGATGGTGGCTGTTTTAAGGGAGGTAGGGACGGTTCCTGAGGAGAGGGAAAGGTTAATGGTGTCAGAAATGAGTGGGGCTAACAAATGGAGCTGGGTGCAGAGGAGGGGGGTGGGGATGGGGTCCAATGAGCACATGGTTGGTTTCATGGAGGTGATTGTTTTTGTGATTCAAAGCGGGGTGGTGGGGTTGAAAGTGTGAAATGGGGGGTGAGTAGGGGTTGAGGTAGCTGATGAGGTAGCTAATCCATAATTAGAGCAAGGTCTCCTCTAATCCATAATTTGTAAACACTTCTCCCTCCCTAAAAGACACCTGGCCAATCGCTCACGATCAATTTAGCCTCGAGTGAATCAACCAGCTGTTAATGCAGATTAATCCATTCAAAACCTGGAGCTGAAATGCAAACAACTCGAAATTTCTGCAATGGATTGTGTACTTCCTCCATTGAGAAAACCAACTATTCACCACTACTCTCTGCTTTCTGTCTCCCAGCCAGTTCTGTATCCATGCTGCCACTGTCCCTTTAATACCTCGGGCTTCTATTTTGCTTGCAAGTCTCTAATTTGGACTTTATCAAGCATCTTATGAGAATCCATTTAAACTACATCCTGTACTTCATCAAAAAAAATTAGACACAATTTGTTTTTAACAGATCCTTGCAGTCTATCCTTTATTCACCCATATTATCCATGAATGAAAATGTATTTCACCCAGAATTATAGTCTTGAGAAGTTCTATGGATGTTAGGCTGACTGTCCTGTAATTACCAGGTTTATCCTACTTCCCCTTTTTGTACAGGGCAGTAATATTACCAATCCTCTAGTCCTCTGACACCAACCCTGTGTCCAAGGAGAATTGAAAGGTTGTGGCCAGAGCCTCTGTTATTTCCACCTTCACTTCCCTCAGTAACCTCGGATGCATCCTCTCTGGACCAGGTTTCTTATCTGGCTCAAGCAACGTCAACATTTTTAGTTAGTTTATTACCTTATCCAATTTCTCTACCCTCTACTCTGATACTGTGGCATTGGCTGCAACTTCTTTTGTGAAGACAGATGCAATGTACATCAATACATCAGCCATGCCTCCTGCCTCCATAAGAATATATTTGTTCCCTAATTGGACCCCCCTACATTTGACTCTATCTTTTATGTGCTTATAAAATACCATCAGGTTTCCTTTTATGCTATCCGCTAATCTTTCCTCATACAAGCACTTTTCCCCTCTTATTTCCTTTTTCAGTTCTCCTCTGCACTTTCGATATTCTATTTGATTATCTTCTTTATTTTGGACCTGAAATTTATTATAGTACACTTAGAACATAAGAACATAAGAATTAGGAGCAGGAGTAGGCCATTCGGCCCCTCGAGCCTGCCCCGCCATTTGATAAGATTATGGCTGATCTTGTGACCTAACTCTAATTACATGCCCATAGCACCTTTCATGTCGAGGACATCCCAAGGGCTGGACAGTCATTGTTTCAGACCTGAACTAAGGTCGGGGATGGGGAGGGTGGAAGGAAAGGGGAGGATTTGGGGTGACCGATGGAACGTTGAAAAGGATGGCCTTGAGTTGGGACTTGAAGGAGGTTAGGGAGGGGGTGAGGCTGAGGGACTGTGGGATGGAATTCCAGAAGTTGGAGACAGAGTGGCTGAAGGCTCAACCACTAGTAGTAGGGCAGGTAGGTTGGGTGACATGGAGCAGACAAGAGCCTGCTGAGCGGAGGGGGTGAGCAAGTTGGTAGGAGGTTAGGAGGTCGCAGAGGTAGGGTAGGGTGAGGCCATGGAGGCCTTTGAGTATGAGGACCAGGATCTTGAATTGAATACTCTGATGGGGGTCACAAAGCTTGGAGCAGTAGAGGCAGCAGAGTTCTGGATTATGTGCAGCCGATGATGGGAGGAATTGGGAAGGCTGACAAGCAGGGCATTGCCGTAGTCAAGCCTGGATGTGAAGGCATGAATGAGGGTTTCAGCAGCCTGACGGGTGAGGTAGTGGCAGAGTTGGGCAATATTGCTGAGATGAGAGAATGCAGAGCAGCATGGCTGGGATGTGGGGGGAGGAAAGACAATTGAGGATTGAGCAAGATACTTAGGTTCCTGACTGGCTTGGTCAGGTTGCATGTTCAATCATGGAGGTTGATGTTACCAATGCCTGATGTGTGAAGGTGCTGGTGTGAACCAATCAGGAGGGCCCTGGTCTTGTTGATGTTCAACTATAGAAAGTTAGCTCTCATCAAGGAGTCTGATTGGATATCGAGGGTAGAGGCGGAAAGATAGAGTTGGGTGTCATCCATATAACAACAACAACAACAACAAATTACATTTATAGAGCGCCTTTCATGTCGGGAGGACGTCCCAAGGCGCTGCACAGGAGGCGTGTGACCCGAGCTGAGAGGGGAGTGTTTGGGAAGGGGTGAAACACGAAGGGGAGGTAAAAAAGTTTGGGGTGGAACAAAAGGCACGATCGAAGAGGAAAGTCTTCAAACCGGCCTTGAAACAGGAAAGGGAAGAAACGAAATGGAGGGATTGAGGGATGGCATTCCATAGGGTGGGAGCGGAGAAACTGAAGGCCCGGCCTCCGATGGTGGGGCGGTTCGGGCGGGGGGCTTGGAGCAGGCCAAGTCCTGTTGAACGGAGGGTCCGGGTGGGCGTGTAGGGGGAGAGTAGTTGACCCCATGTCTTTAGATGATGTCGCCAAGGTGGAGCATGTAGATATTGAAAAGTAGGGGGCCAAGAACAGAGACCCAGAGGACACCGCAGATGACTGTGGGGGCTGGAAGAACAGCTGTTGGTGGCGACAAAGTGGAGGCATTGAGAAATGGAAGAATCAAACCAGGCGAGGGCAGGTCTGTGAAGATTGAGCTGGGAGGAGAGGGTGTAGGAGGATGGAGTAGGTTACAGTGTTGAAGGCAGGAGAGGTCAAGGAGGACACAGAGAGAGAGAGCCCCAAACAACGATGTTTAAAATGTCATTAGACACTTTGACCAGGGCTGTCTCCATTGTATGGTTGGCACGGAAGCCAGATTGTAGGGGTTTGAAATGGGAAAGGCAAGAGAGAAAGGTGTGAAGGTGGGAAGCAACAACTCATTCCAGGGCCTTAGAAAAGAATGGAAGGTTGCAGATGGGGCGGTAGCTGGAGAGTAGGGGTGGGTCTAGTGAAGGTTTCTTCAAATGGGGGTGATAACAGTAGTTTTTAGAGGGATGGGACCAGTGCTGGTGAATAGGGAGAGGTTGATGATGTCAGTTAGGAGGTGAAGCTAGGATATGAGGAGAGAGGTGGGGATGGGGTAGAGGGAATAGGTGGTGGGTTTCATTTTTTGGATGAGAGCAGAGAGGGTGGAGGAAAGGCAAAGGAATTAGAAGGTGACATCTTTGTAATTAGCATTGTAAAGATGATACAATACAATAATCTAGTCACAATAATATCTGTGCTCTCACCAAGAAAATTTACAGCTGAAACATCGCCATAAAACAGATTAAATGCTGTAAATCTGGAGAAGGAGCAAAGGGAAGGAGGAGTCGGGTAACTGAGGGTTTTTTTCCGAATCTGGATCCAGGGCTAAAGTTGGGATAAGTGGGACTGTATTTCCTCAGGGTCCTAGTCTCAATTCTTACCTCTGTGTCACCCACAGATATGCACTGCTAGTGTTTTATTCACACTCCAGCAGCAAGTAGGGTAGGCGGCTGCAGAATGTCATTCATAATCTTGACTTGGAAATCCAAATCTTCACTTGCAATTAGTTATATATTGAAGATATGCAAAATAAAATGATCCAAGTGAAGCCAACTCATAGTAGATGCTATCTTACTGAATATATTTTATAGAAACTTTGAACGTTTACAGTATAGAATAAATGCATTGTGCTGAAGCTGGATAGATCCACTGGAACTATCTGTTCTGATTTAATCTACCTACTCTTTCCCCATAAAAATTATGTTTCTTCAAGGCTTCAGCCAGTTATCTTTTGATGTTTATACTCTGTGTGACTAGGGCTACCTCTGCCTTTTTGTTCTCCTGGAACTCTCTCTTGTGTTTGACACAGTCGACCACTCCATCCTCCTCCATCGCTTCTCATCCCTCACCCACCGCAGTAAAATCACACTATTTGGTTTGAATTCTACCTAACAAACTGCTTTCACTTTATCTCCTCAAATGGTTTCTCCTCCCACCCATACCTATTTTGACCATGCACACACTTTTTGTGTCTTGCCATTGCACTCCTCTTTTTAGAGAGCTGTGCATCTTTACCCCCAGGTCTCTATGTTACATCAGGAACAGCACTACTAAATTTCTTGTTATTTCCTCAAATATTCTATTCAATTAGTCAAATATGACAGCTTTCTATTGCTGAGAATGCTTGCCTTTCTAAACATTTGCTAATTTGATCCATTATTGTGGAATCTGGATGTTTGTACACAACCAATATCAGACTAACTGGCCTATGATTGTTTCGTTCATCCATTTAGGTGTCAGGCTGACTCAGATTGTAGCACTCTTGCCTTTGAATAAGAAGCATCATGATTGGGACTATATAATCTCTCCTGACAACCCAGTACAGTGCTGAGAGTATGTTGCATTTCCAGAGATGTCATCTTTCGGATGAGTCATTAAACTGTTAAAAGGTCACGTCTGCCTGTCTAGGCGAATATTAAAGATCCCATGGCACTATTCCACAAGAGAAGAGTGTTTTTCTTCATATTCAGTCCAGATATCCACCAGATAAAGTTTATCATTCACTCCTTAACTAGTTGTGGTACATTCCTTTCCAAGGTCCATGAAACAGTTGTTGCATCCCAGCTTCATTCCTTCCTCTCCTGCCATTCCCTTTATGATTCCCTCCAATCAGAAATAGCGTGATCAAGCCGATGAATGACATTCTGTCCATCTGTGACCGGAGCTCCCTCTGGCTCCTCATGCTCCTCAACCTCTCTGCTGCTAGTGACACTGTGGACCACTCTATCTTCCACCATCGCCTCTACTCTCTCCTTAACCTTCAACCTTCCTTGCATGGTTCAGATCCTATCTCTCACACCAGCTCCACTTTGTTTCTATAAATGGCTTCTCATCCAGCCCCTGCACTGTCTCATGTGGTGTTCCTCAGGGCTCTGTCCTCAGGCTTCTCCTCTTCAACCTGTACATTCTCCCTCGTGGTGACATCATATGCAGACATGGGGTCAATTTCTAAATGTATGCAGATGACACCCAACTCAATCTCTCTGCCTCCACCCTTGACACCAAACTGCCCGCGTGAAGAGTGTTATATAAATCAAAGTTGTTGTTGTTGTCAGGCAGCAACTCCTTTCTACAATTGAACATCAGCAAAACCGAGGCTCATGCGATCGGCTGAAACATCCTCACTGGCAGCATCAGCATCCATGGATGCACACTCCACCTCAACAAGCCAGTCAGGAACCTAGGTGTCTTGTTTGCCCCTCAACTGTCCTTTCTCCCACATCCGTATCATGATCCTCTCTGCCTTCACCCACCTCTGGAACATTATCCAACTCTGCCATTACCTTACCCTTCAAGCCATTGAAAGCCTCATTCAAACCTTCATTACATCCAGGCTCAACAACGCCAATGTGCTGCTTCTCACCCTTCCCAACTTTTCCCTCCACAAGCTACAGATGATCCAGAACTCTGAAGCTCGTGTCCTCTGTCAGGTTCCATGACCCCATCACACCCGCTCTTGCCCGGCTGTTGGAGAAAGACCCGGACACTGATATTAGCTCTTTACGTTCTGAAATAACTGATGATACAGTACTGGCTGAAACTGGTTTTAGTTTTACTTATGCAAACACACACTACAAAATGGTACAAACATGAACAGATCAGCATGACCAGGTGTTTCTATAACTGGCCCTTCCCTGTCTGTAAACGAGAACAACTGGAACCATGCTACCTATTCCAGTAGTTCTGGACAACAGCGGCAGGCTGGAGATCACAGTTTCCACCCTGAAACACTCCCCAACTGTTGTGATGAGCCACTCTTTCTCTCCTATCTCCTATATACCAGCCTCGCTTATCTTGACTAGCAGATTGGTTCTCAAACATTCCTGTTTTCTAATAATATCTTATCGTAAAACATATCTATCCTATCTACACAGGCCTGTTTTGTCTGCCTCCTCCCTGACCCCATGATTTCTCACCTTTAGGAAGACAAAGAGTCTTGATGTCTTTAACTGAACTTGTTTTCTGTTCTCCGTCCTTCACACTTATCGTATCTACTACAACTGGTGCCAATATTCAGTTCTGCTTTACAGACAAGGCTAATTTCTGCAATTCTGCAGTCTTCTTAGTTATATACTTAAATTTCTAATGTTATACTACTTATTATACACATTAATTTACTTATTAAACATAAAATAAACGTAATGATTCAACTAAACCTAACAGCTCCACTGGACCCCCTTCCCTCAGAGGATTGAGTTCAAAATTCTCATCCTCACCTTCCAAAGCCCTCCATGTCCTTGCCCCTCTTACCCTATCAAACTTCTGTTCAGCAGGCTGTATATCACAGTGCCTGATTATAGGCATCAGTGGTCAGGCCTTCAGCCTCTCTATCCCCACCCTCTGGAACTACATCCTTCCCTTCACCTCACTTCCTTCCTCTGCCCCCTTCAAGGCATATCTCAAGGCTCTTGACCATGTCTTCAGCCTCCCTCCAACCCTAGGAATTGTTCATTTTACTTGAGAGATGTCATAGAACCATAGAACTTTATGGCACAAAAGGAGGCCAATTAGACCCATCTAGTCTGTGCTGACTCTTTGAAAAGAGCAACTCAATCCCACTGCTCCGTTCTCTTCCCATAACCTAACAGACCTGTTCTCCATAAATAAATATCTAATTCTCTTTTAAAAGCTGTTATCAAATCGATTATAGACTCTAGAGGTTTGCCCACTAGTGACGTTAGACTGACTGGCCTGTAGTTCCCAGATTTGTCCTTCTGCCCCTTTTTATACAGAGGAGTAACATTCGCAACCCTCCAGTCCTCTGGCACCACCCCTGTGTTCAAGGAAGATTGAAAGATTGTGGCCATAGTCTCTGCTATTTGCTCCCATACTTCCCTTAGTAACCTAGGATGCATCCCATCCAGACCAGGTGACATATATACCTTGAGCGCTGTCTTTAGTATTTCCTCTCTGTTAATACTAATCTTATCCATTTCTTCTACGCTCTCTTCCAATACTGTGGCATTGGCTGCATCCTCTTTTCTTGTGATGACAGAGGCAAAGTACTCATTCAGTACATCAGCCATGCCCTCTGCCTCCACAATATGATTTCCTCCTTGGCCCCTAATTGGCCCCACCCTATCCTTGACCGATCTTTTACTCTCAATATGTTTGTAAAATACCTTACAGTTCCCTTTAATGTACCTGCTAATTGTTTCTCATGCAGTATTTTTGCCCCTCTAATTTCTTTTCAATTCTCTCCTGCTCTTCCTATATTCTGCTTGGTTGACCTCTGTAACTTGGGCCTGACACTTATCATAAGCCTCCTTTTTTTGCTTTATTTTTACCCCAATTGCCCTCGTCATCCAGGGAGGTTTATATGCCCTACATTTTATCTTTGTTGGAATGTTTTTGACCTGTGCCTGAACTATCTCTTCCTTGAAGACTACCCACTGCTTGCTAGCTGTTTTACCTGCCAACCGTTTTTACCAGTCCACCTTGGATAGGTCCCGTTTTAACTCACTGGAATTAGCCTTCTTCCAATTGAGTGTCTTCACCTTTGAGTGTGTTCCTTATCCCTTTCCATAATTACTCTGAATCTAATTATATTGTGATCACTATTTCCTAGGTGCTCACCTACAGAAACCTGTTGTAACAACAATTATTATTATCTTGAGGGAATGTAAGATTTGCTTTAAAAAGAAAGACTCAAAAAGAAAAGGTCTCCATCTACTGTCTCTGTTCATCCTTTTATCAGAACTCCCCTTCACTCCATCGAAACAGAAATTCCTGTATGGTTTGTTGACCTTCTCACAAATTGTTTTCCTTTGGTTTCAGACAACACATTTGAATATTCACTGTATATTTTACTTCTGATATAGCAAAACAAACCATTTAATTTGTTGTTCATTTAATCATAGAATATTGCAGCACAGAAGAAGGCCATTTGGTTCATTGTGCCTGTACCCAATCAGTCCCACTTCCCCACTCTTTCCCTACATCCTTACAAATTCTTCCTTTCAAGTACTTATTTAATTCCTTTTTGAAAGTTGTTATTGAATCTGTTTCTACCACCATTACATTCCAGATTAACAATTTGGTGTGTAAAATAAGGTCTCTTCATCTCCCCTCTAGTTCATTTGCCAATTACCTTGAATCTAAGTTACTGACTAAATCTGGCACCCACCAGTGGAAACAATTGCTTCCTGTCTACTCTGCCAAAATCCTTCATAATTGTAAATACCTCCATTAAACCTCCCATTTACCTCTGCTCCAAGGAGAACAATCCCAGTTTCTCTAGTCTCTCCAGTTAACTAAAGACCCCCTCCTTGGTACCATCCTGGTCAATCTCCTCTACATCCTCTCTAAGGCCAACTATATATTGTTATAAGAACATAAGAAATAAGAACATAAGAACATTCGACCCCTTGAGCCTGCTCTGACATTTAATAGGATCATGGCTGATCTTCAAACGTAATTCCATTTACCTGCCCTAACCCAATATCCTTGAATCCCTCAGCAGCCTGACTGTCGTCTGGATCTCCCGTGATGAGATGATCTGCCGCTTGCAGTACTGGACCAGGTAAAAGACCTCACAGGCGAACCGCTTGAAGATGTGGTTGTCGAGCGAGTTCACCACGTTCAATGGCCGATGACGATGAAATGGCCATGTCCAGTCAGACCTGTCCCAGCTCCCCGCAGACGCATGGTGTGTAGCTCTGCATCCTGTATTTGTGGTTTCGGTCACATTGCTGGAGCGGTGGCTGCAGAGTCTAACCCTCCTCCACCGCTGCTGCCATCGTGTTGAATTGTAGTCATGGAAGGCAGAACTGGTCATGTGGGGGAGGAAAGATAGTTCAGAGTCAAACAAGACACCCAAGTTCCTGACAGGCTTTGAGAGGTGTACTCTCTCAGAGAGTACACCTCTCAAAGTGGGGTGAAGGAACAGAGTAAATCTTTCATTGGAGTAAATCTTTCAAGATGGCAGGACAGATAGATAAAGCTGTTTTTTTAAAAAGCAGATGGAATACTAGGCTTTATAAATAGAGTAGAAAAGTCAGGAGGTTATAATTAACTTGTATAAAACATTGGTTAGACCTCAGCTAGAGTACTATGTTTTCCAGCACCTTAAATTTTTATAGTGCCTTCACTCTGGGTGGTGTGCCGGAGGGTTTGACAGTGACAGAGCCTTACAGCAAACCAAGAGAGAGGAGGTGGGGAGGCGATTGTAACTCAAAAAGCTCTTTAGATGGGGAAAGGGATTTGAAACTAATTAGTAAAATATCAAAAAGTTTGCTGACTAAAATGAGTTGATCATGGGAAGAGGAGTGGGGGTAGGGAATGGTAGGGAATAGAAGGGTAGATGATGTGGAAGGTATGAGGGAAGAGAGGTGAGGAAGGATTGGAGAGGATGAGGGAGGGTGAGTGATTTTTTTTGCTGGGTATCCGATGCTGTGATTTGCTGTTGCTCTGTGTGTGCTACAGCTCTAGGAATAGCTGCACATCCTCTCAGTGTCATTTATAATTCATTAGAATATAAACTGCAAGAAAATGGGCCAAGAAGTCAGTGAGTAATTACTGAGTATGCTGGACACAGGTATAGTCACATCCTCCTTCGCAGAAGCACACTATGATTTACTCTGTGCTAACAATGACCCTGGCTTGGATTCAAGTCTGAGGTGCAGTGCATAATTCCTGGTCCCATATCCCGCTGATCTGGCTTTAACAGATACCTATGGTAATGAATGCTAAACTCTAACTGTGTGAGTAAGAAAATTCCCTTTAATCTCTCCTCTATTTTTTCACTAACAATCCCAAGATTATGTTTCACTGAATCTCTGAATTGTTCCTGCTTGCCTTGGTACATCATTTTAGAAACTTCAATACCTCTCACTCGCTTCTGCTGCAATGGAAAAGTTCCAATTTAACCAGCTTCTCTTTCTCTGTATTTTGTCACTTTCCTGGTATAGTCCATGTGACTCACATGGACAGTGTACCCTCTATACCTTTATGACACCAGGAAACTATACCCTCTATACCTTTATGACACGTTTCACCCGCAAAATATAGTTATTTCATTTTACAGTATATTTTGTGAAGCACTTTGAGACATCTTGAATATGTGACAAGACACACTATATCAAATGTGAAGATTGGAGCCCAGAACTCAAATCAATGTTCTCACTACAGTCCAACCAATGTCCTACAGAATTTTAATATAACTTTTCTACTTTTATGTTCAATATCTTGGTGTATAAATGCCAGAACATCTTTGACTTGTTAATAGCTTTCAATATTTGCTATCCTAGTTTTAGTGATTTATGTATCTCAAATACCTCCATTCAAAAATAAGGAGGTGACAATGATTTTCTTGTCCGCCATCCAATTTCTCTTCACGAAGGTGAAATCAGTTAGGATTCTTTCTGTTGCAGCTGAGAAGGTTGGAAAAATAACATGAAAGAAGTGGTCAAGATATTGAAAGATTTAAAAGGAAAAATAATGAAAGAGTGATTACAGTTATTCTTAAATTTGATTTAGCACCTTTAATGTCAGGAGGATGTTCTAAAACTTCACAGGATTTATTGTACATTGATAAATATATCTTTGTGGATGAATCAAGCAGCCAATTTGTGGTCAGCAGTGTCCTACAAACAGCCACAGAGTGAACAGAACAATTAAACTTTGGGAAATTGTTGGCCAGGACACTGAGAGAAAATCCCTTCTCTTTATGAATAGTGCTGTGGGATCTTTAACATCCATATGACCAGACGGAACCTTGGTTTAGAACAACAACAACCTTACATTTATGTTGGGAGGATGTTTGGTGTCTCATATGAAGGATGCACCTCCAACAATGCAGCATTGGAGTGTTAGCTGAGTTCTAAAGTTCTAAATCGCAATGCAGGCCTTGTATCCACAACCTTCTGACTCAGAGGTGAGAGTGCTACTAACTGAGCCAGTCAACTGTTGACTGAGTTATTTCAACTGAAAAGCTCAAAAGAATGAATGGTTTCTTCCTCTTCCTATATTACCACAGTCAACGGGGTAAAACACTTTTGACAACATTAAGCGAATATCAGCACAGAAATGTAATCAAGCATATTCCCATAAAACCCAAACGCATGTAGTTACAAATCATGTCTAAAACCCATGAAACATTGCTTCATGGAAATTATTGCTGAAAGCCATGGTTGAAACAGGAAACTGTTTAAGAGGAAACTTGATGCATTTGTAATGGAGAAGGGAAAAGGTTTTCGGGAGGAGTGATTAAGACACTGGATTCATTTACAAAGCACGTTGATGCTGTAATTTAATTGGGTGTGTGTTCTCGAAGGATGAGATCAAATGGATTGAAGGACTGTCTTTATCTAAACCAATCCTGTGATCTTGTCAATAGAGGAGGATAGGCAGGTGAGTAGGAGGGGTGTAGGTACATATGGGCGTGGGTATGAACACTGGCAGGGATTAGTTTGGCTAAATGGCCTGTTTTGATGTTACGTGGTCTATGCAGTTCTAAGTCATTTAATATATCTAACTCTGGGCAGAATTAACTGCTCACAATATCCAGTGCTAGACTCTCCATCACTATACTGTATTGTGTACTCTCTCATCTAATATTTAGATAACACTTTCACGTTGGAAGGACATCCAAAGCCGCTGGACAGTTTGCACCCAAGTGGGGGGCTGAAATCAAGTAAGGTGGAGGGTATGGATGAGTGGAGTGTGAAAAGCATGATCACGCTCTGAGCACTCTGTGACTCCGTCCAGCATGTATATGGCCGGTGCTGTATAAATTAAAGTTGTTGTTGTTGTTGTTGATCATCCAGAAACATCTTGTGAAAGGCCTTGAATCAAGCAGAAGGATCCCAGGATAGACTTCCAGAGATGGGGACATAAAATCTGAAGGTCTCATGGCCAACAGTGGGCAGGACAAAAAATATGAAGCAGGCCAGTGCCCACTAAATAGAGAAAGAAGACAGGTTGGTATGGTGTTAATATATCACAGAGGTAATAATAATAATCCTTGCATTTGATTGAGATATCTCAAAGCATTTCACAGAATATACTGTAAAGTGAATTGACTGCATATTTTATAATAATAATAATCATAATCCTTGCATATTTTATAGGCAAAATATGGCAGCCTATTGTGCACAGCAGTGTCTATGGATTAAATAACCAAATTCTTATCCTTAAAATATATTTTGTAAGGAGTTATTACCTTTGGAAACATGGTCCACCAAACAACTGACAACCAGGTTCCCATTTACTGCTAGATAAACAGAGGCATTTGGAGTAACAACAACAACACAATTACATTTGTAGAGTGTCTTTCAGGAGGACATCCCAGGGTGCTGAACAGTCAGGGCTCAGGACCTGAGCATGGTTGGAGGGGAAGAGGCACTGTTGGGATGAGGGAGGGCAGAGAGGTAGGAGGGCAGCTGAAGGCACAGTCAAAAAGGAGGGTCTTGAATTGGTCTTTGAAGGAGGCAAGGAAGGGAGCAAGATGAGGGGATTGTTGGATGGAGTTCCAAAGTGTAAGGGCAGAGAAGCTGAAAGCCCAGCCACCGTTGGTAGGCTGGGTCAGGCAGGAGACATGGAGCCTGCTGAAAGGAGGGAGGGAACAGGTTGATAAAGGATCAGCAGGTTAGAGAAGTACGAAGGGGCAAGACTGTGGAGAGCCTTGAAAGTGAGGACAATGATCTTGAATTCTATCCTCTGAGAGATGGGGAGCCAGTGGGGCCTGGTGAGTGTAGGGGTGTTGGAGTTATGGAGCCTGGTGCAGGAACATGAGATGCAGAGTTTTGGATGTTTTCAGAGTAGGGAACCTTGCCGAATGTTTCATCCCACCTGGGAATCGAACCCTGGTTCTCTCGCTTGTGAGGTCAGTGTGTTAACTACAATGCTGGAGGACTGCCTCAGTTCTTAACCTTGCAGAAGTCTGGGGAAAAAATATTGAATAGACAGGGAAGGGGAAAAAAAATTGTGAAAATAAATGAACGCTGCTTCTTTCAATGGAAAGAACCTGCATCAATAGAAACTACTGTTTCTATCACGACCTCTGTGGTTACTCCATGTTCTGCTCAAAATTCAGAGATGTGTTCATTTCTTTTTTTGTTTGATCTTTTTATGCCTTTTACAGGTAAGAAGAAGCAAGGCCACAGAAGGCTTTAAAATGAAGACAAGGATTTTAAAACTGACCCTCTGAGGGCTGGAGGAAGTGAGCTGCAGAGTTCTGAATAATCTGCAGTTTGCGAACAGAAGTGTTGGGAAGGCTGGAGTCGAGCCTGAACATGATGAATCTGTGAATGAGGGTCTTGGTGCCTGAGGGAAGAGACATTGCCTCAGGTGGGCAATATTGCTGAAGTGAGGGAATGCAGAACAGGTAATGGCCCCTTCTCCTCTTTTCCCTCTTTCTCCTCTGGCCCCACTTCCATGACTGTTTGTGGGACACTGCTGTGCGCAATTTGTCTGCCGCGTTTCACCCACAAATATACAGCTGGTTTTCCTGCTCTACTTCCCCCTACCCCTCACCTTACTCTCTTTCCCCACTTTCTCCCCTAATCCCACTTCCACGACTGTTTGTGGGACACTGTTGTGTGCCATTTGGCTACCGCGGTTTGCCCACAAATATAGTCAATCTTCCTACTCATAAAAGGCACTATATAAATGTAATTTTGATTGATATGGGGTTTAAAGTTGAGGGTCGAACAGGACACTAAGATCCTGCACTGGCTATATGAGGTAGAGAGTGCATCAGGAAGGACAAGGAGACAGAGAGAGTCCTGGTGACAGATGGACAGAATGTCATCTGTAACTTTGATGAGGCTGACTCTGTGTTGTGGGCAGAGGTTCACAGAGGGAATGCCAGAAAACGAAAAAACAAAGCTGGCAGGCAACGCATCATTGCAGGACCTTGAAGAGAAAAGCTAGGTTGGAAATGGGATGTGACTAGACAATAAAGATGGGTAAAGAGAAAGTTTTTTTGATGGTAGGGGTGATGATGGCTATTTTTAAGGGGGTGAGTATGCTGCAAGTGACAAAAAGAGGTTGATGGTATCTGTTTTCCTAACATCGTATTAATATAGTGGAGCTGGTCCAAAGGTTTACACAAACACATTCTCAGGTTATAAATGCATCCATTCTCTAGACTATTTCTCAACTAAACCCAAGGTTTACACAACATCAATAAAACCTTTTTTTCACTCTGAATTCTTTGAATATCAACACAGGACCTCCCTCACTGCTGCCACTGAAATCTCAACATGACTCAATGCATCTCATGAAACCTAATTGGGATATGGTTGGTGGGAGCCCATCCCTATGCAGATAATGAGGTCACCTCGGTGGCTGATGAAGTCCCAGTGGATTTAATGTCGAGCTGCGCTTAATTAGGAAGAATGTAGTGATTTCATTAACAATAGAATTCTGCACACAACCTTGTGCCCCTCCACCTGCAACCCAAACACAACACTGACCTCACTGTCAACACAACAATTCTGTCCAACATCCGCCTACAGGATCAGCGCTTCACAACAAAGTCACTTGCAGCAGAAGGGAGCCAAGGTTTGCTGATCTGACAACTGCTGGATTGCTTGGCAGATTCAGTGAGCCCAAAAGAGATGCCTTTAAGATACAATATTGGTCATTAGCATATATTCAAACAAAATAACACCTGCAACAGGCTTCCCTTATTTCCCAAGAGTTTAATTAAGTAAGAACTGTTTCTTAGCGTGTATTTATAGATGAATAAATTATTGACTTTCAGAGTCCAAACAAAAGCAGCGAAAGTAATCTACAGTGCAGTAATATTTGGGTGAATATCACATCAATTAATGTTTTTCATTCATAGCTCAGGGAATCTATTCAATTTGCTTCTAATTTGTTTTCATTTCTCCATGGAACAATTGATATCTGCAGTTATATTACAGTAACACTGTAAGTGGTACTATCCTGTTTAGAAAGCACTTTCTCGCTGACCAGCATTGCTGAGCAGGCAGATGATAACATGAGGGATCAATAGAAATTCATACTGCACATATCCCTTGTGTTGCTCTCAAACGCACACGCTTCAAGACAGGTGTAGTCAAACATATTGAGTATAAATTCACTGATCAAGCCAAAACAGTTGAACATTGATGTACCACAGAGTACAACAACAACAACAAAATTAGATTTGTGTAGTGCTTTCATGTCAGGAGGATATCCCAAGACAGTTAATGCTTCAGAGCCGAGCTGAGGAGGAGGAGGAGTTGCCGATGGGTCCATCAAAAAGGAGAGTCTTGAGGCAAGATTTGAAGGAGGCAGGGAGGGTGCGAGATGGATGGACTTCAGAGTGGAGTTCCAGAGGTTGGGGGCAGAGTGACTGAAGGCTCGCCCGCCAATGGTTGGGCAAGTGGGTTGGGGAGTAGGCCAGAGTCTGCTCAACAGAGGGGGTGGGCAGGTTGGTAAGGGGATAGGAGGTCACAGATGTGGAGTGGGGTGAGGTTGTGGAGGGCTTTAAATGTGAGGACCAGGATCTTGAATTGGATCCTCCAGATGATGGGGAGCCAATGGAGTTGGGCAAGGATGGGGGAGATGAGGTCATGGAGTTTGGAACGGTAGAGGACATGGGCCGCAGAGTTCCGAATTATCTGCAGCCTGTAGAGGGAGGAATTGGGAAGGCTGACCAGCAGGGCATTTGCCTAATCGAGTCAGGATGTAATGAAGGAGTGGATAAAGGTTTCAGCAGCTTTAGGGGTGAGGTAATGGCGGAGTCAGGAAATGTTGTGGACGTGGGGAAAGGCAAGGAGAGTTATTGCCTGGATGTGAGGGAGGAAAGACAGTTGAGGGTCAAACAAGATAACTAGGTTCATGACTGGCTCGGTGAGGTTGTGTATGTTACCATGGAGGTTGATGCTGCCAGAGCCTGATGCAAGAAGGCGCTAGCGTGAGTAGGGCCTCAGTCTTGTTGACATTCAACTGTAGAAAGTTAGCTCTCATCCAGGTCTTGATGTCTGACAGGCAGTCTGTCAGCACAGTGGTAGTCTTGGAGTCGAGGGTAGAGGTAGAGAGATATAGTTGGGTGTCATCCGCATACATGTGGAAGTTAACCCAATGTCTGCGGATGATGTCACCAAATGGAAGCATATAGATGTTGAAAAGTAAGGGGCCAAGGACAGAGGCCTGGGGGATGGCATAAATGACAGTATGGGAGCCAGAAGAGAAACTGTTGGTGGCGACAAAGTGTAGGTGATGGGAGAGGTAGGAGTCAAACCAGGCAAGGGCAGGTCTACGGAGATTGAGAAGGGAAGAGAGGCGGTGTAGGAGGAGGAATGGTCGACAGTGCTGAAGCCGGCAGACAGGTCGAGAAGTTCAAGGAGGCAGAGAGAGCACTGGTCACAGATGTTAAGAGTGTCATTAAACACTTTCACCAGGGCTTTATCAGTGCTGTAGGCAGCACGGAAACCAGATTGAAGGGGTTCGAGGAGGGAGTGACAGGAGAGGAAGGAATGAAGCTGGGAATCAACCACTCTTTCCAGGCCCTTGGAGAGGAATGGGAGGTTGGAGATGGGGTGATAGTTAAAGAGTATGTATGGGTCAAGAGAAGGTTTTTTTTAAGATGGGTGTGATAATAGCAGTTTTTAGAGGAGTGGGGATGGTGCCGGTGGTTAGGGAGAGGTTGATGACATTAGTTAGGAGGGCGTCTAGGAGATGGCCAATTCAACAACTGAGCCAACTCCTCCCTCACCTTGCGTTTATTTGCTCTCACCTCATCCGCCGCCCCCAACCTCAACCTCACCCCCCCCCTAACTTCACTCCCTAACCTCACCTGCACTCCCCCAACCTCACCCCCAACCTCACCTGTACTCCCTAACCAAACTATCACCCCCTAACCTCACTCTCCACTGCCCTTCACTTTCTTTACTGCTATTTGCTGCCCTTCATTTCCCTTCCAAGGTGTGCTGTTATAGTTTAGATGGCATTGATTGGTGTTGGTTGCTGATCTTTATTGGGTATCTGAGGGGGAGATTGTTGAACAATTTATATTGATTAGATTGAGTTTTTCCTGTCGAGATTAAACAACATCACCATTTTATGAAAACTAGGCTAAAACATAAATATATCATTATACTGATGCATGACATCCACTAATTGATTATCAATTTGAGTTTTACTGTATTCACAATGCAATTTGTCCAACTTTACAGTAATCTTAAAATTGACACTTGTATGCCAAAGAAGCTATGTGTACATCCAAAACAAATAATCTGGTTTTAATACATTAATCAGGGGGTCCAACCTTTTGGCTGCCGAGAGTCCAATTCCCTATTAGAGAAAGGTCCCCAGGCTTCACAAGCCTTGACCGGCACCGCCTATTTCCATCTGCGCAACACTCTGCAGCCCGTGTACTATCCCGCACCCGCCTCTGCGACCACGTAATCTCCACTCTCGCCCGTCTCCACTGGCTCCCCATCCTCCAGAGGATCGAGTTTAAGATCCTCGTCCTCACCTACAAGGCCTTACACGGCCTTGCCCCATCCTACTTAACCGATCTACTCTCCCCCTACACGCCCACCTCCGTTCAACAGGACTTGGCCTGCTCCAAGCCCCCCGCCCGAACCGCCCCACCATCGGAGGCCGGGCCTTCAGTTTCTCCGCTCCCACCTTATGGAATGCCATCCCTGAATCCCTCCGTTTCGTCTCTTCCCTTTCCTCTTTCAAGGCCGGTTTGAAGACTTTCCTCTTCGATCGTGCCTTTTGTTCCACCCCGAACTCTTTTACCTCCCCTTCGTGTTTCACCCCTTCCCAAACACTCCCCTCCCAGCTCGGGTCACACGCCTCCTGTTCAGCGCCTTGCGACGTCCTCCCGACGTGAAAGGCGCTCTATAAATGTAAATTGTTGTTGTTGTTGTTGTTTGTGTATCCATTCCAGAAACGTAACAATATTTGCACAACACCTGGTTCGAGTCCCGACCTGACTGTTCAGCGCTTTGGGACGTCCTCCTGACGTGAAAGTGTAATTTTGTTGTTGTTCATGTTGGTGAGATACTTCAAAGCGCTCAACACTGCTGGTTGAGCAACTGAGCTGGGGGTGAGAGCTTAGGGAGGTACGATGGGAAAAGGTGACCAAGAGAGCAGTCAAAGAATTATGTCTTGATGTGCCTTGGAATAGGCGATGGAGGGAACAAATCCCAGGGATTCCAGGAATGGAACTCCAAAGAGCAGTGGCAAAATGACAATAGTGGGCAGATGAGGTAGGTGGACATGAAGCCAGCTGGTGTTTGCTGGACAAAGAGAACAACTGGGTCAGACAGTCACAGAGAAGGGTTGGGGGAACATGAGGTTAGTTGGTGTTTACTCTGTAAAGAGAACAGCTGGGTTGGAATGTCATAGATTTGGGTAGGGTTAGAGAGGGTGGGTGAGGGAGTGAAGGATTTAGAGAAGTTTCTCATTGGGGAAAAGGTTTCTGTGAAGATACTGCACGTCACTAGGTGTCTGTCCTCAGATCCCCCCATGGTGGTTAACGGAGGCTATGACAGTGAACCGCAAAACACCACTCATTTTCCCTCTTTCTCTATCTGGTTTCACCTGCGCAATATTGCCAGGCTCCGCAACTATCTTACCCACCACGCTGCCGAAACACCTGTGCACGCAAACATCACCTCGAGGCTGGACTACGGAAACTCGTCTCTCCTCGTCAGCCTCCCCAGTTCCTCCATTCACAGGCTGCAGGTCATCCAAAACTCTGCAGCCCGTGTATTATCCCGCACCCGCCTTCGCGACCATATAACCCCCACCCTCGCCCGTCTCCATTGGCTCCCCATCCTCCAGAGGATCGAGTTCAAGATCCTCGTCCTCACCTTCAAGGCCTTATATGGCCTTGCCCCGCCCTATTTAACCGATCTACTTTCCCCCTACAAGCCCACCCGGACCCTCCGTTCAACAGGACTTGGCCTGCTCCAAGCCCCCCGCCCGAACCGCCCCACCATCGGAGGACGGGCCTTCAGTTTCTCCGTTCCCACCCTATGGAATACCATCCCCCAATCCCTCCGTCTCGTTTCTTCCCTTTCCTCTTTCAAGGCTGGTTTGAAGACTTTCCTCTTCGACCGTGCCTTTTGTTCCACCCCAAATTTTTTGACCTCCACTTCGTGTTTCACCCCTTCCCAAACACTCCCTTCCCAGCTCGGGTCACACGCCTCCTGTGCAGCGCCTTGGGACGTCCTCCCGACGTGAAAGGCGCTCTATAAATGTAATTTGTTGTTGTTGTTGGTTTGTGGGTCAGATGAAGTCAGCTTCTGGGCTGGATGAGATCTGCGAGCCGTCAGTTGAACAACCTGCATTACAGCATAAACACCCTGATGTGAAACATCATCGCAGCTTTCCAGAGTATTCCCCGGAGCTTTCAGTCACTTCAGCCGACATGATAGATGAATCCACAAGGTTTGAGAACATTGAAGACTGGATTCTTAAATTCCATTGGTCACAAAGTGAATGCTGTTGCTCCAGCCCCCCAGCCCTCCAGGCAATCCCAGCCCCCAGGCCCTCAGGCTCCCCAGTCCCCCAGCCCTCCAGCCCTCCCAGCCCCCCAGCCCTCCAGGCAATCCCAGCCCCCAGGCCCTCAGGCTCCCCAGTCCCCCAGCCCTCCAGCCCTCCCAGCCCCCCAGCCCTCCAGCCCCCCAAGCCCAAGGTCCCCCAGGCTCCCCAGCCCCCCAGGGCCCCACAGCCCCAGGCCCCCCAGACCCCCCAGACTCCCCAGCCCACAGGCTACCCAGCCCCCAGCCCCCACAGCCCCCAGCTCCCCCAGCCCCCAGGCCTCCCCAGCCCCCAGCTCCCCCAGGCCCCCCAGCTCCCAGCCCCCAGCACACCCAGGCTCCCCCAGCGCCCCAGGCTCCCCAGCCCCCAGGCCCCACAGCAGCCTGTAGCATTCAGGGCATTCAGGGATTACTATCCCTGGAAATGTGTTCAGTGCCTTGGGACATCCTCCCGATGTGAAATAACTGATTAACTGACAATAACTGAATACATTTCACGTTGGGAGGATGCATTCTATAAATGTTATGTTTTTTGTTCCGCCAATTGACTAAAAACTGAGTTCCTACTTGCTGTTAGGTAAGCAGAGACGTGTGGAGTAAGGAAACTTGCCTATGGTTTTGCCCCGCCTGCGCATCAAACTTGGTTCCTCTTGTTTGTGAGGCGAGTGATCTCTAAACACTAGGCCACATGTTTCTGTGTTAAGAAGAAAGAACTATGAACAATAGTTCAAGTAGGACAAATAGGGCTCTATAGGGCTCTATATTCTTGAATAATGATATCTCAGAGGTGATCTTTTGAGGTGTGTTTTAGATTTTAAATTGGATTAAGAATGTAAATGAAAACCTTTAGATATGTTATGATAACAGAACAAAAAGGGCATTCAGAATAGCCAGGAGGGAACAGTGAGATCAGGAGGCTGAACATTTTTAAAAAAAGACTGCAATGCTGCAACAGGGCAGGTATTCTGGAAGAAAGGGATTACATGGCCTAAGTATCTTCATCAACCAAATCTCTTGATATCTTGCGAATGTTTTGAGGTGGTAGATCAGTGCATAAAGTGATTGTCAGCAAATAATATGCTGCTATCATATCTAGAAACCTGCATTTGGCAAGAGAACATTAGCCAAACATTAATGCCACCAGATCACCCTCTTACTCAGCACAATCACTGAGGAACTCTGGGGTACTATTATTAAACCCTTTTATTTTCTATTATTTAATTTTGGGAGCATATAGATATTCTATATCAAGCTGTTGCCTCCCGACAGGGGCATTTAAAATAAAACTCATGTGAACAGCTCCTCCCTTCTCTAAGTGAGAATTTAAAAATTCATGGAAGGCAATTTTCTACTTAAATGATAATTAAAATGCACGGAAATCCTTCCTGAAGATTCAGTGTGTTATAATCATAGTAAATTACAGGCTGAGTGCAAGGAATGAAATCAGGACTATGCTATGTCAAACGGACACTGGTCATGTTCCATTTAACCCTTTCCTTGCAATTACTGCTCTGGCCTTTACTGATAGGCAGCTCACCAACTGTCATTTTCATTCTCCAATGTTTGGATCTGCAGCAAATCTTCCCAGTGGACATTTCAGTCAAAAATACTCCGCTGAGTTTCACTGTAAATTGCTATGGTTTCATAGAACAAATAGTAGTCCTAGTTCTTTGGGAAGAGCAATAGACAATGGAAGCATACTCAAAGTAATAAGATTCTCAATGGAATGGAGGAACAGAGGGATCTGGGGCAACAAAAAACATTAATTATTAAAAGTGGAAGTGCAATAAAAACAACAACACAAATTCCATTTGTAGAACAACAACAAAACAAAATTACATGTATAGAGTGTCTTTCACATTGGGAGGACGTCCTAAAGCATGTAGCTCCTTTCACACCAGGAGGACCCTGCAAAGCACATCACAGGATATATTGTAAAGCGTAGTGACTGTGTTTTGAGGGAGAATGCACTGGACACTGGGAGAACGCCTGTTTTCAAATAGTGCCATGGGATCTTTAATGTGTTTAATCTCAATAGGCAGATGTGGTCTTGGTTTAATGTCTCATTTGAAGGATGGCACCTCTAACAATGTGTGCTTCAACCCCCAGTAGAAGCATTCAAGCTGAATGTTGGGAGTGGGAACTCAGAGTCTAAGATGATATCTTACGACTCAGAGGCAAGAGTGATGTCGACTGAGCCAGCGTACTACAATACTGAAAGAGTTTGGGAGGATAAATGGAGAGGACATTTTTCCACTTGTACGAGATCAAGGGAAGCAAATGAATTTAAGATTAGAACCAATATTGTAATAGGGAAAGTGTTGAAGCTTACTTTCTCTCTGAAGATTGTCAGATCTTGGTGGTGGTGGCTGATTCGATGACAACTTTTAAAAGAGACATTTATTTGGGGAGGATGGGTTTGCGAGGTTATGGGGAGAGAGCTGGGAAGTGGGATTAAATTGCTCTTTTTAAAGAGCCAGCACAGACTCGATGGGCCAAATGGCCTCCTTTTGTGCTGTAAGATTATATAATTCTATGATTTACAAGAGCGGATCTGTTGGAGCAGAGTTGAGGAAGTTATTTGAAAGGCACTTAGGTAAGGACATGTGGAAGAGGAATAATAAAGGGTCTGGGAAAGAGCAGAAAATTGGATTTAGGATAGATTGATTGGAGGAGCAAATACAACGGAATGAATAAGATTTACTGTGTTATGGATTACTGCAGTTCTATGGCTCTCATCAGCACCACAAAGCATCTACATTCAGCATGTTTGATACCTCCCATTCAGATTACAGTATTATTAAAATGTTAAGAAAAGCAGACATGAAGCAGTCAGTGGAGAAAACTGTGCTGCAGCTCCCTGACTCCTTGAAGACAGCATATGTCCAGGTAAATGTTCTAAATTGATCTGTTGCCATTGACAATGATTACAAAGAGTGACCTTGGTGCCAACAGCTGTAAATCAGCAAAGTGTATTTCCTTGCTGTGTTTTTGTGTTGTGAAAATAGGCCTGGGAAGAGTAACAAAACCTAACTCTATATTGAAAGGACAATTGTTAAAGTCATTTACTATCACTGATACCAAGAGCATCCATCAGTGGCAAGAACTCACTTGTAATTCACGTTTCTGTTGACAAGAAGGGCTGAAAGTGTAGCATCTTATTTTACATTGACCAGTAAGGTGTGACTCCAGATTGGGACTGATTTGCTGACATCAATGCAATACAAAATTACACTTGTAAAGTGACTTTCACGTCGAGGACACATCGCAAGGTGCAAGACAGTCAGAAATTTGGACGCAAGCAGGGGTTTGGTGTCAGGGAGGGTGGAGGGCAGGAAGGGTAACAGGGTGGTTGAAGGCATGGTCAAAGATAAAGGTCTTGAGAGGTACCTTGCAGGAGGAAAGGGAGTGGCTGAGGCAATATAGGCTAGATAGTACAATTTTAAATGGTGTAAAGGAACAGAGAGACCTGGGGATTTGTGTTAATGACTCGTTGAAGGTGGCAGGACATGTAGACAAGGCTGTTAAGAAGGCATATGGGATACTAGGCTTTATAAATAGGGGTATAGAGTACAAAGTCAGGAAGTGCTGACTAACCTCTATAGGACTTTGGTGAGGCCTCAGCTGGAATACTGTGTTCAATTCTGGTCACCACACTACAGAAAGGATGTGAAGGCATTGGAAAGGGTACAACGAAGATTTACTAGGATGGTGCCAGGATTGAGGGACTTCAGCTATGAGGAGAGGCTAGATAGGCTAGGGTTATTCTCTCTCGAGCAGAGGAGATTGAGGGGAGACCAAATAGAGGTTTATAAGATCATGAGGGGTTTCGACAGGGCAAATAGAGAAAAACTATTTCCACTCGTGGGTGAATCTGTGACTCGTGGTCACAGATTTTAAATAGTTTCAAGGCGAAGTAGAGGGGAGCTGAGGAGAATTTTTTTCACTCAGCGAGTTGTTCGAATCTGGAATGCATTGCCTGAAAAGGTGGTGGAGGCTGATTCGATAACAACTTTTAAAAGGGAATTAGATCTTTATTTAGGGAGAACGGGTCTATTAGGCTATGGGGAGCGGGCAGGGCAGTGGGATTGAATCGCTCTTTTCAAAGAGCCGGCACAGACTAGATGGGCCGAATGGCCTCCTTTTGTGCCGTAAAATTCTATGATTCTAAAGGAAATGTGGGATGGAATTCCATCGGGAGGGGGCAGAGAGCCTGAAGGTCCAATTGCTGATGAGCAAAGGGACGTGGAGCAGTTCACCGCCTGCTGAGCTAAGTGAATGGACAGGTTGATATGGGGTTAGTAGATTGCAGAGGTAGGAAGGTACAAGACTGTGAAGGGCCTTGAACGTGAGGATGAATATTTTAAATTCTATCCTCTGGAGGTAAAGGAGCCTAATACAGGAGAGGACACAAGCTGCAGAGTTCTGGATGATCTACAGCTTGTGAAGATAAGAGGTGGGAAGTAGGGAGACAAGTAGGAAGTTGGTGTAATTTAGTCTGGATGTGCTGAATACATGGATGAGTGTTTTGGTGGCCTGAGAAGAAAGGCAGTGGCAGAGCTGGGCAACTTTGTGGAGGTGGGGGAAGGGTGATGGCATGGATCAAGCAAGCAATCTGATTGTGGAGGGGGCTGGATGAGGAAGAATGTAATTTTCTGGGCACATTGTGGAAGACCAAACCAATTTATGGTAATAAGTTACTGTCAGGGTAGAGGGTTCTAGTTAACACTAACCTTTCAATTAGTTCTCTGGAATCCTGTAGCTCCTGCAGCTTTATGGTTAGAGCACTCACCTCACAAGTGAGAAGACCTGTGTTAGATTCCTAGGCAGAGCAAAATATTGGGCACGTTTGTTTACTCCACAAGCCTCTGTTTACCTAGCCATCAGTAGAAACTCGGTTGTTAGTCAATTAATGGATCGCTCATCCAGGGGTAACCATCCATTCCAAAAAATAAAAAATGTGGTCACTCAAATTGTTTGTGAGACACTGCTGTGCATTATTAGCTACCACATTTTGCCCACAAAATGTACAATCAATTCACTTTACAGAATATTCTGTATATATGACACTTTGAAAGTCTCAAAGGTGTGATAAGGCACCAAATCAAAGGCAAGGATTATTATTATTATCTCAAGATACACTGGCTTGTTCAGGCTACCATCCAACATGGAGTTCTGGGCAGTTGGCATCCAGCAGGATTGGCTTCCCCTGGCAGATTTGCAATGTCAAGCAATGGGATTTGGCTTTGACACAATGCTCATAGTCCTGCGAGGTGAAGAGTAATTACAAGCATTTTGTAATTTTTAAAACATGCTTTCTATTTGTTTGGGGTGGGGTGGGGCTTCACTCAGAGTGTGGGCTGGCAGGAGGCCACAATCGCGCTGGCTCGTGGCCTCGGTATAGATTTGTGAACACCCAGTGTCTGGTAAAACAGGAGGCTACTGTAGTTCAAATCCAGCTTCATGGTCATCCCCAGGTCTAGATTAGCCAACCAAAGTCAATCAATGTGCTTTTCCCTCACCTAAATCAATCTTTTACTATTACACTGCCCTAACCACCCCACCTTTGGTGGCCAGGCTTTCAGCCTCTTTACTCCCACACTGTGGAACTCCATCCCGCAATCCCTCCGACATTGATTGCGGACGAGGGCCAGTTTCCTACAACTTAACGTCAACAAGATGGAGACCCTCTTAATCAGCTCTTTTTAGCGCCTCCGCACCTCAGGCGCTGACAATATCAGCATTCAATGCTGCTCTCTCCACCTCTCGAAGCCAGTCAAGAATCTGGGCATCTTGTTGACCCCAAACTGTCCTTCCTCCATCATATCTGTGCCATGACCGGAACAGCTTTCCACCACCTTCGTAACATTGCCAGACTCTGCCACTACCTCACCTCCCATGCTGCAGAAACTCTCATACATGCCTTCATTACATCTAGGCTGGATTACGGGAACTCTCTTCTCATTGGCCTTGCCAGCTCCTCCCTTCACAAGCTGAAGATTATTCAGAACTCTGCAGCTCGTGTTCTCTCCCACATTAGGCTCCGCAACCACATCACTCCCACCCTCGCCCATCTCCATTGGCTCTGCAACCCCCAGAGGATCGAATTTAAGATCCTCATCCTCACCTTCAAAGCTATTCACGGCCTTGCCCCCATCTATCTTGCCAACCTGCTGTCTCCCTATCATCCTGTCCGTCCCCTCTGCTCAGCAGGCTCTGGCCTGCTCCACATCCACCACCCTAACCGCCCCACCATCGGTGGCTGGGCTTTCAGCCTCTCTGCTCCCACACTGTGGAACTCTATCTCACAATCCTTTCACCTCACTTCCTCTCTTTCCTCCTTCAAGGCCGGTCTCAAGACCTTCCTCTTCGACCGTGCCTTCTGCTCCCCTCCTAACTCTTCCCCCTCTCCTACTCTCCTTCCCTTTCCCCCTACCCCGACCCTTCCCCCCCGTTTGGGTCCCGACCTAACTGTTCAGTGCCTTGGGACATCCTGCCGATGTGAAAGGCACTCTATAAATATAATTTTGTTGTTGTTGTTGTTGTAAATGTGAAGAAATGATGGACTTCCTCAAAAAACAAGCAGATTTTCTCAGATGTGTCTGTCACCTCTCACCCTCACTCCCAGCTTCTTTTCTTATATCCTTCTCTTCAACCTTATATCCTTCTCTTCCCTCCATTTCTTCATTTCCTGTATGAAACCCACCCTTGCATCTTAACCTCATCTCCACATCTCTCCTGTTCTCCCACAATCCGTTCTTCTTCACTGAACTAGTTCAAAACATCAATCTCTCCCTCTCTACTTGCACAATCCATTCTTCAAGTTCTTTGCCTCGCTGCCTCTAGCAAGCTCCCAGAATGCACTTCTCTCCACTCTGCTAAACAGAGTTCCTCACAGTTATCCTCATGATTTTCCTCTTATCACCATCTATATCTGTATCCCAGACACCAGAAGGGACCCACAAATGTAAATGTGAATGTGAATGTAAATGTAGGTATGTAGGTTGGTAGATCGGTCGGTCGGTCGGAAGAAATCACACAAAATGTGTTTGCAGTAATAAGACCAGAGCTAGTGGGGGTACAAGCCTGCAGGGCATATGTTATGGCTGCAACATACACAAGAAAAGAAATAAATTTTGCCCAATCTCATCAGTTCCAATGTATTATCTGCGTCTCTTTTTGTTATTTTGGGAAGAAAATAAAACGTAATTGTCCAATAAAAAGAGTAAATGCCATTCCAGTGCTGAGCAGCTCCTCAGACAGTGTCTGCCCCCTATTGTAACATGACATTGTTCTCAATCCTCATCTTACTCTCACTCCACAAACACAGCGCCTCTCTCAGTAACCCATGTTATCCAAAAACAGAAGTTACTGGGAAAACTCAGCAGGTCAGGCAGAATCCATGGAGAAAGGAAAGTGAGTCAACGTTTCGGGTCCACAACCCTTCGTCCATTCTGAGCACTCTGAGATGCCGTATGGTATGGAGGGCTCCAAGTAAATCATTGTTGTTGTTGTTGTTTTTGTTGTTGGATGCTGCCTGATCTGCTGAGCTTTCCCAGCAACTTCTGTTTTTGTTTTACATTCCAGCATCTGCAGTATTTTGTGTTTTGTACACATTTTACACTATTCATTTCAACAACAACAAATTACATTTGTGTACAGCCTTTCACGTCAGGAAGCGCTGGACAGTCAGGGACCCGACCTGAGCTGGTGGTTGGGATCAGGAAAGGTGGAAGGCGGGAAGGGTAGCAACAGAAGGGTGATGGAAGGAGCGGTCCCAACACGAGTACTGAAGGAGGCAAGGGAAGGGGTGAGCAAAGGGCAGAGCTCTAGGCCTTGGTGTTTCCCGAGACTGCGAGGTGTTTTGGTCGACTGACCGACCGACCAATCAATCAAAACTTACATTTATATAGCGCCTTTCATGTCGAGAGGATGTACAGGATGTCCAGGTGCATTCGGCGACAAGCAACTATGACTTGAGGGATTGGAGGTGGCTGGTTGCTGGGGATTTACAGGTGCAGGAGGTGCTTCAGCTGGTAAGGAGTGCAAAGGAGTCAAAAAATGAGGAGAGGAAGTTCTGGAGAAGAGAGATTTCAATGACCATTTGGTGAATTGTATTGCATAAGTCCATTACACTGTGTCAGAAGTATCTGTCTAAATATCTTCTTGTTCCCAACCGTGTCTGACAGTATTTCAATACTTGAAAAATAATGCGTTTTGAAGGCTTCTCCAATCCAGCAAGTCAAACCCAATCATCCTCATGCTTCATTTTGCACTGATACTTGAGGGTAGGTAAAAGCATATTGATCCCCACTCCAGAACAACAGTCAACTCAGGCCATTACAGAATGTACACCACTCACATTACAGTCCATACACCATTTATCGATGAGCGCTTATAGTGCTTTTCACTTATCAACATCTCAAAACGCTTCACAGAATATACTGTAAGGTGAATTGACTGTATGTTTGTGGGCAAAATCCGGCAGCCAATTGCACACAGTCGTGGATTTAAATTATTGTGTATTTTGTTGGATGGATTGTTGATAAAAACATATGGAGGCTGACAATCGCTTTCAATAATTTAATGTGGTAAAGACGCAATTCTTGAACTCTAAATCCCTAATTCTGATCGAGTGAACCCAGGGAGCAGGTTTCCAGCTCTGAGCAAGAATAGTAATCCTTGTATTTGATATAGCATCTCATCACATTTTCGAGATGTCTCAAAGTGCTTCACTGAATATACTGTATCTTTTGTGGGTGAAACATGGCAGCCAAATGTGCACAGCGGTGTCCCACAAACAGTCGTGGATTGAGTGACCAAAGTATTTTTATACTCGTAGACCATTAGGCCAGATTTAAACCAGGTGTGCATGGCAGCCCACACCTGACCCTTGAGGGAGGTGGCTGGTGAACCCAGGTGAGGTTTGTGAGTCAGAAGCAGTTCGGAAGGTGAAGGAGGCAAGGGTATCAAAGGTAGTGGAGTAGTGGGATAGAGCGAGTCACGTGCTGGAGATGATGGCAACACTATTGCCACGGCGATGGGTGGTATAGTCGGTGGGGTGGCACCCTACTCTATCTCTGCCTTGTTTCCAGGGGAATTGCTATTCTGAATGATTATCTGTCAGATATCAAGTGCTGAATAAATTCTAATTTTCTAAAATTCAATCCATATCAACCTACCCCGATGCTGAACCTCATGGAACCAGGGTAGAAGCTTGATTGGAAGTCTTCTTCAGACCTGGGGGTTTGTGTAAGTGAAGGTGGCAGGACAGGTAGACAAGGCTGTTAAAAAAGCATACAGGATACCAGGCTTTAAAAATAGGGGCATAGAGTACAAAAGTCAGGAAGTTCTGACTAAACTCTATAAAACTTTCGTTAGGCCTCAGCTTGAGTACTGTGTTCAATTCTGGTCACCGCACTTTAGGAAGGATGTTAAGACATTGGAAAGGGTGCAAAGGAGATTTACCAGCATGGTACCAAGAATGAGGGACTTTGATTATGAGCAAAGGCTAGAGAGGCTAGGTTTATTCTCATTGGAGCAGAGAAGGTTATGAGTAGACCTAATAGAGATTTTCAAGATCATGAGGGGATTTGATAGGGTAAACAGGGAAAAACTGTTTCCATTGGTGGGTGTGTCAGTGACTCAAGGTCACCGATTTAAAATAGTTTCAAAATGAAGCAGAGGGGAGGTGAGGAAAAATTGTTTCACTCAGCGAGTTGTTCAAATCTGGAATGCATTGCCTGAAATGGTGATGGAGGCAGATTCGACAATAACTTTTAAAAGAGAGGTAGACGTTTATTTGGGGAGGACGGGTTTGCGCAGTTATGAGGAGAGAGCTGGGGAGTGGGTTTGAATTGTTCTTTTCAAAGAACCGGCATAGCCGGCACTTGATGGGCCAAATGGCCTCCTTTTGTGCTGTAAAATTCTATGACACTGAACAGGCTCGAAGGGTTGAATGGCCGAATCCTGTTCCGATATAAACGGTTGTATTTGCTGTGTCTGCTTAACCGCAATATTCGCATTAAGCTAATTTCTTCCTCTCTGCCCCCACACTCTGGAACTCCAACCCACAGTCCCTTTGCCTTGCTCCCTCCCTCGCCTCCTTTAAGGCTGTCCTCAATACCGTCCTCTGTGCTTTCTGTTGCCCTCTCAACTCTCTCCCTCCCCTCCTGACTCTCTCCCACTGCTCCCCCTCCCCCCTATCCTGCCCCTCTCCCTTGCTCAGGTCCCGACCTGCCTTGGAATGCCCTCCCAACGTGAAAGGTGCTCTATAAATGTAATTTTGTTATTTTGTTGTTCTCCTTACTGTGTTGAGGGAGCGGTGGTTCTACATTCACAGCAGTTTCTGTTTATCATTATGAGAGTCAGCTTCCTCTTCAGCAATTAATTCCCTTTCTCTGAATCTTTAATTCTCTCATTAATCTCTCATGTATAAAACTTGTCAGAAATTCATTGCATGTAATATTCCCTGCATTATTATACCCACCAAATATCTAATAAACTCCAGTGACACTTCAGTTAGTCATACTTGAAGTGTCTTCCACAATCTGTGCTGTGACATCCAGATTACTGATGCTTAGATTGGAAGACATTTGAGTAAAATTGTGTTTGATAAATTTCTTTAGTTAATAAACAGCACAAATTTTACTCCCAGGTCTTTCTGAACCTGGTTCCCTAACAGTGCACAGCACCACCCGCCCTCCTAAGAGAGGCAGTGACATGTCAGGCAGTAACAATGTTCTGATTGGGTGCTCGGGAGACACATTGAGGAGTTGTACTTTGCATTGTGAATGTATCCCACCAACTGTAACAGTAAGAGGCGCTGAGCTCTTGTAGTTAACAAGACACAACTAGGACTTCTAAATGAAGAAGTCATTAATACTCAAAGCTTCGAGTCCTGATTAGTATATTTGTGCAATAATACATATCTTATGTTGTTGATATAAGATATGCATTATTGCACAGTAATAACATCCCCTGTTGTTCTCTTTTAAAAGCAGAGCCATGTAATGGCTGGTGAACAGTCTTGCAGACCTGCAATGTGAAGCAATAATTTATGAGCTGCTCTCTGTGAAATTAGCCCTTCCTTAAATAGCATCTCTCTGTAGCTGGTGCCATTCTGCCTCACTACTCCGCTTACTCCTACACCACTCCGGAGCCATAAGTCCATGAAGGGTCATACTTGGTCATCGGCTTGTAATTAATTTGTTTTGCTGCCATGCTACTTCCCAAACCTGATTCAATTCCTGTAGCTCAGGCTGCCTAATCTATGGAAGGCTACCACGATGATCAAGGGCTACCAGACCATGATCAAGGGCTATTCGACTGGATTTGGTGTGCAAGGCTCATTAGCACAATGCACTTAGATCACAAAAATAATCTGGTGGAAGAACGACTTTTGGCCCATCCAATCTCATCCGTTCAAAACATCCACCCTCCCATCACAGCAGCAGGCTGCGTTTAAATGGTGTCCTGGGCACCACCATCTTTCCTGGCAACCTGTTTTAGTCATATTATCCTATGCATAAAGAAAAACTTCCTTTTATGTGTCCAGAAATTACCCTTTACTCAAAATCATTATCCCCCTCTTTCTGCTTTCTTGTTTTTTTCAATCCCAGTTAAACTGTGATACAGCTCTGAGGTCCTCTTTGAGAAGCATCCTCATCCCTCTGCTCTGTCATGCCTCCAGGACCTGCTCAGCTCCCTTACGCTGTGGTGACCAGAACAGTATGTGCAGCCCAAGTATAAAGTCTGGTGATATAAACTCAACTAATTTATCAATATAGTCCAGCATCTTGTTTGCATTGTTTATCCCTCCGCCTTGTTTCTTCCCTTTCCTCTTTCAAGGCCAGTTTGAAGATTTTCCTCTTCAACCGTGCCTTTTGTTCCCCCCTGAATTTTTAAACCTCCCCTACGTGTTTCACCCCTTCCCGAACACTCCCCTCCACACGCCTCCTGTGCAGCGCCTTGGGACGTCCTCCCGACGTGAAAGGCGCTTTATAAGTTTAAGTTGTTGTTTGTTGTTGTTGTTGCTACTTCATACTGTTATGATGCAGTAGCAAAAAACCAACTCACACCCCCTTGGAAAATTCAGTCTCATCCATTGGAGTACTTGTGTTTCCAATGTGCGAAGTGTTACCTACTTAACGTATGGAGAGTAGGAATCACAGATCCACCAAGTCTTCGCCTGATGAAATCCCAGCCAGTGATTTTGCTGTGAATTTGTGGAGTCTTGTAGCTCAATAGTTAGAGCACTCCCCTTGCAAATGAGAGACCTCGGTTCTATTCCAGGCAGGGCGAAACCTTGGGCAAGTTTCCTTGCTACACATGCTTAATAATAATCCCTAAAAAATACAACAATAGTTATTAGTCATTTCAATTCAAGACTCTTTGTGGGACACAACTGTGCGCAATTGGTTGTCATGTTTTGCCCACAAATGGCGCTCCTGTAGCTCAGTGGTTATAGTACTCGTCTTACAAGACCTGTGTTTCGACTCTAGGCAGGTCCGAGTGAAACTTGGGCAAATTTCCTTACTCCACATGCCTAATAATAATCCCTCCAAAACAAAATACAATTATAAAATTGGTCATTTCAATCCACGACTGTGTGTGGGACACTGCTGTGTGCAAGTGGCTGCCACGTTTCACCCGCAAATATACAGTCAATTCACTTTACAGTTTATTCTGTGAAGCGCTTTGTGACATCTGGAAGACGTGTAAAGCGCTATATCAAATGCAAAGATTATTATTATTTGTGTCAGCACGCAGTCATTCCATTTTGTGATTACATTTAAATAGACTATAGAGCATCATGATCTCATAAAAACGCATATATCCCTGGCCCATGGATCTGCAGTCAGGGTAGGCAGGGTAGGCAGTGCCTACCATGAAAATAAAAACTTAAAATTGTAGATGATTATTTAATGGTTTATATTTTTACAATGCATATTTACATAATGCAAATGATTTTTAGTAGAAACTACCAAGATTATTTAACTGCGATTTTATATGCCTACCTTAAAAGCAACAGAAAGACAGAGAGACTGCCTTTTTTACCCATTGACTTGAAGGTAGTTCCGATGCGCTTGCGCGTTCCTTTCTCAGTGTCTCAGTAACGGGTGAAATAGGCACAAGCTACTGCTGCCTTTCCTCTTTCTATGAATTGCAATCAGATCACATTGAAATGCCATCTCCGCGCAGGCGTATTTGCGGAACAAATGACTGCGGAAAAGGCAGAGTCGGCTGCTGCCTTTGGGGGCGTGGCTTTATGATGACGTTATAAAGCCACGCCCCAAAAAGTTCAAATGGACTGAGGAAAGTGCCCACCCCCTGGGGGCACGGCACTGCCCTGGCCTTGGTCTGGTGGGAGAACATAAGAATTTGCTGGCAAAAGAAGACCGTGGTCCATCCAATTAACTTTTCACCATCCGGGCAGTTGCTTGACATGTTGCGTCCCAAACTGTATATTGTATCCCCAAGTATTATTTTCTAACAGAAATCTACCTCATTTGTTCTTGAAACAAACAACACTTTCTGCTTCCACCATTTCCCTAGGCAGCCTGTTCCAAATATTTACTGAAGTTGTGCTTCCGCAGATTTGTTCTGAATTTGCCCCCTTCAATCACAGGGCATGTCTTCTGGTTCAACTGTACAGTATAAGATAAAACAGTTTATCATGGTCTACATTAAATTTATTATGTTCACATTTAACTTTGTTCTGGTGTACACATTTCTTTGTTTGACAAGCGAACAGTACAGAAAGAACACAGCAGCACAGAGCAACCACAGGTGTTTGTAGATCAATATAAGGTTGTTTCCATGTAATAATTCCATGAGGCAGCCGGCAACAACTACACTCCAAGTGCCCTCTCCCAGAGCAGCAGCAACATCGTACCACTGCAGAAACCAATTGGGAACAGTGAAGGTCTTTGAAATCACTGAAATGTCTGTACATGATGCTTCCCTTGTGCCCCAAGCTTGCTTTCTATCTGAGATTATTCACAAAATTACATTGCAATATCTGAAAATGATGTGTGACAAAGGATTGAATGACGTTCATGTGGATCTGAAGCTGCAGGTACAGAAAATTGGAGTGGAACATGTGTGACTCTGAGTTCTATGAGGAGTGGAGGCCCGGCTGGGCTCCTGCTGCAATGACACTGACAAATACCAGGGAATTGTGATCCGTGGCAGAGGCAAATCCAGTAAACACTGAAAAACATGCTCAATACAATTAGAGGTTTCCTGTCAGTGAGGAGAGTGAAGTGAAATTGAAAGATTTTCAATCTATAGCTATTGTATTTCTTGCTACTCGTTATCCAAATACTTACACTAGTAATTTCCTGTTGCATTACTGTAAATGATACTTCCCCAGACTCTGACTCTCTCTCCCTGCTAATCAGCCTAATTTTTTTTGTTTCAGAAGTGACTCACTGACTAAATTCCCAGACCTGCATCGCACATTCCCTTGTGAAGAACAGGAAATAGCTACATTTTACTCAGATGCCTGAAGTCTACATTCTCCGGGGGATGAAGAAGATTAAGATGTGGGGAGGCACAGCAGTGTATGTGACTCACAGCTCCCACCTCCTGGTTGATGTAAAGTTATGTGGGGCTGTGCAGGCAAAGATTGTGATGATACAATTGCACTTGTTGGGTGAAGTGGCTTGTCAGAGAATCATAGAATCTTACGGCACAGAAGGAGGCCATTCAGCCCCATCGATTCTGATCCATCTCTTTAAAAACAGCAATTTAATCCCACTCCCCAGCTCTCTCCCCATAACCTCGCAAACCCGTCCTCCCCAAATAATTGTCTGCCTCTCTTTTAAAAGTTGTTATCGAATCGGCTCCATCATCTTTTCAGGCAATGCATTCCAGATTTGAAAAACTCGCTCAGTGAAAATATTTCTCCTCACCACCCCTCTGCTTCTTTTATAAACTATTTTAAATCTGTGACCACGAGTCAATAGTGGAAATAGTTTTTCCCTGTTTACCCTGTCGAATCCTCTCATGATCTTGAAAACCTCTATTAGGTCTCCTCATAACCTTCTCTGCTCCAATGAGAATAAATCAGTGAGAAAGGAGGAGCTGAGTGCTTAGTGCTTGTGCCTACCTAAAGCTGCTGAAAAAATGAGATAAATATAATAATAAAATAGCAAAACTAAAATTAAAATAATAATAATTGTGTTACTCCATTCAAGGCTATTCATGGACACTGCTGTGTGGAATAGTCTGCTGTGTTTCAGCCACAAAATACATAGTCAATTCATGTTGCAGTATATTCTGTGAACCACTTTGAGACATCTCATAAGATGCTGTATGAAATGCAAAGATTATTATTATATGCTCTGCTAGGGCTCTATGTGATGAGTTATTTCCACAACTCCACAATTTCCACAATTCCACAACTACATTCACCATCTGTATAACATTGTCATCACACTCAGAAACCAGCACATATTATTGCAAAAATAACTGAACAGATGAGAAGAAAATCACAGACATGGTGCACGCAATAGCCTGTTTCTGTGTGGTAATGTTCATGGACATGAGGATTTGGGGATTTGTGTTAGTGACTCGTTGAAGGTGGTAGGACAGGTAGACAAGGCTGTTAAGAAGGCATATGGGATACTAGGCTTTATAAATAGGGGTATAGAATACAAAAGTCAGGAAGTGCTGACTAACCTCTATAAAACTTTGGTGAGGCCTCAGCTGGAATACTGTGTTCAATTCTGGTCACCACACTACAGAAAGGATGTGAAGACATTGGAAAGGGTACAAAGAAGATTTACTAGGATGGTGCCAGGATTGAGGGACTTCAGCTATGAGGAGAGGCCAGATAGGCTAGGGTTATTCTCTCTGGAGCAGAGAAGATTGAGGGGAGACCTAATAGAGGTTTATAAGATCATGAGGGGTTTTGACAGGGCAAATAGAGAAAAACTATTTCCACTCGTGGGCGAATCTGTGACTCGTGGTCACAGATTTAAAATAGTTTCATGGCGAAGTAGAGGGGAGCTGAGGAGAATTTTTTTCACTCAGCGAGTTGTTCGAATCTGGAATGCATTGCCTGAAAAGGTGGTGGAGGCTGATTCGATAACAACCTTTAAAAGGGAATTAGATATTTATTTAGGGAGAACAGGTCTATTAGGCTATGGGGAGCGGGCAGGGCAGTGGGATTAAATCGCTCTTTTCAAAGAGCCGGCACAGACTAGATGGGCCGAATGGCCTCCTTTTGTGCCATAAAATTCTATGAATCTATGAATCCATGATTCTAGCTCTTCAGCGACAGTGTGCAATAAGGGGGAACACTTGCAGAAATCTGACTGTTAATAATTGCAATATATTTAGGCTATAATAATCCAGGTGGGAGGTGACAAATGCATGTACAAGGGTTTGGTTGCCTTTGCATAAGGTACAGTCGGAGGTGGGCAAAGAGGCGAAGTGGAAAAAGGCAGTCCTGACCAGGGACCAGATGTGGGGAGGAAGGACAGCCTGGGGTTAAGCCAGATGCCTAGATTGTACATTGTTTCATTAAGTATGAGAAAATAAACAATCTAACAGTAGCATATTGTGGAGTCCTGTAGCTCAGTGCACTCACCTGGGTTCAATTCCAGCAGGCCGAAACCTTGGGCAAGTTTCCTTACTCCACATACCTAATAATAATTCCTCCCCCAAAAACTAATAATAATTTGGTCACACAATTCACATCTGTTATCTTCCCTTGCAATTACCAATTGCAATTACTTGCAACCAATCGATTATCTTCTTATATCCAAACTCCCAGGCACTTGCTTCTGTAACTGACCCTTCCCTGCCTATAAAACAGAACAACTGGAACCATGACCTGTTCCAGTAGTTCTGGACAACAGTTGGAGGTGGGCTGGCTGGAGATCTTGGTTTACCCTGAGACACTCCCCAACTGTTGTGATGAGCCACTCTTTCCCTCCTATCTTTATACTTCTCCACCAGCCTCACTTACACTAAAACTGCCCCTTCCCTCATTGTATGTTTCCTTACCCTTTAATTGGCTAACATCTTCTAATGATCTCCACATAATTGATTCATTGCACTCTGCCCATTCTTCTCCTACCCTCATGGTCTTTCCTAATGTTCCTGTACTCGCCACCCTTCTTTTCCCAGTCCTTGAGATGGCTCTTCCATACAATGGTTAATTAGGTGTGTGCAGATGTTGTTCATACTTTATCTCAGTAGTTCACACCAGTCTCAATGTGCTCTCCTGCTTTCTTTTCATCCATAAATCCACAATCCTTCAAGGCCAGTTTAAACTGAACTAAAGCTAAAGTAATTACTGAAATTCTCTTATCAGTTAGCAATTGGGGAGTTTATGAGAGGTTTCGACAGAGTGAATAGGGAAAGACTGTTTCCTGGTGGCGAATCAGTGACTTGTGCAGGGCCGTACGCAGGATTTTTTTTGGGGGGGTGCGAATTGCTAGTGATGGGACCAACAATGGCCGGGGGCTTGGGGGCTGCCCCCGAAGCCCCCTCGAGGCTCCGACGTTTTACACAGTTTGAGGTCTTATTTAATCGATTCAGAAGATCCAATATGAACGGTAAATGTTTCATGCCCTTGGTGTTTAAGAGCATCAGTATTTATTCAGTGTTTTTATTTTCCCCGGTAGTCCGTGTCTAATTGGGAAGGTCGAATGTGTTCGCCGATAAAAGCAAACACGATTGTTGACTCGATGATGTAAGGAATGCGAACGATAAAGTAAATTACAATCCAATTAACACAGTACAATGACGAATGCTTGATAAATGTATGTGTATAAGAGAAAATGATCATAAACTACAGATTGACGGTAATTAATAAGTTGTTCTGCATTGTTATCCTAAGACTCAATTTCTTTCGGACTGTAATGAACAATAATGTAAGAGTAAAGTATGAATTATGTGCTCAGATAGCAAAGCAAATTTTATAAAAGACAAGAAAATATACAGAAACTGAAAATCAGTGTAAAACAGTTAATTCACACGTGTTACAAGCCTGTTATCAGCATTATCCTGAAAATATCGTTGAACTGTGAGCAATAGTGTAGTTAGTTTTTATTTATTTATTTAGAATCAAAATGAAAGGCAGTGACCCATCAAGCAATACTGACCTGACGAAAAAATACTTGAAAAAATAAGGGAGGGGAAATTAATTCTTTAATAGCGTTCCGTATTCGAGACGCCTCGGTCGCTTTGAAGCCAATACGTCAACCGCTCTACCAATATCGATTTCCATGTTATAATGAATGTGCATTAACGCGAGGGCTGAAAGTCGCTCCTATATGGAGCAGAATGCTGGACACTTAGGCAAACCTCGACCAGGCGATTAGGTGACTCATGTGGTATATACCAGGCTTCTAAGAGACGCCCTGAACGTTTACTGGCGACAGCATCTGACAAATAGTGAGCTATATGGTACACCACCACACTGGTATCACAGACATTACCGCAGAGGCGTCTCAGGTTTAGCGGACATAGCTGGAGAAGCCGGGAGGAAACTGTCCATAGTCCTACTATCCTATGGGAACCATTGCACGGTCACAGAACACGAGGTAGACCGGCCCTAACCTACATCGATACTCTGGAGCGCGATTGGGGTATTGGCGGGCGGGAGTTGTCAGGCTGCATGGAGAGAAGGGATCAGTGGAGAAGTGTGGTTGTCAATGCCCGAGTTCGCTCGATCAGATGATGGTGAAACTATTTTTATGCCAAATTCGTGCGACATTGATGTTTTTTCACTCTGGGTACAAAACTGAACGTGAAATAAAGTGGCACTGTTTATCTTTGCGTTAATATTTTTTTGCATGCCAGTGGACGTCTCTAAAAGCAATTTTTAATTACAGGAATACATTTTTAATAACATAAATCAAATGTGATAATCAAGACAAAACAAGAAACATGATATTTCCGAAACACGCCTATCAAAACTTAAGTCATTTTTACTTACATTTATCAGATTAAAATACGATTTCAGCTTCCACAAAGTGTTGCTACCTTTTTATGTAGTGACTGTATACGGGATGATTTCCGATTGACACACCACGTGGAATAGGCGCTAAAGCCTAGGCCTACGTCCATGAGTATTTTTTTTAAAGATAGGCATTCCCGTCCAGACACATATAACTTTTTTGTTGGGTTCTCAAAAGCTTTAATTTCTCAGAAGCTTGTAAATATGTTGTCATTGTTTGCCAGCATTACAGTCACACCTCTCAAAACTTGAGTCATTTTTACTTACGGTGATCAGATTAAAAGATGATTTTAACTCCAGAATTGGTGCTGTCCCTTGTGGCTGTTTACGGGATGATTTCCAAACGAGGATGGATTTGAGTCTTGGCGCCTATGTTTATCCAATCACGAGTCACAGACTCGCCGCGTCATGGACTGGTCTATCGACGCGGTATGTTTTGGGGTAGACGCCGATTCTGGTGCGCGACTCGATAATTTTATATTAATACTAAATCATTCAAAGATGCGTGTTTATAATTTATACATAGTTTTGAAGAACTGATTGTTACAGAAATGCTCAATAATTTTACTTTACTTGGTATTTAAATTTGATAAAAAATACAATTCTCTACCCCGGAAAATGTGGACCTTTTATAATTTGGGGGGGTGCGTACGCACCCGTCGCACCCCCCCTGCGTACGGCCTTGTTGTGGTCACAGATGTAAAATAGTTTCAAAACGAAACAGAGGGGAGATGAGGAGAAATGTTTTCACTCAGCGGGTTGTTCGAATCTGGAATGCATTGCCTGAAAAGGTGGTGGAGGCCGATTCCATAACATTGTGGGGAGAGAGCTGGGCAGTGCGATTGAGTTGCTCTGTTCAAAGAGCCAGCACAGACTAGATGGGCCGAATGGCCTCCTTTTGTGCCGTATAATTCTATGATTCTATGATTCCTCACATCTCACCAGTTCTGGCTTTGCTGGCTCTGATCACCAAATAGATCAACTTCAAGATCTTCTAATTAGGGATCAAATCCAATCACTCCCTGGCACTTCTCCGACCTCCTCACCCCTCACAGCCTCTGCTCAACTGGCACTGACCTCCTGCTCATCTCTCATACACTCCACCGCACCATCGCAGTGGCATCGCAGGTTGTGCCTTCAGCGACTTTGCCCCGAAACTCTGGAAAACCTTCCCTCAATCTCTCTGAATTGCCGTCCCCCCCACTCCACTCGCTCTGTCAAGTCCTGCCTGAAAACCTTCCTCATCGGCCATGCTTACAATCACCTCCCCACCCCTCGGAATCAGACTCCGGCACTATTAAGTGCTCTGAAATGCTATCCTGATTCAAGAGTGCGGTCTATTGTTGTTTTCAACTCCTCCTCAAGTCAGGGTGTCTGTCTCTGATATTGGAAAGCAGATGTGGGTATTTGTGGATTGGATGATACAGAACTAGATGTTGATGACTTGCTGCTATTGCCTGTGGGGATCTCCTGTCAGACCCAGCTTCCTCACTCAGGAACATGGATGCATTGAATTGGTTTCTTAAGAGTTGATTCTTTAACAACACTGGGCCCAGAGTCGTGGAATTCCAGGCACAGAATCTGACAGGTGCTGTTCGCCATGCCCTCAGGCGGAGGCACTGGATGGACCATACCAATGAAGCAGTAATTGCTGACAGCAGAGGCACATCCCCTTTGAACATCAATAAAGAGCTCTAGTTCAGGCTGCAATCCATATTTTAAACTACTTACAATTATTTTTGGCCGGGTTTGAGCTTGTGGAAAGCACAAGGGTTTCCACTCCCGTGTTTTGTGCTCTGTAGCTGAGTCCTGCAGGGCTTTCAGAAGCAGTTGTTGAATATTTTAGAGGAACATCAAAGTGACCTTCTTTCAAACAGAAAAATCATTGTTTCAGCTGCAGAAAGAACGAAGCCAGAATTATTCATAAAACAGGAATCCTGCAGCAGGAATTCTGTATCTGGGATTATAAAGAGAAACTGTCATTATCTACAGAATTCAAACCCTAGGACACAAGATAAAAATGAAAAAGTGAGGGGTAAGGACAACCAATACAGTGGATGCTGGAGTGGGGGCGGTGTTATAATGAGGGTGTGTGTGGGGGAAGTGTTACACACAGGATGGGGGGGGGGGGGCTTGTTACAGTGAGGGTGGGGGGCAGGGAGTGTTACAGAGAGAGTGGGGGGCACAGGGAGTGTTACAGTGAGGGTGAGGGGGGATAGGGAATGTCACAGTGAGGGTGGGCAGTGTTACAGGGAGGGTGAGGGGGCAGGGGAGCAGGGAGTATTACAGTGAGGGGGGGAGGTGGGCAGTGTTACAGGGAGGATGTGGGGGCAGGGGAGCAGGGAGTATTACAGTGAGGGTGGGGGAGCACTGGCAGTGTTAAAGTGAGTGTTGGGGGGAAGTGTTACCATGATGGTGTGGGGGGGCAGGGAGTGTTACAGTGAGAGTGTGGGGGTGGGGACAGTGTATGTTCCCAGTCAATGAAGAAGGAAGCAGTGCTAGGTCTAGTTCTGGGGAATGAAATGGGGGCAAGTGGAGCGGGTATCAGTAGGAGAGCATCTGGGCAATAGCGATCACAACACCATTAGATTCATAGTAACTTATGGAAAGGGAAAAGGAACAAGCAAAGGTGAAGATAATCAACTGGAAGAGGGTTAAGCTTAGTGAGTTAAAAAGAGACCTAGCCAAGGTGGACTGGAAAGAAAAATTGACATGTAAAACAAGCAATAGGAAGCCTTCAAGGAGGAGATAGTTCAGGGACAGAATAAATACATTCCCACAAAAGGGAAAGGTAAGACTAAGGAAATTGGGCTTAAAATAAAACAGAAAAAGGAGGCTTATGATATATGTCAGGTTCAAAATATAGAAGATAATCAAATAGTATATAGAAAGTACAGAGGAGAACTGAAAAAGTAAATAAGAAGGACAAAGAGATTGTATGAGAAAAGATTAGTGAGTAACATGAAAGGGAATACTCAGGTGTTTTATAAGCATATGAAGAATAAAAGGTTTGTCAAAGGTAGGGCACGGGGTCCAATTAAGGAATAGAGGAAATCATCCAGTGGAGGCAGAGGGAATGGCTGATGTACTGAATGAATGGGAACGTCGAAGAGGAGGGTCTTGAGGCGTGTCTTGAAGGGCTAGGCAGGTTGTGAGGCAGAGGGACTGCAGGATGGAGTTCCAGAGGTTAGGGGCAGAGTGGCTGAAGTAGTGGCCCATCAATTGTGGGGCAGATGGGTTGGGGGACATAGAGCAGGTTAGAGCCGGCTGCGTGTAGGGGGTGGGCAGGTTGGTAGAGGGTTTGGAGGTCGCAGAATTTGGGTGGGGTGAGGGCTTTGAGGACCATTATCTTGAATTGAATGCTCTGGGTGATGGGGAGCCAATGGAATCGGTTGAGAATGGCGGAGATGGGATCATGGAGCTTGGAGTGTTAGAGTGTTAGAGGACACAGACTGCAGAGTTCTGGATTATCTGCAGCCTATGGAAGGAGGAATTGAGAAGGTCGACAAGCAGAAAATTGGTGTAGTCGAGCTTAGATATAATGAAGGCATGAATGAGGGTTTCAGCGACCTGGGGGGAAGGGTAATGGCGGACTTGGGCGTTTTTGTGGAGGTGAGGGTAGGCAGAGCGGGTGATGGCTTGGTGTGGTTGAGGAAAGACAATTGAAGATCGAACAAGACACCCAGGTTCCTGACTGGCTTGGTGAGGTGGAGTGTGCAACCATGGAGGTTGATGCCGCGAGTGCCTGATATGTGATCAGTAGGGCCTCGGTCTTGTTGACACTCAACTGTAGAAAGTTAGTTCTCATCGAGGATTTGATGTCTGACAGGCAGTCTGTCAGGACAGTAATGGTCCTGGAATCGAAAGTGGAGGCAGAAAGATAGAGTTGGGTGTCAGCTATATAGATATGGAAGTTGACCCCATGTCTGCGGATGATGTCACCAAGGGGGGAGCATGTAGATATTGAAAAGCAGGGGTCCAAGGATAGAGCTCTGAGGATGCCACAGGTGATAGTGCAGGGGCTGGAGGAGAAGCCATTGGTTGCGACAAAGTGGAGATGGTGAGAAAGGTAAGAGTGGACCAAGTGAGGGCAGGTCCATGGAGATTGAGCTGGGAGGAGAGGTGGTGTACCTCGCCTTTGGTTACCCTTCTACCCCTGCCCCTGGCTCGGTCCCGGGATCTGCTATTGTGAGGCGCTCTGAGACGCCGTCCGGCCTGGAGGGTGCTATATAAATCAAAGTTGTTGTTGTTATGTAGGAGAATGGAGTAGTTGACAGTTGACGGCAAAGAGAATAATAACAACAACAAAATTGCACTTATATAGCGCCTTTCACGTCGGGAGGACGTCCCAAAGCGCTGAACAGTCAGGTCGGGACCTGGGTGGGGGGTGGTGGGTGTTGGCTTAGGGGGAAGAGGAAGGAGAGTGGGGAGAGTTAGTGGGGGAGCCGAAGGCGCGGCCGAAGTGGAAGGTCTTGAGAACGGCCTTGAAGGAGGAAAGGGAGGAAGCGAGGGGGAGGGGCTGCGGGATGGAGTTCCACTGTGTGGGGGCAGAGAGGCTGAAAGCCCGGCCGCGGATGGTTGGGGGGTTAGGGCGGTGGACGTGGAGCAGGCCTGAGTCTGCTGAACAGAGGGGATAGGCAGGCTGATAGGGAGACAGTAAGTCAGAGAGATAAGCGGAGGCAAGGCCGTGAATGGCCTTGAAAGTGAGGACACGGATCTTGAATTCGATCCTCTGAGTGACTAGGAGCCAGTGGAGATGGGGCAGAGTGGGAGTGATGTGGTTGCAAAACCTGGTACGGGAGAATACACGAGCTGCATAGTTCTGAATGATCTGCAGCCTGTGAAGGGAGGAGCTGGGGAGGCCAACGAGAAGTGAGTTCCCATAGTCGAGCCTGGAAGTGATAAAGGCGTGGATGAGAGTTTTGGCTGCATGGGGATGAGGTAGTGGCGGAGAAGTTGAGGAGAACAAAGAGTCAGGGAGAGCCCTGGTCACAGATGATGAAAATGTTGTTAGAGACTTTGACCAGGGCTGTCTCCATGCTATCGACAGCACGGAAACTGGACTGTGATAAGGTCATAATCTACGCCGTCTATCCCCGTGACAAGGGCTCCTCATGCCTCTTTGTCTTCCTCGACCTCACCAACGCATTGAACAGTTGACCATGCCATCCTCATCCACTGCTTCTAAATCCTCATCCACCTTGGTGGGACTAAGTTCTACTTCACAGCTAAACTCACTATCTGTTAGGGCTTTGGTTTGCATGGTTAAAAATCATGGTTAAAAATCTGAGAAAAATCCCTTCTTCTATGATAGACTAGGCTGGCTAATGTATCATGAACTTTGTGTCATGCTGCAGAGCAACCTGGATCAGGAACTTGACTTCCAATATGACTACAGAGAGTTAACTCAATTCTGACATTCTTTGTCAAGCACATCACGTTGCGTCACCTTAGGACCAGCTAAGTTCCAAGGAGATCACCCCACCCTCCTTCTGACAATAATAGATTTGAACCTTCATTCTTAAATAGTCTGTAAGTCTCTGTCAGTCTGAGTGTTTGTCAGTCTGTGAGTGTCAGTTTGTGAGTGTCTGTGAACGTCTGTCAGTCTGTGAATCTTTCTTCATTGAGTCAATATCATTGTCTCTGTCAGTCAGTCAAGTTACTCACTTGAGTCTGTCACTCAATGATTCTCTCGGTGAGATGGTCAGCCAGTTAATCTATCAGTCAGTCAATTTGCAACTCATTGAGTCAGTTAAGTTTATCAGTTAGTGAGCCACTAAGTGAGCATATGTGTCATTCAGTGAGTGTCAGTCAATTAATCAGTCAATCAGTGTATCCTTCAGTAATTGCGTCTGTCAGGAACGTCACCTTTGACTGAGGTGTGCTTGGCTTCCATTCCAAATTGTGGGAATAGATGGCCAAATCCTGGATTTTACCTGGAATGTGTACTCCAGCTCCAACATCTGTGTAAAGGTTGACAGTGGACTTACTGAGCCCATCCTCCAGTAAAGATAATAATAATAATCTTTGCATTTGATATAGTGCTTTTCATATCTTCTAGAAGTCTCAAAGTGCTTCACAGAATATACTGCAAAGTGAATTGACTGTATATTTGTGGGCAAAACAAAAGATAAAGCAAGGTCCTCACCCTGTTCAATGTGTTCATCATCGATGTGTTGGATGGCATCGAGAGGAAGAACTTAGTGTATCTGTTTCTCTCTGTTTGATGATGATATAGTGCTGCTGGTGGCCTCACTGGGGAATTTCCAGGTGAGGCCTTGCCCCCACCATCTTGAACACCAGGCCAACTGGTGGGACATGGTGCTGGGTATCCTCAAATGCAGAAACCTGGTTATACATGGCACAAGGGAAGACACTGTTGATTCTCCTTGATGTTGACTCTTATCAGTACCATCATGGTGGACACCAATCTCAGCCTAGACACTGCCCTGAGGGGCTGCGCTGAGAAGGGGTGTAGGACAATCTGGTCAGGCTCATCTCTCTTCAAGTACAGCAAGGTCCCAATGCACATCAGGCTTGTGGTGTGTCAGACCTGCGAGCAAATTGTCCTCCTTTATGGATCTGAGTTCCTGGGGTTGCAGAGGAGAGGTTTCCTCCAATCAATTTGCAAAGTCCAAGATTAAGCCGTGAGGTGGGTTTGTGGCAAACACGGGAAATAGCTACAGAGAGGGAGGGCTCCAGCCAACATTGACCTGTCACTAAACACCCTGGAGGTGGAGTCAGTGACACAGTCTATTTGCCAAGGCCCCTCACATGAGGATCTGGATTGAGCAGCTGGTGCTGAGTTAGCCTGGTACATGGCATTAATGTTTCATCCCCAGCTCTAACAAACACCAGGATGTGGCCTGGATGGCAGTTAAGCGAGTTCTGGGACTCCAGAACGTTCTGTTTAGAAGAGGTTTGGTGCGGTCCGAATGCTGCCCCCGGGAGGGCTGTGGGGGAAAGGAGAATAAGGAACATCTGTTCCTGCATTGTGCCTTCGCCAAATAGGTGTGGAACAAGACAGAGTGGCTCCTCTCGCGCTTCATCCCGGGAGTCCCTCTGTCAGCTCACCCTGTGATATACGGCTTCTTCCCGGGGACGCACGAGGTGACTGACCTACAATACGCCTGGAGGGTCATCAACTCGGTCAAACTGGGTCTGCCGGAACCGGGAGACCTCCGGGCGTGGCAATTGGTCAGTGTCGGCCTGCTACAAGATGGTGATGGTAAGTGTCTGGGAATATCAGGGACGCCCTGGAGATAGGTTCGGACGAGGCCGAGGATAGGTGGGGCCTGACCTAGTCCAGAGGGTTTTTTTGAGGTGCGCGTGGGGGAATGCCACTGCCTGAAGAGTCAGGGTACCTACGCGTAATGCTTGTAAGGGGACGCTCGACATGTAACCAGAGAGCGTCCCCAAATGAATGTTTTGTATACTTTCCCACAGAAGAGAGACACCTCTCCCCATCAAGGAGGGAGTAACAGAGTGTGGTCTTTTTTTTTCCTTGTGTGTTTTTTTTGGGCCTGCCATCCGGTAAGGGAAGGATGATGGAGCTAGGATTAGCCTTTTTGTAACTGCTCCCGGTAAGTTAAGGAAGCAGCCAGAGAAGTGAGGAGGCCCTAGTCATATAAGGGGAATGTGGGGTATAGGCGTTTCATGTATGTGACGAGAACGACAGCTTATTGTTTAGTTTTTCCCACAAAGACTGCGGAGGCTTTTCTTTTAGGTTTTTGTTTCGTGTGGGTAGCCAGACAGGGCCGCTGCAGAATTGTCACGGGAGAAAATGTTTTTGATTTATTTCTGCGTGTGGTTTTACGGGGAAAACGTTTAAACAAACAAATTATATGGTTTTATCCAAATAAATATATTTTGTTTAAAAGAAAGCCTGGTACATGGCATTGAACTTGGACCTTGAGAACATCAGGGTGGCTGGCACATCACACTGAAGGCAGATGACTGCAGAAGTTGATGAGGAATCTCTGAGGCTGGGGCCACAGCTGCTGGAAGGTGTTATCTGGAGTCCAAATTCGTCCTGGTGATGGGTTTGACAGGTGTTGACGAGGCGATGAAGGGCTGCACCACATGTAAGGGTTATTATTATTATATTCCATTGTGCTCTCTGATTTCAGGCTGAATTTGTTTGGTTTGTGTACTGGGATATCCCATGTCTCCCTGTGTTTGTTGCTTTCTCCTCATAGAGCCCAGTGTGTAAGCTGTCACGGGCTCTGGAGGTGAGGGCTGTTTTGTGATGCCCTCAATGACCTGTGTCTACTGTCAATGACCCATGTTCCTCAGGCTGGGTGATGGCTGTGTGTCCAAGGGAGGGGTCTGCAGTGGGATTGGAGACCAGACTCAAGAGTCAAAGCAGCTTTTTGTGTTCCTGCCAGGAGCAACAGCAAAGAATAAATAGAGGAAAGGGTACAGTGTCTCTCTCTCTCTCTCTATGTCTCTCTCCCAGTGTCTCCCCCTCAGTGTCTCTCTATCAATGTCTTTCTCTCGCAGTGACGCACTCTCTCTCTCTCTCTCTCAGTGTCTCTCTCTCTCAGTGTCTCTCTCTCAAAGATGCTCTCTCTGGGATCCTGCGGGTAAATAAATGCTGGTTGGAGCCTGTGCCAATTCTACCCTTCACCAGCATAAGCCTCAGTTTATCACTCAGAGAGAGCGTCACTGCGAGAGACACTGAGTGATAGTATAATTGTACCCTTTATTCTCTTTATTCTTTGCTGCTGCTCAGTGTTTCGGAACCAAGTTGGGGTCAGGATCAGGAAGGGTGAGGTGACGTGGGGGTGGGAGTGGAGTGACTGAAGGCACGGTCGAAGAGGAAGGTCTTGAGGTGGGACTTGAAGGAGGCTAGGAAGGGGGTGATGCGGAGGGATTGCAGGATGGAATTCCCAAAGGTTGGGGGCAGAGTGGCTGAAGGCTTGCCCACTTCCCCTGGTGATACAGTTTTCACTCACACATTGTCTGACAGGCTTTCACTGACACAAGAAACAATGATAAGCCTTGCCTTGTCACCACCACCCCCATTCCGTCTTGTCAACATTCCCCCTCACCCTCCCCATCATCAGGTCCTACCATGACCCCCTTCCTACATTCCTTCTCCCCCATCTCTCCTTCCTCCCTCTCATGCACCATCACCTCTATGAAGCCCACCACCTGCTGCCTCGACCCCCTTCCCACCAATTTACTGGTCAACCAGCTCCCCCTCCTCTGCCCACTGCTGGCTGACATCATCAACCAGTCCCTCTCCACAGGATCAGTCCCTGCCCCCCTCAAAACTGCTGCCATTACCCCCTTCCTAAAAATCCTTCCCTAGACCCCTCAAACCCTAGCCACTACTGCTCTATTTCAAACCTGCCCTTCCTTTCCAAAGCACTCGAACGTGTTATTCCCAATCAACTCCGCACCCACCTCTCCTCCCACTGCCTTTTTGAACCCCTCCAGTCCTGTTTCTTCCCAGTACAGAGACTGCACTTGTGAAGGCAGGCTGAACTCAACTGTATTCCTCCACCTCCCTTTGTGACCCACAGTCTTCTGATGTTCTGTCAGCGTGCCTGTCAAGACATCAGGAGCTGGATGAGCGCGAACTTCCTACAGCTGAATGTTGACAAAACAGACTCTTTAGCTTTCGTCAACGTCTCCAATCGCATGGCTCTCACCTCTTCCACGTTCACGGTCTGCCCATAAAACTCTCAGAATCCATGCGCAACCTAGGTGTCAGGTTTGCCTCTCAACTGTCTTTTATCCCTCACATCCGGTCTCTTACCAGCACTGCTTTCTTCCACCTGTGACGGATCACCTGTCTCTGGACTATCCAATACCCTTTTCGCTGGTCTCCCCTCTACCACAATCGATAAAATTCAACTCATTCAAAACTCTGCCACTCGCATTCTCACCCACACCAAACTTCGCTCCCCCATTACCCCAGTCCTTGCCAGACTTCACTGGCTCACTGGCTCCCTGTCTCAGAGAGGATCGATTTCAAGATCCTCACCCTTGTTTTCGAATCCCTCCACTCCTCTGCATCCCTGCGACTGATAGATTTTTGAAAAATAGAGGGATTAGGGGATATGGGGATAGGGCAGGTAATTAGAGTTAGATGAAAAGATCAGCCATGATCTTATTGAATGGCGGGGCAGGCTCGAAGGGCCGAACAGCCTACTCCTGCTCCTAATTCATAGGTTCTTATGTTCTACCTCTCTGACCTTCTCTCTCCTCAAACCAGCACCCATTGCCTTCACTCCACTGGGTCTGGGCTCCTCCATGTTCCCCGAATCCTTACGCTTCACCCTTGGCGGCCATGCCTTCGGCCAGTATGCCCTGAGGCTCTCGAACTCCCTTCCTCACTCCTTTCGCCTCGCCCCCTCTCTTCCCAGTTTCAGGTCCCAGTTAAAAATTCATAGATTCATAGATTCATAGAATTTTACGGCACAAAAGGAGGCCATTCGGCCCATCTAGTCTGTGCCGGCTCTTTGAAAAGAGTGGTTCAATCCCACTGCCCTGCCCGCTCCCCATAGCCTAATAGACCTGTTCTCCCTAAGTAAAGATCTAATTCCCTTTTAAAAGTTGTTATCGAATCAGCCTCCACCATCTTTTCAAGCAATGCATTCCAGATTCGAACAACTCGCTGAGTGAAAAGATTTCTCCTCAGCTCCCCTCTACTTCGCCTTGAAACTATTTTAAATCTGTGACCACGAGTCACAGATTCGCCCACGAGTGGAAATAGTTTTTCTCTATTTGCCCTGTCGAAACCCCTCATGATCTTATAAACCTCTATTAGGTCTCCCCTCAATCTTCTCTGCTCCAGAGAGAATAACCCTAGCCTATCTGGCCTCTCCTCATAGCTGAAGTCCCTCAATCCTGGCACCATCCTAGTAAATCTTCTTTGTACCCTTTCCAATGTCTTCACATCCTTTCTGTAGTGTGGTGACCAGAATTGAACACAGTATTCCAGCTGAGGCCTCACCAAAGTTTTATAGAGGTTAGTCAGCACTTCCTGACTTTTGTATTCTATACCCCTATTTATAAAGCCTAGTATCCCATATGCCTTCTTAACAGCCTTGTCTACCTGTCCTGCCACCTTCAACGAGTCACTAACACAAATCCGCAGGTCTCTCTGTTCCTTCACACCATTTAAAATTACACTTACTCTTCGACTGCGCCTTTGGTCACCTTTGTACCCCTGCCCCTGGCTCGGTCCCAGGATCCATTATTTTGAAGCGCTCTGAGATGCCATCTGGCGTGGAGGGCACTATATAAATCAAAAGTTGTTATATTGTGCCTTATCACGTCATTATATACAAGCTTGATCTGAGTGAGGTGCAAGATATGTCTTAGTGAGATATGGACATGGTCTCAGTGAGGTTAGGCTGTGCTGCCATCAGCAGTAGACCCACCTGGCTCAGGAATGGAAGTAGAGAAAGCCACAGAGGGTGGGCTCCATTCTGACATCCCCTTGCCAAAGATGTCACCTCGGAGCCATTTCAACTTCATGGAGTCTCTGCTTACCTCCCCATCCAGCAATCTTCTGCAAGCCATTACAAGCCCAGTCCCCTTTAGGGATTCACATGGTCTTAGTGAGCTAAGCGACTTGTCTCAGTGAGGTGCAAACTTGGGTCCAGGGAGGTTAAACATTTCTATGAATAACAACCTTCGTTCAAAGGGATGGCTGAGTAACAGAGAGGAAGATGGTGGTGATGTGCTCACACATTTCTTGCTGAGCTACATTGCCTGCTGGGAAGCTTACAGTGAGTTCCTGGTACCTGCCATACACCTACAACAACAACAAAATTACATTTTATAACACCATTTGAGCCCTCTAGAAGATGTGAAAAGTGCTATATCAAATGCAAGCATTATTATTATTATTAATATTTCACATTGGGAGGACGTCCCAAGGTGCTGGGACATAGTGAGGCTCAAATCCATGCTTGCCAGATGTCAAACAGCCAACCTGGGGGGAGGTAACTATAGTCTAAATGGAGCTAAACTGGCAATTCACTTAAAGATTTTATCTGTGAAGCAATTTGAGATGTCTCAACAATGTGACAAAATGCTATTATTAAATGCAAAGATTATTATTATGTTTGGGAACAAAACATTAGAATTCAGCCAGCCCTCTTTGACAGTCTAAATAGACTAATTTTTTTTTTTTAAATAGAGGGATTAGGGGATATGGGGATGGGGCAGGTAATTAGAGTTAGGTCAGAAGATCAGCCATGATCTTATTGAATGGCGGGGCAGGCTCATGGGGCCAAATGGCCAACTCCTGCTCCTAATTCTTATGGTATTATTCCTGAGCCAGGTGGTTCAGCAGTATTCCAGAGCCCTGCTGATATCAGCACAGCCCAGCCTAGCTCCTCTGCAGGACCTGGAAGGGCAGATCAGCCATGAGCTCCTACTAACCCAGCAAGCTAAAGCCCTAACAGGTAAGGTGGTCCTACCTGGACAAACAGACAAAAATCTTGCTAGGCAGTGATATCAATGGCAAACTACATGGTTTTAGCTGGTTTGACTCCGTCGGTTACCTTTACTCACTGGGTAAGACTTGGCTCTTGCCAACCTGCTGCACCTAATACATTCCAGAATTAGGTAAACAGGATGTGTCCCTCCAGGGAGTGCTCATTCCATTCCAACAATCTATCTCTGGGATTTCGATGTGTAGGTGGGATGCTTAGAAATCTCTGAGCTCCTGTAGCTTAGTGGTTAGAGCACTCACGTTACAAGCATGAGACCTGTGTTCAAATCCAGGCAGATCAGGGTGAAACCTTAGGCAAGTTTCCTTACTCCACACTCCCAATAATAATTCATAAAAAAACAATAATAAAATTGGTCATTTCAATTCACGACTGTTTGTGGGATGCTGCTCTGTGCAATTGGCTGCCACATTTTGCCCACAACTATATTCTGTGAAGTGCTTTGAGATGTTGATAAGATATGCAAAGCGCTATATCAAATGCAAAGATCATTATTATCCTTGCTTGGTTTGGAGATTCTTAAGCAACACTAATGGGTTTCCGCACGTGTCAGGCACCAACATAAATGTCTGTCAGTCAGTGAGTCTGTCATTTGATCACTGATTGGCAAATTATTTCTCCAAACTGTTTAGGAGGGATGTGCATTAGAAATCATCCTTTAATTATTAATGAGCTTTTAAACTTCTGCCTACTGGCAAACTCTTATTTGATAATTTGTCAGGGTTTACTATCAAGTAATTATCTGCCTGATAATCAGTCACTTCAGGTCGCGTTTTTTTTTAGCTTACTCAAAGCTGTATTTTTCTCCCTTTAACACACAGTTTATATAAATTATGGATTGAGGGATCAGAGTGCTCAGGACAATGTCTAAGCACTGAACTGTGCCCAGTGCAGCCGAGAAGGATGGGAATATTTTGCATATACAGCATACAGAAAGACACCAGCTTCCTCTGCTGTGGATTCTGAAATAAAGGGAGTATTTGTCATTGGAAAAACATGTTGCAAATGTTCCCATTTTTAAAATTGTATTGAATTGGTGCACATACCAATTCATGCTACTGTCTGCTGAGATAAGACAAACAGCTTCTAATGACTGAAACAAAAACAGAAATCGCTGGGAACACTCAGCATCTATGGAGAAAGGAGAAGTGAGTCAATGTTTTGGGTGCACAACCCTTGTCAGAACTGGGGCCTGCTGGAAGGGAGGGGCTTTTAAGGACTAACAGAGAGGGAGAGACAGGGCAAAGAAGACATGGGAGAAAATGGGATAGAGGGCAGGAGATGATGGGTTAAAGAGGCTTTAATGTTGTGAAATAAAAGGGTGGATTGCAACAAAAACTGGAGAGAATAATAATATAACAATCCTTGCTTTTGATATAGCACTTTTCACATCTTATTGATGTCTCAAAGCGCTTCACAGAATATACTGTAAAGTGAATTGACTGTGTATTTGTGGGTGAAAAGCGGCTGCCAATTGTGCACAGCAGTGTCGCACAAACAGTCGTGGATTGAAATGACCAATTTATTATTGTGGTTTTTTTTGGACGGATTATTATTACGTGTGTGGAGTAAGGAAACTTGCCCGAGGTTTTGCCCTGACTTGCCTGGATTCGAACACAGGTCTCACACTTGTAAGGCGAGTGCTCTAACCACTGAGCTACAGGAGCTCCACATGAGAGAAGAGGTGTTAATAACGTTGAACAAAGAGGTGGTGAAATTGAAAAAAAAAATAGGCAGTCCAGATGGTCACAGAAGAGGGAGATAGTGGGCTTTTATGCCCTGAAATTATTGAAATCAATATTAAGTGTATTACCAGAGGGCTGTAAGGTCCCTAGCAATTGCTGTACATAATTGGCTGCCGCGTTTCACCCACAAATAACAGTCAATTCACAGTATATTCTATGAAGGGTTTTGAGACATCTAGAAGATGTGAAAAGCGCTATATTAAATGCAAGGATTATTATTAGTATTATTATTATAAGGTGCTGTTCCTCAAGCTAGCGCTGCCGTTCATTGGAACAGCGTAGAAGACCATGGATGGAGAGGTCATGCTGCAAGTGGGAAGGAGAGTTGAAATGGCAAAAAGCCAGTAGGGTTGTATTTGTGGACAGAATGGAGGTGTGCAGCAAATTCATCATTTTCAGCAATCTGCATTTAATCTCCCCAATGACGAGGAGACCACATCGTGAGCAGTGGTTGCAATATGTTACATTGGTGGCAGTACTCTTAAATTAGGCAGTACTCCTAAAAACTCCAGTTTTTAGGAGTACCTAAAAACTGTGCTTGGGGCCTTGGACAGTGGTATGTGAGGAGGTGAAAGGTCAGGTACTCCTACTCCTACACTGGGGGGGAAGGAGAGCAGCTGTTGGTGTCAATGGAGGAATGAACCAGGGAGTCACGGAGAGAATGGTCCTTTTGGAATCCTGAGACAGGAGGGGAGGGAAATATATGCTTTGTGGTGGGATCACTCTGTAGGTGATAGAAATGGCAGAGAATTATCCTTTGGGTGTTGATGCTGTTGGGGTAGAAGGTAAGGATTAGGGCGACCCTATCAATGTTCTGGAAAGAAGGGGAAGGGGTGAGGGCAGACATGCTGGAAATGGGGTGGACATGGTCAAGGGATCTGCCTACCACAGTAGATGGGAACCATCAGTTGAGGAAATAGGAGGACATTTGAGATGCTCTGGCAAGAAAGGTGGCATCATAAGAGCAGATGCAACGGAGATGGAGGATCTAGGAAAAGGGAATGATGTCTTTACAGGAAGTTAGGGTGGGAGTAGGTGTAGTCCAAGTAGCTGTGGGAGTTGGTCGGCTTGTAAAATATATCTGTTAATAATCCATGGCCCAAGATGCAAATGGTGAAGTCGAGGAAGGGAGGGGATGAGTTGGAGGTAGTCCATGTGAATTTTATGGAAGGGTGGAAGGTGGAAGCAAAATTGATGAATTGTTCCAATTCACTGAGAGAGCAGGAAGCAACTCCAATTCCCATCAATGCAACTGAGGAACAGGTCAGGGAGTGTACCTGAGCAGGCCCAGAACAAAGAGTGTTACAAGTGGCCAATGAATGGAGGAAATTGGAAATTGTTGAAGTGGTGGAGGTCTATTAGATTCTAATGACTGTTCATAAATCCTATAAACTGGTTATTTGTGTGGCAGAGCAGATCGCCTTTATACGCAATGAACCAGCTGTGATGCCATTCCCCAACAAGTGTCTGCTCTCCCATTCTAACATATTCCAGTGTCTCCCACACTAACATGTTTGAGTGTGTGCTCTCCCACACATTAGCATGTTGACGCTGAGGGCAGACACTGGGATTAGACACTTCCCGAGGACAAGGTGCAAAGCTTCATTAAAAGGTAAAATACTGCAGATGCTGGAAATCTGAAACTTCAGAAGTCACTGGGAACACTCAATAGCTAAGGCAGCATCTATGCAGAGATCAGGAGATCAACCTGAAATATTAACTCACTTTCCTCTCTCCATAACTGAGGCATGACCTGCTGAGTATTCCCAGCAACTCTGCCTTTACTAGCATAGCTTCAGCACCGGTTTCATTGCCCTGAAAATATTCATCCTTTTCAGTCTTCTCCATTATTATTCCTTTTTAAATAAATTCACGGCCTGCTGTTAACATGGCTTGTGGCAGAGTTGCAGAGTTGTGCTCTCTTTGTTCAGTGATGATCTGAGGTTTGTAGCCCTGCTTCCTGACCTGGCCAGGAAACAAGCTGTTAGGAATTGTTTGGTTGGTGTTGTGCCGGATGCTGTGGTGAAGCCCTGACTCTCAGTGCAGGAGCAGCTCTCGTGTCTGCCTTAATTATTCATTACTCATTTTAACAAGTAGGAAAACGAGGAGGAATTTCCATTGCTATTACAGCAAAGGTCCATTTACAGCAGGCAATTACTGCTCTCTCTCCTATCTCCAGTGACAATCCAGCACACATTAACACAGTCACGAGCAGAGCATCACTCAGATATAAATATCCAACTCAATGCCAGCAATGCTTTTTAATCTTTTCTCTAATGTCATACTTAGGTTCTCTCCCTGACATTGCTCTTCTCTCCTCCTGTGGACCCAATAACAGCTGGACATGGGAGGGCAGAGTCCACACATTAACTGGGAGGAAAGAGTGTGTTTGACACTGAGGAATCATAGAATCTTACAGCACAAAAGGAGGCTATTTGGCCCATTGAGTCTGTGCCAGCTCTTTCAAAAGAGCAATTTAATCTCACTCCCCAGCTCTCTCCCCATAACCTCTCAAACCCATCCTCCCCAAATAAATGTCTGCCTCTTTTTTGAAAGTTGTTATTGAATCGGCCCCCACCACCTTTTCAGGCAATGCATTCCAGATTCAAACAACTTGCTGAGTGAAAAAAATTCTCCTCATCTCCCTCTGCTTCTTTTTGAAACTATTTTAAATCTGTGACCACGAGTCACTGATACACCCACCAGTAGAAACAGTTTTTCCCTATCTACTCTGTCAAATCCCCTCATGATCTTAAAAACCTCTATTAGGTCTCCTCGTAACCTCCTCTGTTCCAATGAGAATAAGCCTAGCCTCTCTAGCCTTTCCTCATAGCTGAAGTCCCTCATTCCTGGTAAATCTCCTCTGCACCCTTTCCAATGCCTTAACATCCTTCATAAAGTGTGGTGACCAGGACACTTGGGTGGATTTGCAGTAAGAGAGACAGACCTGCAGCTCAGACCAGGGACCGCACCACATGACACCTTTGTCAGCATTTATTCCAAATTAAGTGAAAATGTATTAAACAACAACAAAATTACAGTTATAGAGCGTCTTTCAAGTCGGGTGAACATCCCAAGGCGCTGAACAGACACGGGTCGAGGATGGGGGAGGGGCGGGGTGTGGGGGGGTGAGGGCGAGTAGAGACCTGAGAGGGCTGCAGAAGGCATGATTGAAGAGGAAGGTCTCGAAGGAGGCAAGGGACTGTGTGATGGAGTTCCATAGTGGGGGCAGAGGCTGAAACTGCTGGGAGAGCAAAGCTAGCCTTTTGTTTTTAAGAACATAACAGCAAAAGAAATAGGAACAGGAGTAGCCCATTCAGGCCCTCAAATCTGCCCCGCCATTTAATAAGATCACAGCTGATATTCTAACCTAATTCCATTTATACATCTTATCCCCATATCCCCTTAAATCCTACCAAATATACCAAACTCAGTCTTGAATACGTTCAAGGATTGAGCATCCGCAGCCTTCTGGGGTAGAGAATTCCTTAAACTCACTACCCTCTGAGTGAAGAAGTGTTTCCTGAACTACTCTGATCGAAAAGGCTGACTCTTAATCTTAAAACTGTGACCCTAATTTTAGATTCCCCTATCAGGGGAAACAGTCTCCCACTGTCTACTCTGTCAAACCCTTAAGAATCTTATAGGTTTCTGTTAGATCACCTCTGTTAGATCACCTCTAATTCTTCTATATTCTAAAGAATATAGGCCGAGTTTACTTAACCTATTCTCATAAGTCAACCCCCTCATCCCAGCAACCAACCTAGTGAATCTATACTGTACCCTCTCAGGCGAGTATGTCCTTTCTTAAATATGGAGGACAAAACTGCACGCAATATTCTAAGTGTGCTCTCACCGAGGCCCTATACAAGTCTTTCCTACTCTTGTACTCTAACCCTTTTGTAATGAACCCCAACATGCCATTAGCCTTCCTAGTTACTCCTGACATGAAAAGCACTATACAAATATAATTTTGTTGTTGTTGCTTGCTGTACCTGTATACTAGCCATTTGTGACTGGTGTGCAAAGACACCCAAATCCCTCTGAACACAAACACTATCTAGTATCTCCCCTCTAGAAAAAATCAGCTTTTTTTATTTTTACTACCCAGGTGAATAACTTTCACACTTCACCAGGTTATACTCCATCTGCCACCTTCTTGCCCAATCACCTGACAAGGCTATATCCCTTTGAATTCTTCTTGTGTCATTCCAACAGCTTACTCAACCACCTAGCTTCAAATCAACTACATCTAAATCATTGATATACACTGTAAATAGTTGAGGCCCAAGCACTAATCCTTGGGGCACTCCACTAATCACATCCTACCAATCTGAGAAGGACCTGTTTTCCCCTACTCTTTGTTTTCTTCTTAATAGCCACTCTCCAAACCATGCTGAAATGTAAACTTTAATTCCAAAGGCCCTAATAATCTTATATAATAGCCTTTTATGTGGTACCTTGTCATATGGCTTTTGAAAATCCAAACATACTACATCTACTGGTTCCCCCCTTTCTAACCTGCTGGTTGGGACATACTGATGTGACCACACAAGTGTAATTTTGTTATTGTTGTTACATCCTCAAAATACTCTAAGAGTTTAACATGATTTCCCTTTCATAAAGCCGTGTTGACTCTTCCTAATCATGTTATGATCTTCTAAGTACCCCACAACAACATCCTTGATTATAGATTCTAGAATTTTCCCTATCACTGATGTCAGACTAACTGGTCTGTAGTCCCCCATTTTTTTTCTCCCACCCTTGTTAAATAGTGGCATTATGTTTGCAACTTTCCAGTCAATGGGAACCTTCGAGAATCCAGTGAATGTTAGAAGATCCAAAACAAGCCATCCACTATCTCAGCAGCCACCTCTTTTAAAACCCTAGGATGCAGGCCATCAGGTCAAGGGGATTTATAAATTTTTAATCCCATCAATTTCTCTAGTACTATTTCTTTACTGATGTTAATTTCTTTACGTTTCTCACTTATCCTCTTGATTCCCTCTATTTTCGATAAGTTTTCAATGACATGTTTCAGTGAACCAGTGCCTCGGGATGTCCTCCTGATGTGAAAGGCGCTATATAAGTGTAATCTTCTTCTAAAGTGAAGACAGAAGCAAAATATTTGTTTAATGACTCCATTGCCATTTCTTTATTCCCCATAATTCATTCTGTCTCTTCCTGCAATGGACCTACTTTCACTTTTGATAGTCTCTTCCTCTTTATGCATTTGTAAAAACTCTTACAATCTGTCTGTATGGTTCTAGCTAGTTTACCCTCATATTCTATTTTCTCTCTCTTAATCAGTTTTTGGGGTTTCCTTTGCTAATCTCTAAAGATCCCCCAATCCTCAGGTTTGCTGCTATTTTGGGCAGTATTATGGGCCTCTTCTTTTGATTTTATACTTTCCCTAATTTCTCTAGTTAGCCATGGTTGAACTACTTTTCCCGTGGTATTTTTATTCCTCAAGAAATGAGGTGATTGCTGATAATTATGTACTAAATCTTTAAAAGTTTGCCATTGCTGATCTACTATCATATCTTTTAATCTAATATCCCAGGTTAGTTTTGCCAAATCGTCTCTTATACCTGCAACATTGGCTTTATTAAAATATAAGACCCTTGCTTCGGACTTAACTACATCACTAGCTTGATGTTAAATTCCATCATGTTATGATCACTCTGTTCTAGTGGAGTCTTTACTTCCAGATTGCTGACTAGCCCTGTTTCATTACGCAAAACAAGATCTAGGATAGCCTGTTCCCTTGTTGGTTTCTCAGCATACTGATCTAGAAAACTATCTCTAATGCACTATCTCTAATTTTTCTAGCATGTAGAGAAGTGATTCACTATGTCTCCCTTCACAGGCTCTGCCAGCTACAACAAGAGCAACTGATATGATCAGTAATTCACAGCTTATAAGCAGTGATGTACAGAGATGAGCTTTCCCCTTCACTTCAAATACTCAATCGCCACAACGAGCGTTTGTTGCTGCTATCAGAATGATTCTCATTTACAAGCTGTCATGATAAACTAGGTATAAAACTGCAAATAATGGAGATAATACATTTGATATATGGGTTCCATGTGTAGAGGGAGCGCAATGATTCTTAAATAAATAATACAACTTAAATGTGAAATAAAGATGGCCTTTGACTGTGCAATAGTACACAGTCATTGCACTTTACAATCGTTGGGTTTGATTCCCGGCAGGATGAAACCTTGGACAAGTTTCCTTACTCCACAAGCCTGCTAATAATCCCTCAAGAAAAAAAATTAATTGATCAATTGGTCACTCAATCCATAACTGTGCGTAGGACTCTGCTCTGCACAATTTGCTGCTGTGTTTTGCCCACAAGATATACAATTAATTCACAGTGTATCCTGTGAAGCTCATTGAGATGTCTAGAAGATGTGAAAAGTGCTTTAACAAATGCAAGGATCATTATCATATTCTGTGAAGGACTTTGAGTCATTTCAATGATGTGATAAGGCACTATATCAAATGTAAGGATCTGTATTATTTTGCTATACCTCTTAGTATCATTTGGTAGTGCTCTTGCCTTTGAGTCAGAAGTTTGTGGGTTTAAGCCCCATGTTATGTCCAGGCTGATACCTCAATGCAGTTTTGAGAGAGCATTGCTTTGTTGAAGGTTCTATCATTAGGATAAAACATTAAAGATCCTGTGGCGCTGTTTAAAAAGAGAAGGAAGTGTCCTATCAGTGTCTTGGTCAACAATATCCGAGATAAAATTAGTCATTGACTTCATAGATGTTTGAGGGTCAATGCTGTGTGCAAATTGGCTGTAGTATGCCTACAAAATACCAACTGCATGTTTTTACTTTCAAGTCTGCAAAGCTTTTTGAGATATTTCACTGCTGTGAAAATGCATGGGACCAAATGTAACGATGATTATTATTATCTAAATTCATTAAAATTTCCCCTTCTATTTCTTAACCTATCTTCCCCAACTTCTCCTGTCAACTTTGTTCTAGAATTGGATTGTCAGGTTTAGAGTACAAGAGTAGGGAAGTCTTGCTGCAACAGTATAGGGCTCTGGTGAGACCGCACCTCGAGTATTGTGTGCAGTTTTGGTCTCCTTATTTAAAAAAGGACATACTTGCCTTAGAGGGGATGCAGCGTAGATTCACTAGGTTAGTTCCTGGAATGAGGGGACTGACCTATGAGGATAGATTGAATAAAACTAGGGCTGTATTCTCTAGAGTACAGAAGAATTAGGGTTGATCTTATTGAAACATATAAGATTCTTAAAGGGCTAGATAAAGTAGGCACTGAGGGACTGTTTCCCCTGGTAGGAGAATCTATAACCAGGGGTCACAGTCTTAAGATTAAGGGTCAGCCTTTTAGAACAGAGTTGAGGAAACATTTCTTTACTCAGAGGGTAGTTAATTTATGTAATTCACTACCCCAGAAGGCTGTAGATGCTCAGTCCTTGAACATTTTCAAGACTGAGATTGATAGATTTTTGAAAAACAGAGGAATTAGGGGATATGGGGATAAGGCAGGTAATCAGAGTTAGGTGAGAAGATCAGCCATGATCTTATTGAATGGCGGGGCAGGCTCAATGGGTCGAATTCTTATGTTCTTATTATCAACTTTGTTCTACATTGATTTACCATCTCAAGGTTTTGTGTTGCACTAGGTCAGACTAATGATATCCTGTTCATTGGTCCTCATGGCTCCTCCTGGCTCCAATGTTATTCACAATCTCAGCCTAAAGAAAATTGTATCAAAATGTAACATTATTTAGAACCAGAGAAAATTAATAAGTTCAATTTTCAAAAGTCTGCCACATGTTAAACTGCAGCCATGTGTCTGCAATATATTCCTTGATCTGCACTGTATTACATGTTATGTAAGGATTCCCATTCCATCTGTCTTCAGTCAGCTGTTAAAAGGACCAGACAGTATCAAGGTGAGACACAGATAACTCTTTTGGAACATTTACGTTTAAGGAACAAGTGAAGTTGTATAAGTCAAGATCACAGCTGAGCGTGTGCAGCTTTAATAGTCTTAATTTGGAAATTGCTTTATTAAAAAGAAAAATAAATGGCTCCCCTCCACCCCTCTCCCATCCCTCAGCATCAACCACATCGAGCCACAATCTATCTTGTGAAGCCAGTGTGAAACCTCAATGAGTTGTTTGAGTCCCAAGCGTCTCATTGTCCAACTCAGCTTTTCTTCACCTCTGAAACATTGCCTGCTTCCCCCACTCCCTCTCCCCTCAGGCCAAAGAGACCCTCATCTATATCTTTATCACCTTTATCCAGGATTGATTATATTTATATCCTACTCACTAGATCTCCCAGCACTTCCTTACATAAGCTACAGACTATCCAGAACTCTGAAGCCCATGCCATCTTCCATACAAGACTCCCCATTACCACCTAACACCCCCGAACATTGTTCATTTTGCTCCATTAACTCTCCATCCCCCAGTGGATCAAGTTTGAGATCGTTGTTATCATTTTCAAATCCTCACATGTTGTTCCACCCTATCACTGCTCCCTCCTTCAACCTTACTGACCCAGCCATTTGTTTGCTCAGCAAGTATCAGTCTGCTTCATGTCCTCCTGCCCTATTCCTCCCACAATTGGCAGGCTTTTCATAGATGAGAAATGTTTTCAGATAGCAAGTTGTTTGGATCTGGAATGCATTGCCTGAAAAGGTGGTTGAAGCTGAAGCAAGAACAACTTTTAAGAGTAGATAATTATTTGGGGTTTGCAGGGCTATGGGGAGAGCACGGGAGAGTGGGATTTTTTTTAAGGAGCCAGCACAGACATGATGGGCTGAATGGCCTCCTTCTTTGCTGTATAATTCAATGATTCTATTGGAAGTGCATTGTGAGTAAAAGGTTTCTCTGGTGTTTCAGTGATGTTTTCTGAACAAACACAAAACTACTCCCCAAACAAACATCAAATGAAATTGCAAATGAAGAAATTGGGTTGAAGATAAAATTGAGAATGTGATTTCATCCTCAGTGGACTCAACAACCAAATGACAATTTAGATTCATAGATTCATAGATTCATAGAATTTTACGGCACAAAAGGAGGCCATTCGGCCCATCTAGTCTCTGCCGGCTCTTTGAAAAGAGCGATTCAATCCCACTGCCCTGCACGCTCCCCATAGCCTAATAGACCTGTTCTCCCTAAATAAAGATCTAGTTCCCTTTTAAAAGTTGTTATCGAATCAGCCTCCACCACCTTTTCAGGCAATGCATTCCAGATTCGAACAACTCGCTGAGTGAAAAAATTTCTCCTCAGCTCCCCTCTACTTCGCCTTGAAACTACTCATAGCTGAAGTCCCTCAATCCTGGCACCATCCTAGTAAATCTTCTTTGTACCCTTTCCAATGTCTTCACATCCTTTCTGTAGTGTGGTGACCAGAATTGAACACAGTATTCCAGCTGAGGCCTCACCAAAGTTTTATAGAGGTTAGTCAGCACTTCCTGACTTTTGTACTCTATACCCCTATTTATAAAGCCTAGTACCCATATGCCTTCTTAACAGCCTTGTCTACCTGTCCTGCCACCTTCAACGAGTCACTAACACAAATCCTCAGGTCTCTCTGTTCCTTCACACCATTTAAAATTGTACTATCTAGCCTATATTGCCTCCCTTCATTTCTTCTCCCAAAATGCATCACCTCACACTTCTCTGCATTAAACTTCATCTGCCATGTGTCTGCCCACTTTACCAATTTGTCTATATCCTCTTGCAGATGGCTACTATCCTCCTCACTATTTACTATTCTCCCTAACTTAGTGTCATCTGCAAACTTGGAAACTGTACTCCGTACACCCAAGTCCAGATCATTTATGTAGATTACAAACAGCAATGGTCCCAAAACCGATCCCTGTGGCACACCACTGCTCACTTCCCTCCAATCTGAAAAACAGCCGCTCACTACAACTCTCTGCTTTCTATCTCGCCAGTTGTGGATCCACGCTGCCACTATCCCTTTTACGCCATGGGCCTTTAATTTCATAATAAGTCTCTCATGTGGCACTTTGTCAAATGCCTTTTGAAAGTCCATGTAAACTACATCAACTGCGCTACCATTATCCACCCATTCCATTACCTCATCAAAAAATTCTATCAGATTTGTAAGGCAAGATTTGCCTTTAACAAATCCATGTTGACTGTCCTTTATTAGCCTATATCTTTCTAAGTGAAGATCTACCTTGTCCCTGATTATGGACTCTAGAAGTTTGCCCACTACCGACGTTAGACTGACTGGTCTGTAGTTACCAGGCTTGTCCTTCTGCCCCTTTTTATACAAGGGAGTAACATTAGCTATCCTCCAGTCCTCTGGCACGACCCCTGTGTCCAAGGAAGATTGAAAGATCGTGGCCAGAGTCCCTGCTATTTGCTCCCGTGCCTCACTTTGTAACCTAGGGTGCATCCCATCCGGACCAGGTGACTTATCCACCTTGAGCAACGTCAACCTTTTTAGAACTTCCTCTCTGGTTATAATTATTCTATCCATTTCTCCTACCCTCTCCTCTAATACCATGGCATTGGCTGTATCCTTTTCTTTTGTGAAGACAGAGGCGAAGTACTCATTCAGTACATCAGCCATGCCCTCTGCCTCCACAATGAGATTTCCTCCTAGGTCCCTAATTGGCCCCACCATATCCTTGACCAACCTTTTACTCTTAATATGTTGGTAAAACACCTTAGGGTTCCCCTTAATCTTACTCGCTAATTGTTTTTCATGCAGTCTCTTTGCCCCTCTAACTTCCTTTTTTAGTTCTATCCTACACTTCCTATATTCTGCTTGGTTCCCTTCTGAATTTTGAGCCTGACACTTATCATAAGCCTCTTTTTTTTGTTTTATTTTGGCCCCGATTTCCTTAGTCATCCAGGGAGGTTTGGATGCCTTACATTTCACCTTTGTGGGGATGCTTTTGACCTGTGCCTGAACTATCTCCTCTTTGAACACTGCCCACTGCTCGTTAGTTGTCTTACCTGCCAATTTTTCTTTCCAATCCACCTTGGCTAGGTCCCACCTCAACTCATTGAAATTAGCCCTTTTCCAGTTGAGTGTCCTCACTTGTGATCGTTCCTTATCCCTTTCCATAATTATTCTGAATCTAACGATATTGTGGTCACTATTCCCTAGATGCTCACCTACAGAAACCTGTTGAACTTGCCCTACCTCATTTCCCAAAACTAGATCCAGCAATGCTTCTTTCCTCGTTGGACTGGAAACATACTGATCAAGAAAGTTGTCCTGCACACACTTCAGGAATTCTTCTCCCTCCTTGCCCTTTACTCTACTATTCTGCCAGTCTATGTTGGGATAGTTGAAGTCACCCATTATCACTACTCTATTAGCTCTGCATTTCTCCGTGATACGCTTGCAGATCTGCTTGTCCATCTCCTCCCCACTATTTGGTGGTCTATAGTATACCCCTAACAGTGTAACTGCACCTTTTTTATTCCTCATTTCTAACCAGATAGATTCGGTTTTTAGTCCTTCTTCCACCTCATTCCTTTCTAAGGCAGTCACTGAGTCCTTAACTAAAATTGCCACCCCGCCCCCTTTTCTCCCTTCTCTATCCCTCCTGAATACATTATAACCAGGAATGTTCAACTCCCATTCCTGCCCATGCTGGAGCCAAGTCTCTGATACTGCTATAACATCATATCGCCTCGCAGCAACCTGAGCCTGCAGCTCACCAATTTTATTTCTCAAACTTCGTGCATTTACATACATGCACTCTAAGGCACAAATTACTTCCTCTGAACTTTTCTCCCGTCTTACCCTTACCCCTGTCCTCTTTGTTACCCCTCCCGTATCTGAACTACTGATCAGTTTCCCACCCTCACCCCCCGGGATTAGTTTAAAGCCCCCCCCTCGAAACTCGACTACCTCCCTGCAAGGAAATTTAAATATAACATTTTTAAAAAAAATCTTCAGGTGTGTCAGACAGTAATATTGCGGGCTCAGTGTGTTTACTTTTGGTAATGTTCAACATTCACAAACAAGTGTTCGAGCACAGTCAACAACTTGCTCGGGTCCGTCGATATCGAAATTTTCCGATATCAATATATCGGTTTGCCCATATCGAAATATACCGATATATCGATATCGTGGTTTTTTTTGTTCTGAGCATATGTGTACATTCGGAGGTGCGCGCATATTCTGGGTGCGTACGTATTCGGGGGTGCACGCGCATTCCGGTGGGTGCACGCATTCGGATATCGACAAGGTAAGTTGAAAAAGTCAGCATCATACCGATATATACCAATATATCGCCAGACTCGATATACCGATATTTGCGATGTATCGATTTTGTTTTCATATTGAATTTTTTTGATACATCAATATATTTAAAATTCCGATATCGGCATATCGATATGAAAATTATATCGATATGACCAATATATCGATATATCGCCGGACTCTACAACTTGCATTTACATAGTGCCTCTCACATACTGTCGTGTCCCAATCACATGTTATATCACTGGCACAATTCCCTGATCAGCAACTCTTTCACCAACATGAGGTCCTTTCGCCAGATAACGATATCAGAATTGGTCCTGAGGGAATAAAGTGCAGCGCATTCAGAGGGAGAGAAGTTTGAGTGTGAGAGGGCAGCGGAGAACTGGATATTGTCAATGTCATGCCAGCTGTTCTCAATTAATAAGTTGAGGGAGGGTAGGGAGCCAGGCTGTGGGGTCCAAATGGAATGGGACTTCTGGAGACAGGAGGTGTCCAATGTGCGGGGGCAGGCATCCTGGTCAAAGAAGTAGCACGGAGGTGGAGGCAGCGGACGAAGAGCACAGCATAATGCTGGGATCGGAATTCATTGAGGTGGGGGGGCGTAAAGGGATGAAGCTGAGACCCTTACTCTAGATAGATCATTCGGGATCAGAAAGTGTGAGATCAGAGGGAATGGTGAAGATATGGCAGGGAGTGGGATTGGGGGGAGGCATATGGTCAAAAGAAGGCAAAGAAGGGGAGGGTACAGAAGGTGGATTGGCATCCAACAGTCGCTGGAGTTTGTGATCCTTGCCATCTGAGAGAAAAGGGAACAGTTTCTTGTTGAAGTGGCGAGTGAGGTGATAGATGAAAATAGAGTTGAGGATGAGGGCGGTCTTGATGTAAACTGTGAATTGTGTAAGCTGCTGAAGGGAGAGGTCAAGTGTATGCATATGATGTCGCATACTGGAGAGAGTGGATCTGAGGCGATGAGAGCAGTGATTGGAGGAGCACTGAGTTTCGTGGAGGTATCTGGGATCCTGAGTGGAATGAACACTGCATGGGTGGAATTTAAGCCGAATCCATGTGGGGTTAGTTGCAGTCTAAGGCAGTTGCTGAGGAAAGATGTGGTTGTGGAACCGGGTTTTAGTGCACACACAATCAAACATAAGAAGGGAAAAAACAACAACTTCAATTTATATAGCGCCCTCCACGCCAGATAGCATCTCAGCTTCACAATAGCAGATCCTGAGGGTGGAGTGGAGGATTCGGGGGACATGGAGGAGGCCGGACCCGGTGGAGCGAAGGCAGCGGGTGCTGGTTTGGGGAGAGAGGAGGTCAGAGAGATAGAGGGGTGCAGAGGGGTGGAGGGACTTGAAAACAAGAGTGAGGATCTTGAAGTCGATCCTCTCAGGGACCAGTGAAGTCTGGCAAGGACTGGGGTAATGGGGGAGCGAAGCTTGGTGCAGGTGATTATGTGGGCGACAGAGTTTTGAATTAGCTGGATTTTGTGGATTATGATGGCGGGGAGACTTGCAATAGCAAGGAGTGGGAGCAGGGTAGAAGGGAGGAACAAAAGTCACGTTGAAGAGGAGAGCAGAGCAGAACTTCTTCAGGGTAGGCATTCCTAGAAGAGAGTGGCAGTGATTCAAACATAAATAAAACACAAAATACTACAGATGCTGGAAGTCTGAAACAAAAACAGAAGTTGTTGGGGAAACTCAGCAGGTCAGGCAGCATCCATGGAGAAAGGAAAGTGAGTCAACGTTTTGGGTCCACAACCCTTCGTCAGAACTGGGGCATGTTGAGAGGGAGAGGTTTTTAAGGACAAGTTAAAGAGGAAGAGGCAGGACAAGGAAGACAAAGGAGACAAAGAAGACAGAAAAAGAAGACAAATGAAAAAATGTGTTAATTGATGGTTTGAAGAGGTGATAGCAGTGTGAAACAAATGGGGTGGGTTTCAACAAAACTGGGGAGAAGAGGTGTTAATAGTGAAGAGCAGACGACACACCAAAGAGGCAAGAGGTATCTGGAGTGATGATTGTAATGGGGGAGGGGGAGCTTTTATGGTCTGTTTAGCACAGGTAGGTTCAGGCTGAGAAGAGGGAAAGTGAACAGAGTTCAAGTTTATTTACTTTACGCGGAGTGCAGTGAATGAGTGGAATGGAAGGCAATGGAGGCAGATTGTGTCAACAAGGAATGACCATTGTCAAAAAAAAGTTTGAGGGATATGAGAAGCAATGGGAATGTTATTGAAATGAAAGTTTTGGGACTGGATAAATAAAACATATTGTGTTTTCTGGTTTTATCCTGCTTTGTTGTATTTCCATCACTCAGACCTGGACATCTTAGTGTGCAGTGTTTCTGAAACAAAAAGCTGAGAGAAGCATTGCAACGCACTCTGCTTCCCAGGAGAAGCATCTATGTTTATTTGTTATTCAGAACAATTGTGAAATCACAGCACAATGTGACATGAAGTCTTGACTTGTTAAAGCCTGACACGCCTGAACAAAATTTCAAACCAATTCTCATACCAAGAACTACAACAATATTCAGGTTGAGAAAACCCAAGTTAATGAATTTCTGATTTTATTTTGACAATTCTGTCAGCTGACAGATATTCCCTATCTCTGTTGCTCTTTACCCATTGCTCTGTGGCAGGGAATGGTGCTAAGGTGTACCACCCAAGATATATATCACCAAGCCACTAAATAAACATAATCAAATTAAAAAGAAAAGAAACATGTTACTGGAAATTAATAAATTTACAATAAAATATCAAACAAGTTGCTAATAAGGCTTATGTCATTTTATGGTTATATCTACAATATTTGGATTCAGTTTTGATCAGTTTTTAGTTTGGAACCATATTTATTTTTTATGAAGTGGAAAAGCACTGCTCACACGTGTAGGTTGATCCAAATCTGCACATTTATCGAAGAAAATGACCATGCAATTTAGGAAAATCACTTGTAGGAATGAATTTCCCAAACGACTCACGTTCCGGCTTACTGAGGAAGCACACAGTTCTTTGAATGTTACGTGGTCCTGAATGATTTTTAAGTTCCCAATAATGTTCAACCTCGATGTCTGAAAGAGAGAAAGGGTTAGTGAAAGGTGTCCTATTGTCTTGGCATTAAAGGAATTTTTAACTGTTGCAAATGAACAAAAGCGCTATATTAAATATTAGCATTATTAAAATTATCCTTTTTTTCAGGACAAAACATTCAAAAAAAGGTTAGTTAGGCCTTGAAAACTGAAATGATATTAAACATGGTTGGGAAAAGGCAATCCTTTCCTTGCAAGTATGCATTCAGGTTATTAAGATGATCACTAATGTCTGAAAGAAAAGTAAGATCACTGAACTTCAGTCTTTCTCTTGAAGAAGCTTACAATCTTCAAGAAGTTCTCCATTCTCCAAAAACGTAAGCACCTTTTCTTTTAAATTCTGACTTTTTTTTAAGAGTCTTTCCCTTTGATAGGCAACAAACTTTGCAATGAATGAATAACTCCCCTTCATCATGTGCATCTTTATCAAACAAGTTATGAAATTCCCAGTGGTTCAATGAGGCGCACTAATTTTGTTTATATGATGCACCATAGGATCAAATAAGAACAAAGTATAAGAACATAAGAAATGCTAGACAAAAAAAACCAAGGTCCATCTTGTTTGCCTTCCATCTTCCTAGCAATTACATGCACATATGTCCCAAACTACCCATGTATATCCCATATTATTATTTGCTAAAGAAAACTATCTAATCTGTGTTTGAAAGAATCAGTACACAAGGGAATTTTGTCCAAAGGGCCTCCTGATGAATAATAAAACAGTACTTCAATAACTTGCCTTCCAAAAACTTTCCCACCACAGAAATACAACCATTCCTCTTTCCAGCCAGATCACATCATTATATTCACTTATATTTAAGCACTGTGAGATGCCATCCGGCATGGAGGGTGCTATATAAATCAAAGTTGTTGTTGTTATATTCAATTCTGAGGGTTTACCTGGCTAAATCCAGGCTCAAAAAATCTCTCTCCATTAACCGCTCGATTAGGAGTAATTGTGTCAGTTATGGCTCAGTTGCTCACACTCTCACCTCTGAGTTAGAGAGTTGTGGGTTTGAGCCCCTCACAAGTCAGGGGGACTTTGAGCTCAAAGTCAAGGCTAATATACCAGCGCAGCGCTGGGAAAAGAGAGTGCAGCATTGCCCGAGTCACTGAGCCTGGCTGTTTGTGGAGATGTTACTGTGCTCAAAATCGGCTGCCTGCAAATTACACAGTCACTAGACTTTACAGTGAAACCCTGTGAAGTGCTTGTAGATGTATTCTGGGATGAAAGGCTCTGCATTGATTAAGGGTTCATATAATTTATTATTACTATTAATACACAACAGAAGTGAAACAAAACTAAGTTTTTACTGTGCAAAGTACAAGTGGAATGTGGAGAAGCTTTACAAATACAGCAACATGTTAATCTCACTGTGTGTCAGGTATTCAGGACACACCAACAGACACACACACACTCACACACACACATTCGCACACTCACAAACACTCACCATCACATCCATTGACACACACACAGTCACATACACACATGTATACACAAAGTCTCACACACATGATCTCTCACACACACATACACACACACAGCCAACAAACTTACATTTGTAAAGCGCCTTTCACATTGGGAGGATGCACACATGTGCATCCTCCCAATCATGTGTATGCATGTGTGCACTCACACATGCACATATGTACATTCATATGTACATGCATATGAACATATGCACACATATGTACACTCACACAGCCACGTATAGCCACACACCATCACACATACCCATAAACAGTCACACCCACAATCAATCACACACATACACTCACAATCACACCCAGTCACACATGCACTTGGTTATGTCAATCCTGTCTACCTTGTTTGCAAACTAACCCTTCTTTGCATAGTAATCGATCTTATTTGCAATCTGCTCCTCCTCTGGATGGTCCTTCGACTCATATTCAGCTTCACATCATTGGACCCCTCCCTATGCGTGGGCCCAGTTACAAATACGTAAGCTGAACAATCATTGATTGCTTCACAAAATGGATGGAAGCTTTCCCTGCAAGAATTGTACTGCCATCACAGCCACTTGTATTCTACTTTGTGACATGATGTCAAGGTGGGGACTTCCTATCTAAGTGGATAGTGATCAAGGATCTCATTTTACAGGCAAACTTTTTATTACATTACAGGAAATAAGGGGAATAACACAAAAATTACATGTATTTCATCATCCACAATCTTCTGGAATATTGGAGAGAAGTAATCGAACCTTAAAAACAATGTTAAAGGAAGTGTGTTCAGAAAACCCGACAAAATAGTCAACTATGTTACCAATGTGTCTAATGGCAATTAGATCAATGCCACATAGCATGACTAAAGTTTCTCCATAACAGGCTATGACAGGGAGATTGATGAAAACACCAGGACACCTGCTGGTACTTGTCTCATTAACTACACCTATTCATCATGGAACTGTGGGAGAAGTATGGTTAGGAAAAATGGTGGAGGCTATTCAAGAAACAAATTAATTTGTGGCTAAAGAAATTGGAAAATCTAAAACCCAGAGAAAGAAATATTTTGACATAAAGGTGCAGCATATGAATATCAAATTGGAGACCCAGTAATAGTAGTGGATTATGGAAACAAGCAGCATGTCTTTGTACCAAGTAGAAACTTGGAGTCGCGAATCCATGTTTCAGCTTTGGAAGAGAAGATCAAGGCAATGAGTGGAGCAACTCTAGACGTACAGTGATAGTTGGATATCGACCTGGGAATGATACATTAATACCCTTATACTTGGTTATTGAACTGGAAACTGTAAAACAATACTTGGATACCTTTTGATGGACTTCTTGAAGATTAATATGGACATTAAATGGGACCTTGCTACTCGATCTCTCCCACAGCATTTGAATTGGTAAACGTCGATATGTAAGCATTGTTGTGTTGAATACTATTCCTGATAGTGGACAAAGCTAGTTCTGCAGTATACTTGATCCAGTACACTGAAAAGACAGGAAAGAGAAAGATCACAAGATGGCATCAGATAAACCAGTTCAAAAGTGTACCTCATGTCGGACATATAACTGCTAAATAACCAGATGTTATGCTTGGTATTACAGGATAACAAGAGTGGATCATGGAATGGCTCTTGTCTTCCTGAAAAATCGCATCCTTAAAGCTCTTAGCCAATCAGCATTTGCTACTCTGCCAAAAATTTGCCTTATTTTAACTCATGCCCCTTCTAATGAATTTGTCCACTCCCTATTAAGTTGCAATCGAACCACTTGCAGTTATATAGCTTTGTCAATCATAGATAAATGAAAGAACAAAAGTATTATTTTATCACTCAAGGTGGGGACTGTAAGAATATGATGGAGGTCACAGGGTGTGGTATGTAAGAACTGAGACCAATCAGTCAGTGAGGCCTTGGTTGCCATGGTAGCAGCTGAAGATGTCAGCGGTTGGGTGGGGCGCCCGGTCCCTGCAGCTTTTGGGCAGAAACCCCGTGCCATGTTTTGGTGTACGAGCTGCCCTGAGGTACCAGTTTTGCTCAGATACCAGCCCCTCAAACACATCAACAGACAGACGGACACTTCTGAGCGGGTAATATCTGTTTCATTCAGTTTTGTTGCTTTTTTGTTTTTGATAATAAAAAAATTATAATCCACACACCTGTATTGGGTACAGTCTCTTTCTGTTGAACCTTACAGGTAGGAGGTGTAGGATTCAATAATTATTGTGTTAATTAATATCTCAAATTATATTGGTGATTTGAGACATATGTAAACAATTGCACCTGACAGGACTTGGTTGTGACCAGCTTTGTAAAGGAGACATGGGATTGTGTATAAACAGTGGGATGTTTTCAGTTTATATCAGCGATCTTCTCATGGAGATATGGTCTGTAGCTGGAGGGGGAGCTGTGTTGTGTTTGTTTTTGCACAGGAACCATCTTGAAAAGGACAATGGGTGAAGGTCACGTGATGAGCTGAATAAAGAGATTGATTCAAGGAAGAGAGAGGAGAAAGGAGAAATCAGGGAGAAAGGAGAAATTGGAACTTGGAGTCGCGAATCCATGTTTCAGCTTTGGAAGAGAAGATCAAGACAATGAGTGGAGCAACTCTAGACATACAGTGATAGTTGGATATCGACCTGGGAATGATACATTAATACCCTAATACTTGGTTATTGAACTGGAAACTGTAAAACAATACTTGGATACCTTTTGATGGACTTCTTGAAGATTAATATGAACATTAAATTGGACCTTGCTACTCGATCTCTCCCACAGCATTTGAATTGGTAAATGTCGATATGTGAGCATTGTTGTGTTTAATACTTTTTAATAAATTATATAACTATTACTAACCTGAATTAATAAACATGTATATTAATTGTACAATGTTTGTGTCAGCCCTTACTTCACTGGAGGGTCATGAACATAAATCAACCTTTTACAATTGGCGCCCGAACAGGGGCGCTGTTGTGTTGAAGTGGGATAAATACAAATATTTAATATTGGTTAGAAATTAAGTATTGGTGTGAATCAAAAAAATATTTTTAGCATGTTGAAGATTAATATATTGGTGTTTAGTGGTTGAAGTTACTTATACTGATGTATGGTACCCGTACCGGTCAGCAAATATTATACCCTAAATAACTGGATATACTATGAGATATAGTCTGATCCCACTTGGTGCCTATTTATCCTAGGGGGTTTCTTGAGCTCCATCGTTTTGCTCCTTCTGAACTCTATGTTCAAAATAGGAAGGGGAAAGTGGTTTGAGGCAGAAGAGCGAGAGAGGGAATTGAAACTTAAACTTCAGAATGCCTTCGCCAGAGAGGCAGAAATCAAAGAACTTCAGAATGCCTTGGTCCGAGAAGCAGAATTAAAAGTTAAGGAATTAAAATTTGTGATGTCCTGGCTGAGAAGGATACAGAGATTCAATTATGCTAAGATACCATTTGATATATGAGGTATATGATTAAGAAAGAGCAGGAGGAGCATTTAGAGGATAGGATAAAAAGAGACACTGTCACCATTGATGTTTAAAGGCTCTGAAACAAAGGGATAGTAAAGGCTATTGAACTGAAAACTAACCTGACATTGAAAGAAATTCCAAGGTGATCTAAACAGGGAGAGATAAAGGAGGAAAAAAGAAAAAACCTTTGCCATTACACCCAGTTATTCAAAAAAAAGTGAAGGGTGAAGGCGATGAAGAGGAGAAATTAGTTAGAATGAAAATAATGTGTATTAGCCATTCCCTACCTTCCTGTAAAGATAGTTCTGTGAGCAGCATGGAAATCTGATTGGAGGGGCTCATGCAGGGAATGGGATGAGAGCTGGGAGGCAACGACTCTTTAAAACACGTTTGACAGCAAGGGAAGGTTGGAGATGGGCCAGTAACTTTAGAGCTGTGATGCATCAAAGGAAGGTTTCTTGAAGATGGGGGTGATGGGTGGCTGTTTTGAGTGGGGTTGGAACAATGTCGGATGAAAGGGATCAAGGAAGCAGGTGGTGGACTTCAAGGAGGTTATGTTGGTGATGACAGAGGGTGGGGAGACAGGTTCGAAGGTGTGGTAGGAGGGGTGTGTGGAAGTCGGAGTGTGGTGGGGAGGTGCTGAGTGGGTGGAAGTTCGAAGTGTGGTGACAGCTGAGCGGATTCCCTCAATCTTGGACTCGAGGAAATCCAGCATCTCTTTGCAGTGGTAGTTCAAGGAAAGGATATGTACGGTGAGGCAGGGAAGGCGGAGGAGCTGGTTAGTTGTGGAGAAGAGGAGTTTGGGGTTGTCCTTCACCTCCAGGATTATCCTGGAGTAGGCTAGAGCAGAGCGGTATCTTTTGATTTGATCCAGCCAGATGTGCCGGTGGACCGTTAGACCAGATTTGAGCCAAGTGCATTCAATGGCCCACACCTGGCCCTTACACGAGTGGAGGTGGCTGGTGAACCAGAGTGTGGTTCAAGAGTAGGAGGTGGTTCGGGAGGTGAGGGGGGCAAGGAGTGTAGTGGAGAGGGTGTTGTGGAGGAGGGTGAATGCGGGGGATGGGTCGGTACGGGAGGTAGGCCAGAGGGGGAGGAGTTCAGAGGACTCCAAGGCAGTGGAGAGGGATTGTGGGGAGATCTTCTTCCAAGGCCAGTAGAAGATGATTTGGAGGAGTGGGGAGAGGGATAAAGGAGTTGAAAGAGATGAAATGGTGGTCAGAAATGGCCTTGTCAGTGATGGTGACATCTGAGACACTGAAGCCCCAGGTGACCACCAGTACAAGCAGGTGGCCATGTATGTGGGTGGTGGAATGGATGTGGAGGGAGAGCTTGAGAGAGGAGAGGAGGGAGGAGAAGTCTGAGGAGATGGAACAAGAGGTTGAAATGGAGGTTGAAATCACCGCAGATGATGAGGCGATTAGAGCATAGGCAGAGGGTATCTGGGACGGTGGCGATGTCAGAGATGAAGGTGTGGGAGGATTTGGGGGGTTGGTATACAAGGAGAAGTTTGAAGGAGAGATGGGAGGGGTGGCAGAGGGTGAGGTGTTCGAACGAGGGGAAAGAAACAGAGGAGTAGTGGGATAGGGCAAGTGGTGCCCTGGAGATGAGGGCCACACCATTGCCATGGTGGTGGTGGTTGGGGCATGGGGAGTGGTGAGAGATATAGCTCTATGGTGTGGCCTCTGTGAGTGGGAAGGTGTTGCCTGGGGTGGCCCAGGTTTCCGTGAGGGCCATGATATCAACATTCTCATCGAGGATGAAATTGTTGATGGCCAGGGTCTTATTGCAGATGGAGTGGACGTTTTGGAGGCTGATGCAGAGGGACCAGTTGGTAAAGGGATGTGTGGAATGGCAAGGGGAACTGGACTGATTGGCAGGGAGGATATGGATGTGGATGAGGGACGAGAGGTTAGCTTCCGAGGTCTGGGTCCGCTGTGGCTGGCTGTGGTGGTGGGGAGTGGGGCAGTCAGTCAGGGCCATACGCAGGATTTTTTTTGGGGGGGTGCGAATTGCTAGTGATGGGACCAACAATGGCCGGGGGCTTGTGGGCTGCCCCCGAAGCCCCCTCGAGGCTCCGACGTTTTACACAGTTTGAGGTCTTATTTAATCGGTTCAGAAGATCCAATATGAAGGTAAATGTTTCATGCCCTTGGTGTTTAAGAGCATCATTATTTATTCAGTGTTTTTATTTTCCCCGGTAGTCCGTGTCTAATTGGGAAGGTAGAATGTGTTCACCGATAATAGCAAACACGATTGTTGACTCGATGATGTAAGGAATGCGAACGATAAAGTAAATTACAATCCAATTAACACAGTACAATGACGAATGCTTGATAAATGTATTCGTATAGAGAAAATGATCATAAACTACAGATTGACGGTAATTAATAAGTTGTTCTGCATTGTTATCCTAAGACTCAATTTCTTTCGGACTGTAATGAACAATAATGTAAGAGTAAAGTATGAATTATGTGCTCAGATATTCCAGCAAAGCAAATTTTATAAAAGACAAGAAAATATACAGAAACTGAAAATCAGTGTAAAACAGTTAATTCACACGTGTTACAAGCCTGTTATCAGCATTATCCTGAAAATATCATTGAACTGTGAGCAATAGTGTAGTTAGTTTTTATTTATTTACTTAGAATCAAAATTAAAGGCAGTGACCCATGAAGCAATACTGACCTGACGAAAAAATACTTGAAAAAATAAGGGAGGGGAAATTAATTCTTTAATAGCGTTCCATATTCGAGACGCCTTGGTCGCTTTGAAGCGAATACGTCAACCATTCTACCAATATCGATTTCCATATTATAATGAATGTGCATTAACGCGAGGGCTGAAAGTCGCTCCTATATGGAGCAGAATGCTGGACACTTAGGCAAACCTCGACCAGGCGATTAGGTGACTCATGAGGTATATACCAGGCTTCTAAGAGACGCCCTGAACGTTTACTGGCGACAGCATCTGACAAATAGTGAGCTATATGGTACACACTGGTATCACAGACATTACTGCAGAGGCGTCTTAGGTTTAGCGGACATAGCTGGAGAAGCCGGGAGGAAACTGTCCATAGTCCTACTATCCTATGGGAACCATTGCACGGTCACAGAACACGAGGTAGACCGACCCTAACCTACATCGATACTCTGGAGCGCGATTTGGGTATTGGCAGGCGGGAGTTGTCAGGCTGCATGGAGAGAAGGGATCAGTGGAGAAGTGTGGTTGTCAACGCCCGAGTTCGCTCGATCAGATGATGGTGAAACTATTTTTATGCCAAATTCGTGCGACATTGATGTTTTTTCACTCTGGGAACAAAACTGAACGTGAAATAAAGTCGCACTGTTTATCTTTGCGGTCATATGTTTTTTGCATGCCAGTGGACGTCTCTAAAAGCAATTTTTAATGACAGGAATACATCTTTAATAATATAAATCAAATGTGATAATCAAGACAAAACAAGAAACATGATATTTCAGAAACACGCCTATCAAAACTTAAGTCATTTTTACTTACATTTATCAGATTAAAATACGATTTCAGCTTCCACAAAGTGGTGCTACCTTTTTATGTAGTGACTGTATACGGGATGATTTCCAATTGACACACCACGTAGAATAGGCGCTAAAGCCTAGGCCTACGTCCATGAGTATCTTTTTTAAAGATAGGCATTCCCGTCCAGACACATATAACTTTTTTGTTGGGTTCTCAAAAGCTTTAATTTCTCAGAAGCTTGTAAATATGTTGTCATTGTTTGCTAGCATTACAGTCACACCTCTCAAAACTTGAGTAATTTTTACTTACGGTGATCAGATTAAAAGATGATTTTAACTCCAGAATTGGTGCTGCCCCTTGTGGCTGTTTACGGGATGATTTCCAAACGAGGATTTGAGTCTTGGCGCCAATGTTTATCCAGTCACGAGTCACAGACTCGCCGCGTCATGGACTGGTGTATGACGCGGTATGTTTTGGGTAGACGCCGATTCTGGTGTGCGACTCGATAATTTTATATTAATACTAAATCATTCAAAGATGTGAGTTTATAATTTATATATAGTTTTGAAGAACTGATTGTTACTCAAATGTTCAATAAATTTACTTGGTATTTAAATTTGATAAAAAATACAATTCTCTACCCCGGAAAATGTGGACCTTTTATAATTTGGGGGGGGGGGGGGGCACCCGTCACACACCCCCTGCGTACGGCCTTGATCAGTGAGGCTGCTGCTGGACAACCAATGCCGAGTACCACGATGAGTACGGCAGGGAATTCCAAGGCTGGGATGGAGGGAAGCTGTGGGGATAGGAGACAAGAAGGGCGGAGAGAGAGGAGGATAGTTGCAGTGAGGTGAGCATTTTGAAAGAGAACCAGCTCGGGTCTGGGGCAGCAGCCAAAATGCGCTCACTAAGACATGAGATGGCAGATAAACATAGTCATCCTGCAGGAGGCTGTGGGGGCTAGGAGTGGCAGAGGGGTGGGAGAGGGGGCAGGACATTCATTACGGTTAGCAGTGAGCAGCCTATAGGGGAAGGACAGAGGAGGAGAGAGGCAGAGCAAGGGAGAGAGACAGAGTGTGGGCAACAACTAAATGCTGATTTTAATGGGAAGGTTTGAGGAAGGAGAGGTTTAACTGACGATTCACTTTGGCTTTGTGTATCATTGAAGGAGTCTTTCTGATGTCAGTGTCAACATTGCCTGGTGCAGGTTGAAGGTGGAATAAACGGTGGAGGTACAATCAAAGGTTCAATAGTGTCCTACCTAAATGTAGAACATGCTTGTTGAAACACTTGTACTTGATTGCTTTGGGCTGTTGGGTATGCAGCATTGAGGGATTCATTCAGCCATTTTTAAAGTCCAGGAATAAACTGAGTGATTTCCAGTCAACAGGTAGAGCAGCTACAGGGAAGGGTGGCTACAGCCCACATTAACTGATTACTGAGTGACCTGGGGGTGCAATCAACTTCAGGCTAGGTACATTTATTTTCTAAGACAACAACAACAAAATTACATGTATAGAGCACCTTTCACGTCCCAAAGCGCTGAACAGTCATGTCGGGACCCGAGCAGGAGGGGAAGGGTCGGGGAGGGGGAAGGAGAGTAGGAGAGGTAGAAGAGTTTGGAGCGGAGCAGAATGCATGGTCAAAGAGGAAGGTCTTGAGACCGGTCTTGAAGGAGGAAAGAGAGGAAGTGAGGTGAAGGGATTGCGGGATGGAGTTTCACAGTGTGGGAGCAAAGAGGCTGAAAGCCCGGCCACCAATGGTGGGGCGGTTAGGGCGGTGGACGCGGAGCAGGCCGGGGAAGGGCGGCTGATAGGGAGACAGTAGGTCGGAGAGATAGGCGGGTGCATGGCCTTGAAGATGAGGACGAGGATCTTGAATTGGATCCTCTGGATGACGGGGAGCCAGTGGAGACGGGCGAGGGGGGGAGTGATGTGGTCGCAGAGCCTGGGGCGGGAGAGAACACGAGCTGCAGAGTTCTGAATGATCTGCAGCCTGTGAAGGGAGGAGTTGGGAAGGCCGATGAGGAGAGAGTTCTCGTAGTTGAGCCTGGAAGTGATAAAGGCATGGATGAGTTTCGGCTGCATGGGGGTGAGGTAGTGGTGGAGTCTGGCAATATTGCAGAGGTAGTGGAAGGCTATACTGAAGGCTATATGGAGCGGATCTAAGTGAGGAAGGACAGTTCGGGGTCAAACAAGACCCCACCACATGAGGGCCTGAATTAAGCAGATGGTATTGAGTGAGCCTAGCAGGTGACAATGGACAACCTCAACCTCAACAACCTCAACTTTTATGTCACAAGCTATCCTTCAAACTTTCTCTCACCACATTAAAAGCAGATGTCCATCGAATAGCTAAATTATTCTAAAGCTTCTTATGACAACTACAGGGAGGAGTTATCTGAAGTCCATGAACACATAACCATATACAGTATCCAGGATTTGTATTCCATTTTAACAACAATAACAACAACTTCAATTTATATAGCGGAATCCACGCCGGACGGTGTCTCATAGCGCTTCATTTTACCCCAAAGTCATCTTATTCTTTGGTCTTGGACTTCAAAAAATGGCTGAAGCAAATGGGCTGAGGTACAAGATTACCCATATAAATATAATCTAAAAATGACATGGGTTCAGAAATAATAGTTCTTGTCTGACCAACTCATTGACTTTATCATGGAGCCCCGGCAATTGTATCATATAATATCAACAGCTAAAAAGTAGTTTGACAAACTACCTCATGAAAGTCTCCTATTTATTTACATATTATAATTGCAGCAACACGTCAAACTAACCCGTCACACAGTGGTTCAAAGCAAGCTCATGTTCCTATTAGTGAGTGAACAATTCAACTCTTGGTGAATTCTAAATTCACAATGATAGGAGGTGCCAACATCAAAGAATCAAAAAGCAACGGCCCTATGAATGTTTGGTGGCCACAATATTGTGAGACCCTGCTTTCACATTTTGTGTTCAAACTGAACAAATAAGGGGTTGACCTATGAAGATAGGTTGAGTAAACTAGGCCTATATTCTCTGGAATATAGAAGAATTAGAGGTGATCTTATAGAAACCATTAAGATTCTTAAGGGGCATGACAGAGTAGACAGTGGGTGACTGTTTCTCCTGGTTAGAGAATCTATAATTAGGGTATCACAGTCTTACGATTAAGGGTCAGCCTTTTCGAATGGAGTTGAGGAAACACTTCTTCATTCAGAGAGTAGTGAATTTATGGAATTCTCTATCCCAAAAGGCTCAATCCTTGAACATACTACTACCCCTAAATTAATGTTGGGGATGTGTTCTTGAACAATGAGATTTTATCTGAAATGATTTATAATGAAACCCAAATTACCATAGGCCCAATCATATAAATAGGGGTTACGTTCCCTCGGTACATTTCTAGTCTAAATATTCTTTGTTTGGTTTGTTGCGTCCCCACACAGCTGATCGCTAGCATGTGGTCATGCACATTTTTCTAAACTTTGACAGTTGTCGTAAAATTACCGCATTTTGTGATTATTTGATCAACAACGTATAATAGAAATAACATATATTGGGTTGAAGCATACTGAGGAGTTCCAGTATTCAAGACTGAGATTGATTGATTTCTTGTGGATAGAGGGATTAAGGATGTGGCGATAAGGCGGGCAGATGGAGTTAGATTAGAAGATCAGCCATGATCTTATTGAATGGGAGGGTAGGCTCTAGGGACTGAATGGCCTACTCCTGCTCCTTATTTCTATGTTCCTGAAAATCAAGAACAAGCGAGTTTTTGCGCTTCATTGCGCAGCACTGCCTACTTCACGAACTGTGGTCACTGGGTATCAAGAGGAACAACAAAATTACATTTATATACTGCCATTCCTGTAGGGAGCATGTCCCAAGGGAAGATAAAGATGTACATTCAGAATTGGCTGAAGGGTAGGAAACAAGCAATCTTTGTTTAGGGAGCAAGGTCAAAATTAGAGGAGCAGGTCAGAGAGATGTGGGGTGGGGGGCAAGACTGTGAATGGCCTTAAAAGTGAGGATGAGGATCTTGAATTCGATCCTCTGGGGGATGAGGAGCCAATGGATCCGAGCGAGGGTGGGAGTGATGTGGTCACGGAGCTTGGTACGGTTGAGGACATGAGCTGCAGAGTTCTGGATGATCTGCAGCTTGTGAAGGGAAGAACCAGGAAGGCCGATGACGAGGGAGTTTCCAAAGCCCATTAAGGACGGAGCCTAAGGGGTCTAAGCTAGGATCCCTCCTGTTTCTTATATATATTAATGACCTGGATTTGCAGACCAGTGCAAGTTGAAGTATTGAAATGGCATTTATACTCTATGAAGAAATGCTACAACATGTTGGATTTATATAGCGCCCTCCACGTGAGTCTCAGAGTACATCATAATAATGGATCCCAGGGACAAGTCAGGGTGAGGAGGAAAAAAGGTGACCCAAAGCGTGGTCGAAAAGAAGAGTATTTAGGCACGAAAGGAGAGGGCGAGGTGAAGGGAGTGAGGAAGGGAGTTCAGAGCCTTGGGGCATAGTGGCTGAAGGCACAGCCACCGACAATGGAACAGAGGATTCAGGGGACAAGGAGAAGACCAGACCTGATAGATTCGAGACTTCATATATCTGCTTTATAAAGCTTTAGTGTGCTGTTTTCCTTCCTTAGGAATGATACATTTGCAATCAGTGCTTTCTGACACCAATGGTATTAGCATAAACCTGTGAAAGTCAGTGAAGCCCACCACCTGCTGCCTCAACCCCTTCCCCACCAGTTTCTGGTCACTCATCTGTCTCCTGCCAACCTATGCCAAATACTTTCCAGAATTAAGAAAGCAGGATACACCCCTCCAAGGAGAGAGTGCACATTCCATTCCAATAAGTAGCTCTGGAATAGCCATATATAGGTGTGATACGTGGAACTCTCAGTTCAGCTTTGATTATTTTAAGTATGATGGTGGGTTTTCATGTATGTCAGAAATCCAGCTAATACCACCCTACCCCCACCAAGCCCCTGGTCCATTATATGACAGAAAGGACCAATTACACAATCCACACCTTGGATGGAGTGCAATTTGTTGTTGTTGTGTTCAGATCACACTTTCATCTCCAACCATGCCTGCCTTTCTTCCTGGTTCAGCTTCAGTTTCTGCCACTATTAAGCACTCTAAGATGCTAGCCCACATGAAGGGTGCTTTATAAATGTGGATATTTGGAATTGAAAGGGTTAGTAGTCACAGATCAGCCATGAATGGCAGAACAGGCTTGAAGAGCTGAATGTCCTACTCCTGTTTCTATGTTCCTATATAGCTCTTTCGGCAAACAGAACAGGCACAATGAGCTGAATGTCCTCTTTCTGTGCTCCATTTGGTTTTCAGTCATATGGCTGGACCTCATTATGTCAGATAAACCTTTCATTGGAGGGGAAAGACTTTTCACTGGTAATGGAAAGGCATTACTATAGACAATGTTTCCAGGCTGTTTCAGTTAAAGGTTGATTTGGTGGATTATATTGTCTGTTCAGTGGTCTACGTCCTGCTAAATAAACTGCAGCAAAACTATTTTTAAAAATATATAAATGTTTGATGCTGAACATTAAAAGCAAACTGGTCAAAAGCATGTGCATTAGGCGATGATCAAGTATAGTGGCACAGAATGTGGGTGGCATTCAGGAAACTAGACAGGCAAATGCACATTTGGTGCAATATTCATGAATGTTAGCATTTGTGTGTTGGGACTGCAGCCATTTGAAGGCAGCCTCTTAATCATCACGATAAGGCAAGGATCAATTGCAAGGATTATTATTGTAAGAAGGCTGATTCAATGAGCCACAGGTGGGGTATTCCTTGCACTATTGCACAATTCCAAAGACAAAACAGCTGAAATTTCAATAGCTGTGTGTTGGGAGTATAAGGGGAGTTTAACATTTTGTACACTTGATGTACCACTTTTCGCACACAAATGTACAGTTGGTTTTCCTGCTCTCCTTCCCCTACTCCAACCCCTCCCCTTACCCTCTTTCCCCCCTTTCTTCCCTGGCACCACTTCCGTGACTGTTTGTGGGACACTGCTGTGCACAATTTGGCTACCGCATTTCGCCCATAAATATACAATCGGTTTTTCTGCTCTCCTTCCCCCTACCCTGACCCCTTCACCCCTGCTCTGGTCCCTACCTCTTTTTCCCCACTTCTCCAAACCTCGACCCCTCCCCCCCTCTTCTGGTCCCTACCTTGGGAGGTTGTTGTATTCTGTGAAGACATCGATAAGATGTGGAAAGTGCTCTATAAATGTAAGGATTATTATTATATATAATATATTTTATTACCAGTACATTTTCCATGTGCAGGATTGCTTAGTGGATGCAGACTTCCACACGTGACTAGCTATGGTACACATCATTATAGGGAGGGAGAGAGAGGCTGTAAAGCATGTAGTGAGACAGCAAAGAAACTTGTTGTAGGGGTATCATTACACCCTTTGGAAACTGTCTCTGTATGTGGTGCAGTACAATACTTTCATTAGCACAGAACATAAACCCAAACAAGAAATGAGACAAACTTTCATGCAATGCAACTTTTTTTGACTACAAGCATGAATGTAAATATAATCAATGCCAGAACTATTTATTGGCTGTTTGGGTGTTGGACAGCCAACAATTACATCATTATATAATGAGCGCATATCAAGTCTGTAAATATTTTGTGAGGTCTTTCAGAACATTTTAATCCCAAGTGAGCACAGCAGTGGAGATCTAAATGTGAATTTATGTAAAAATCACTTGGGTGGAATAACAGTGCTACTACAGTGCTACTACAGTGCTACTTCACAGCTCAGTGAAGTTAGAGTTGAAATTCCCTTTCAGAAGGGAATTAATTTTCCATTATCTATAGTATTTTGCTTAAATTGAGATATTTATCTGATCCTACATCATTGGCACTTGTGGGTTATCCAAACTCATCCCCGAGTTTGATCTGCTGAGAGATGCAGTTTGTTTATATACATAACTTTAAGTTATTGTATGATTTCAATTAGAGCTCATATTTTCTCTGGTTTCTATTTGCTTTGGTCTCTTCCTATGTGTCGCTGGGCTACTCCGTGCAATGTTGATCAATCTCAACTCCTGCATTTTCAGTTGTTGGTAAATCTCCAAACAAAGCTAAGGTCACATGTCTCTGGGCAGAGTCTGAGACTCAAATTTGATTTTAAAGTATCAATAAAATATAACATAATCACATCAAACAAATTGAAAAACTTTAGAACAACTATTTTATTGGCAGTGCAGTCAGACTTGCTCTGCCAGTAGCACTCACTTTAGCATCACAAAATTCATGCCCCATGTTGGGACTCATAATATGGCTTGACTCTCCAAAGCAATGCTGGGGAGACCTGAGAAGGTCCCATCTGTCTGTTCAGTTGACATTAAAGATTCCATTGGCATGAGTTGAAAATAGAAGGGACTTTCTCCGGTATCCTGGCCAATAAAATTCTTCATTCACTTCATGGCTTTTTGTGGGTCGCTGTTGTGTGCAAATTGACTGCCCCATTCGCCCACAAATACACAGTCACTGTATTTTATGGGAAATTGCGGGGGTTAATTGTTCCTCTTGAGGTACATTTTACTGTCAATGTACATTTTTCAGGTAATCAACCAATCAATCAAAATTACATTTATATAGCGCCTTTCGCACCAGGAGGACGTCCCAAGGTGCTGAACAGTCAGATAGGGACCAGAGCAGCGGGGGACCGCCATCTGGACCTTCCACGATGAGATGATCGCTTGCAGCACTGGACCAGGTGAAAGGCCTTGCAGGGGAACCGCTCGAAGATGTCGTTGACGAGTGAGTTCACCACATTCATGGCCGCCGCCGACGAAATGCCCATGTTGGGGTGGACCTGCCCCATCTCCCAGCAGACGCACGGGTGTAGCTCTGCATCCTGGGCTTGCAGGTCGGGGTGTCGCTCTGGATCCTGGGCTTGCAGTTTCAGTGGTTTAGGTAGCGGTTACAGCGGCAGCGCCTAACCCTCCGCCGCCGCCGCCATTTTATTAATCGAAACAAATATTAGATTGTTATAAAAACAATGATTAATTCATTCGTTAACAAAAATTGGGATGGTCTAGATGGGGGAGGGTGTGCGGAGGTGGGGTGTGTTGGTGGAGATGGAGGACACCAGCGCAGGTCCAAAGATCCTGGAGATCCACCAAAACAGACACTTAGAATACCTCCTGCCTCAGAGTCCAGCACCGCACAAACACACACGCAAACACATACACAGAGGGTGTGTGCAACCTGAGTAGGACATCTGAGGATCTAAACTCAACTGATTTAGTAATATAATCCTGTTTACCTTGATTATTGCTGCAATTATTATCCTTAAAGCATGGTCCCTACTAAACATACCACCAGCCGTTTCAATACAATATAATTTTTTTTAAATGTCCTGGCCTCAATCATTTTTTCTGGCAACTCTATTCAATTTTAAACAACACAGCCTTCACACAGTAGCACTTAAATGTGACCCTCTGTTGAAAAAATAACATCACATGTCATCTAGCTTTACGGTGCATCCTAAATATTGTTCTGGATTTATGTTTTCAAAACTATTTATAATTGTATATACTGTTGGGGTTTCTTATCCCGAGGTTCAAATTATCAACAGATAATTCAAAATGGTGTAACACAGCTTTATTGAAAACTCAACAAAGTAAGAAAAACACTTTGGTGATTCTGGACATCAACTATAGAGTAATATACTGGTTTCTCTCCTCTCTAGTACTGCTGCCCTGTTCTAGACCCAACCCTTGGTTTTTATACCTTTTCTATCCTCTCTGGAACATACTATCTTTGCCAATGTTACCATGGATGCTTAACGATTACCCTTATTTCTTTATACCCAGATCATCTGCTTCGCTTATGATAACCTCTTATCCTGTTCTTTGTGGTTTCTTGGTCTACCCATACTGCACGTAGCATACATAGCACAAGTAACACATGTTGTATTGAGAACAATGCACTCCCATATCTAACCTCAGCATACACTCTTACCTTGCTTGATAGTTGCCCAATACTTGGTGCAATACAATTGAAGCAAAGCCTTGCCCTAACGGTTTTTAGCAAGCATTGACAAAACCCCATGATGTGGCATACTTAAACAAGTAACTTAATTAACACAATGATTGTTTGATACATCATCATATTCTAATAATACTGTTGTAAGATCCCCTCCGAAATGCCATCTGAAGGACTGAAGAGCCAAGCTTATCTAAATATTGTTTGTGGATGCTTCAAAATGGTGTAAAGTACAGTGTGTATTTTGTAGTGAACAATAATAAGCTAGAGAGGCTAGCAGCAGAAAAGATTAAGGAGTGATATGACACAGGCAATTAAGATAATGAGAGCATTAATTTTACAAAACATTTCCTGTTGGCGGTAGATTTAAGGATAGCTAGGCATGAATTCAAGAATATGATGGGGAGTAAAGCAGAGGTTTAGAAGAAGCTCTCCAAGAGGCCTGTTAGGGTATGGCATGATTTGCAAGGGATGGCTGTTAGAGGACAGTTGATTTGTAGAGATTAAAAAATAATTTAAAAAACAACGGCAACAGTTCCAGACAACGGGGCAGGTGGAGGACAGAGGGTGACCGAAGGCATGGTTGACGTGGGTCTTGAAGGAGGCAAGGGAGGGGATGAGGTGGAGGGACGGTGGGATAGAGTTCCAGATGGTGGGGTAATACAACCAGTTGTAGAGCAGGGAGATTATAAAGTCAAGGGATGGAGCAGGGAATTTGGATTAGGAAGAATGCTTTTTGTTCAATGACGATTTGAAAACGTGTGCTGAATTCTATGATTCTACATGAGGAGCTGATGTCACTAGGAAAACCCCAAACATATGGCTACTTTAGATGCTTTTCATTGGGTGAGCATCTTGCATATGCATTGAACAAATTATATTTCTTTAGCCTTTGAAATTACCATGGACATTATCGCACATATCAGTGCCTTGGGACAGCCTCCTGACATGAGAGATGCTATACAAGTGTAATTTTATTGTTGTTGTATACTTATGTGTGTAAGTTTGACCTTCAACATGCAATATGCTCCTGTGGTAGAGCTCAATGTTAATACTGCAGTTTTTTGTGTAAAAGATAAAAATAATAAGAATAAGAAAAATTCCTTGCATTGATATAGTATCTTATCATATCTTCAAGACGTGTCAAAGCACTTCACAGAATAAATTGTAAAATGAATTGACTGTATACTTTATGGGAAAAACGCGACAGCCAATTGCACACAGCAGCGTCCTACAAATAGTCGTGGATTGAATGATGAGCAGTTTGCAAAATTATTCTTTAGGGATTGCAAGCATGGTCACAATTTATCTAAGTCTTTCTGGGGAAGGGTGTCAACATGCAATTATAACACAGATAGCCATCCTCATCCCCACATGTCTTCATACACTAATACACACTACACTGTGAGGTGCAGCATCAACCATCAATAAGCAACTGTGAGCAACAATCATCTTACTAGAAGGTGAGCAGCTCTGCACTCTTTTTCAAGGCTTTACTTGGGAGTCTCACTGTAAATATATATTGGAACAAAATGTAAATTACAAAATGACATGTAGCCTAGGTTTGAGTGTTGCAATAATCTAAAATAGGCAACTCCACTGTAATCAAGCAGCTTTCTTTTGGCGTGAGTGAGAGTTAGAGCCAGGGCAGAGAAGCTCAGAGAGGGAGAGACAGGCAGGCAGGCAGGCAGGAGGGTAGATGGACGGACATGTAGAAGTTAAGAGAGCGGTACGGAGAGAGAGAGATAATAATAACAATAATACTAATAATAACCTTTGCATTTTATAAAGTGCTTTATACGTCTTTGAGATGTCTCGTATATAATTACATGCAAAATAATGCATGCTGAAAATCTGAAACAAAAATAGAAGTGGCTGGGAACACCCAGCAGGTCAGGCAGCATCTATGGAGAGAGTAAAGTGAGTCAACATTTCAGGTCCATGACACTTTGTCAGAACTGGGGCATGTTGGGATGGAGAGAGAGAAAATAGTGAGTCTGGCAGAGCAGTCAGTCAGAGTAGAATCATAGAATTTTATGGCACAAAAGGAGGCCATTTGGCCCATCTAGTCTGTGTCAGCTCTTTGAACAGAGCAACTCAATCCCACTGCTCAGCTTTCTCCCCATAACCTAACAGACCTGCTCTTCCTAAATAAAGATCTAGTTCCCTTTTGAAAACGGTTATAGAATCGGCCTCCACCACCTTTTTAGGCAATGCATTCCAGATTCGAACAACCCGCTGAGTGCAAACATTTCTCCTCAGCTCCCCTCTGCTTCTTTTTGAAACTATTTTAAATCTGTGATCACGAGTCACTGATTCACCCACCAATGGAAACAGTCTTTCCTTATTCACCCTGTCGAAACTTCTCATAATCTTATAAACCTCTATTAGGTCTCCTCTCAATCTTCTTTGTTCTAGAGAGAATAAGCCTAGCCTATCTAGCCCTTCCTCGTAGCTGAAGTCCCTCATTCCTGGTACCATCCTAGTATATCTCCTCTGCACTCTTTCCATTGCCTTAATATCCTTCGTAAAATGTGGTGACCAGAATTGTACATAGTATTCCAGCTGAGCCCTAACCAAAGTCTTATAGAAGTTAGTCAGCACTTCCTGACTTTTGTACTCTCTACCCATATTTATAAAGCATAGTATCCTATATACCTTCTTAAAGGCTTTGTCTACCTATCCTGCCACCTTCAAAGAGTCACTAACACAAATCCCCAGGTCTCTCTGTTCTTTCACACACTTTAAAATTGTACTATCTAGCCTATATTGCCTCCCCTCATTTCTTCTCTCAAAGTGTATCACCTCACACTTCTCTGTATTAAACTTCATATGCCATGTGTCTGCCCATGTTACCATTTTATCTATATCCTCTTGCAGATGGTTACTATCCTCCTCACTATTTACTATTCTCCCTAACTTAGTATCATCTGCAAATTTGGAAACCGTACTCTCTAAACCCAAATCCAAATCATTACTATATATTAAAAAGAGCATTGGTCCCAAAACTGATCCCTGGGGGACGCCACTGCACACTTCCCTCCAGTCTGAAAAGCAGCCACTCACCATAACTCTCTGCTTTCTGTCTCGCAGCCAGTTGTGGATCCACGCTACCACTGTTCCTTTAACACCGTGGGCCTCTACTTTCCTAATAAGCCTCTCATGCGGCACTTTGTCAAATGCCTTTTTGAAAGTCCATGTAAACTACATCAACTGCGCTGCCCTGTCCACCCATTCTGTTACGTCGTTGAAAAATTCTATCAGATTTGTAAGGCAAGATTTGTCTTTAACAAATCCATGTTGGCTGTCCTTTATCAGCATATATTTATCTAAGTGAACTATCTTGTCCCTGATTATAGAATCTAGAAGTTTGCCTACTACTGACGTTTGACTGTAGTTCCCTGGTTTGTCCTTCTGTCCCGTTTTGTACAGGGAAGTAACATTAGCATTAGTGGGGATTCATCCCACTCAGATCCTCCTGGAAACCAACACCCTAAGCAGTGAGGTGCTGGACAGGTGCTGGAAGCTTGCTACCTTTTCTCTTTCTGGTCTGCCTATTTTGTTGCATTCCCCCATACCTCACCCACTTTGTTTTGCATTATTAACATCCCCTTTCTCCTGCTTTGTTTTTATCCCCACTTTCATTTGCATCATTAACACCTCTTTAACCTAACATCCAATGTCCTTTTCCCTACTTTCTCCTTTGTCTTCTTCGCCCTGCCTCCCAGTTATTAGTTGATTGGTGGATTGCTTTTCCAGGGGTAATAATTCCTTCAAAAAAATTAAATAAATAATCAATCTATTAAGTTTTGGGGACACTGCTGTTCACAATTGGCTGCTACATTTTGCCCTCAAAATATACAGTCAATTCTGTGAAGCTCGTTGAGACTTGATAAATCGCTATATCAAAGGCAAGGATTATCCTCTGTGGCAGTCTTGGTCAAACAGTTCCTAGGCCAGGTGGAAGTCATAGTAATCAAGTGCATTATTGATGACCATCAGCCAGTCTGACTCACTGGCAGGATTTGGAGGGGCAGAGCAGTCACCGGAGTAGGGATTCTTGCCACTCAGATCCTCCTGGAAAACAAAGCCGTAACCAATGAGGTGGTGATTGCTGGACAGTCGGTGGGAAGCTTGCCAGACAGTGGTTTCAATGGCACTCAATACTGTTTTAACTGGTCAATCTACAGCAGTTACCCCAATGTACACTCTGAAGTCTTCAAGCCTGGGCACATGGAGATTTCCAAGCATAAGTGGAACTCTGTGTGATTTAGATATTCTTTAGTATGGTGTTGGTTTTCTAACTGTGTCAGAGTTTGGGATGAGCAAAACAAAACAAGGGAATAGATCAAAAGGGTCACAGTCACATGATTTGTCAGTTGAGGAATGTATAATGTTTGGAGTAGAACTTGAAGCTTTGTCAGGAGATGGTGCTGATGATTTGAGGCGCTGGTATAATTGAAGCTTGTGTAGAGATAGAGGAAGTGCAAATGATAGAATTCTAAAATAAACAATCGTGGCTGCTTGTGACTGACTCAGTCCCCCAGGTCCAGGTCTCTACCTCTGAAGGGTGTTGTCCAGATCTGGATGAAAAGCCACAGTCAGCCTCTGTTCCCCGTCAGTAGGGCGAGAGACAAACTGCTCTGCTCTTAACGCAGGAATGAAATGTCCAGTAGTTCCCGTGAGTACTCATTAAAATGTGTGCTGGTGTTTTGAATCTGCTTCTCGGGAAAGGTTTGCAAGAGGCATCTCAAAGAATTTGGATTCAAAGCATTTCTGTTTTGTTTTCTATTTTCATGCCTTGCACATGTACCCACCATCTGCAGCCACAGCTGCTCTCAGCATACAGATGTGAAATCTCACTGCAGATATTGAACTGTTTATTCTATGTAACATTTTGCAGACAGACATTGTAAGTATGCCTGAAGTGCTGCATAATTATGATTCATTTAAATGTTTTATTCTCTGGGGAGGGTCTTTGCATGATCTCTGAGTGAACAAAGACATACATTGAATTTTTCAGCCTTACACATTCTTTCACTTCCTGCAGATTAACACTTGCAAGGTGTCAGCCTGACTCCATTGGTATTACTGTTGTGTCTGAGTCAGAACAACAACACCTATAATTTGTATTCCAACAGGGCCCTACATGTGGAGCAGTACCTTGCAGCAGTTAACAATAACATAATTCGACACATTGCCAGAGAGAAATGTGGCAACAACAAAATTATATTTGTATTGTGCCTTTCACGTCAGGGGGACGTTCCACTAGCCAGTCAGTTTTTCAGACCATAAGTGCTGTCAAAGAGGAGTGTCCAAACATATGATCTGAAGAAGGGCAAAGAGGAAGTTAAGACAGAGTTGTTATGGTATAGAATGCACTATCGAATGGCATCCTTTTGTGCTGTATTTTCTATGATTCTATGACTGAGGCAGGAAATTTCAGAGATTTGCTTATGGGCAACAGAGAGGTTGAAGGATTTGCAGAAGGCCTGAACTGCCTGTGAGTTCAGGCCTCATGTCCCGTGTTGGGACAGTCTAGTATATTCTGGAACCCGGATCATTCGGATCAGCTCTGGGGCAGGGAGGTCTGGAACCAGTGTCCTTGCAGGGAGGTTATCTAGTGCTGTAGGGGGATTTAAACTAATTTTGAGGGGAGAATGGGAATGCATAAAGCAGTAGTCCAGCAAAAGGAGGGATAAGGCAGGGGGGGAAAAACAGAACAGGCGAAGTTTGCCCTGGAGTGCATGTGTATAAATGCGCGGAAGGAAAAAAAGGAAAAAAAAAGGAGCCAATATTAGTTAAAGACACGATTGCAGCCTTGAAAAGGGATGAGGTACGAGAGAGTCTAAAACAGAATCTATCTGGTTACAGTTAAGGAACAAACTCATCTCAGAAAAATGCAAAGCCAATAGAGTAGTGATAATGGAGGACTTCAATTATCCTAATATAAACTGGCAAAATAGCAGCGCAAAGGGCAAGGAGGGAGAAGGATTCCTGAAATGTGTACAGGACAACTTTCTTGATCAGTATGTTTCCAGCCCAACAAGGAAGGAAGCAGCGCTGGATCTAGTTCTGGGGAATGAAGTGGGGCAAGTGGAGCAGATTTCAGTCGGAGAGCACCTGGGCAACAGTGATCACAACATCATTAAATTCAGAGTAACTTATGGAAAGGGACAAGGAACTGGAAGGAAGCTAACTTCAGTAAGTTAAAAAGGGACCTAGCCAAGGTGGACTAAAAGAAAGATTGGCAGGTAAAACAGCTAAGGACCAGTAGGAAATCTTCAAGGAGGAAATACTTTGGGGATAGGACAAATACTACAATTCCCACAAAGGTAAAAAGTAGGACATCTAAACCTCCCTGGATGACTAAGGAAATTGGGACTAAAATAAAACCAAAAAAGGAGTCTTATGACAAATGTCACACCCAAAATACAGAAAACAACCAAACAGAATATACGAAGTGCAGGAGAGAACTGAAAAAGGAAATTAGAGGGGCAAAAAGAATGTACAAGAAATGTGCGAGCTGGCCAGACACACCATGTCCGAGGTGCCAGGGCCATCACCGAGTCCCCGGGTTCACCGACTGAGGAGCCGGTCGGTTTTGGGGCCTGACACCACACTGGGCCCTTTTTTCCCGCCATCTCAGGGATCATCCAGGCAGGCGGCGAGGACAAGGAGTGGTTGCTGGACGATTGTTGGTTATTGTTTGTTGCTATTTTTGTTGTTAATATTATTGCTTTTGTTGTTTATTATTGTTGTTTGATTCCCCCCACCCCTGCCCCCATCTTCTTCTTCCCTCACTCCCTTTCCCCACTTTCTCTCCTCCCTTTTCCCCTTCCCTCCCTCTTCCCTCTTCCTGATCTTGCCCCCACCCATCTTTCCCTCCCTCTCTTCCTTGCCCCCCTTTCTCCCCCCTCTTCCTCCCTAACCCTAACCCATCCCACCTTTCCCTCCCTCTCCCCCCTTATCCTCTTTTCCCCCTTTCTCCCCTGACCCCATTTTCGCGATTGTTTGTGGGGACACTGCTGTGCGCAATTTGGCTGCCGCGTTTCGCCCACAAATATACAGTCGACTTTCCTGCTTTTCTTCCCCCTGCCTCGACCCCTCCACTTTTGCTTCTTTACCCCCTTTTGCCCCTAGTCCCACTTCCGTGACTGATTGTGGGACACTGCTGTGCGCAATTTGGCTGCCACGTTTCGCCCACTAATATACAGTTACTTTTCCTACTATTCTTCATCCTGCCCTGATCCTTCCCACCCTGCTCTTGTCCTACCTAACTGTACAGCGCCTTGGGACGTCCTCTCGACGTGAAAGGCGCTATATAAATGTAAGTTTTGTTGTTGTTTGTTGATCAGTCGATAACATTAAAGGGAACCCTAAGGTATTTTACAAGCATATCAAGAATAAAAGGTTAGTCAAAGGTAGGGTGGGGCCAATTAGGGACCAAAGAGGAAATCTTATTGTGGAGGTAGGGGGCATGGCTGATGTACTGAATGAATACTTTGCCTCTGGCTTCACAAAAACAGAGGATGCAGCCAATGCCACAGTACTGGAGGAGAGGGTAGAGGAAATGGATAGGATACGTATAAATAACAACAACAACAACTTCGATTTATGTAGCGCCCTCTAGGCTGGATGGTGTCTAGAGAGGAAGAGGAAGTACTAAAAAGGTTGACGGCACTCAAGGTAGATAAGGGATGCATCATAGGTTACTAAGGGAAGTATGGGAGCAAATAGCAGAGGCTCTGGCCACAATCTTTCAATCTTCCTTGGACACAGGGGTGGTGACAGAATTGGAAGGTTGCTAATTTTACTCCTTTTGTACAGACAAAAAGGGGCAGAAGGACAAACCTGAGAACTACAGGCCAGTCAGTCTAACATCAGTAGTGGGGAAACGTCTAGAGACTATAATCAGGGACAAGATAGATCTTCACTAAGAAAGATATCGGTTAATAAAGGACAGCCAGCACAGATTTGCTAAGGCAATTCTTGCCTGACAAATCTGATAGAGTTTTTTGATGAGGTAATGGAATGGGTGAATGAGGGTAGTGCAGTTGATGTAGTTTATATGGACGTTCAAAAGGCATGTGACAAAGTGCCGCATAAAAGGCTTATAAGGAAAAGCCCATTGGGTTAAAGTATAGATCCAGAACTGGCTGGGAGACAGAAAGCAGAGAGTTGTGGTGAACGGCTGTTTTTCTGACTGGAGGGAAGTGTACAGTGGCACCCCCCAGGGATCGGTATTGGGACCACTGCCCTTTTTAATTTATATTAATGATCTGGACTTGGGTATAGGGAGATGGCAGATGAAATTTAATTTGGAGAAATGTGAGGTGATGCATTTTGGGAGATCATGATCTTTTGCAAGATCATGAGGGGATTCGACAGGGTAAACAGGGAAAAACTGTTTCCACTGGTGGGTGTATCAGTGACTCGAGGTCACAAATTTAAAATAGTTTTTAAAAGAAACAGAGAGAAGGTGAGCTTAAATTTTTTCACTTTGTGAGTTGTTTGAATCTGGAATGCATTGACTGAAAAGGTGGTGGAGGCCAATTCAATAACAACTTTTAAAAGAGATGTACACATTTATTTTGAGGCGGATGGGTTTGCGAGGTTATGGGGAGAGAGCTGGGGAGTGGGATTAAATTGCTCTTTTTAAAGAGTCGGCACAGACTCGATGGACTGAATGGCCTCCTTTTGTGCCGTAAGATTCTATGATTCTGTGAAGCACTGGAGATATCCTGCAAATGAGGCTCAAATAGCCCCTCATGTCTATGCCATTGCTGCCTGTTTTTTTTCAAAAGTATGCTTGTGTACTTATTGTACTTTCAAGTTCTCTCATATCCATTACTATCTTCAATACTCAGCTGATTATCTAGTTCCCGTTTGAATGACCACGGCCTTGATAGTTAATACATTTTAATATATGTTAATACATTTTCGCACCCTCTTATTCCTTGCAAATTCTCTACTATATTTCTCTGCTTATATTTCTGACCTCCTTGTTACTATTTCCCTAACTAAAGAAAATAATTTGTTCTTATTTACTCCATCATGCCTTTTCAGTATCTGAGATACCTCTATCACATGCCTCACAATCTCCTCTGCTCCAGCTCCCACGGGAAATAATCATACTTGTACTTGATAAAGAACCTTATCAAGTCATCAAGACATCTTAAAGTGCTTCACCGAATATACTGTATAGTGAATTGACTGTATATTTTGTGACTGTATATTGAGTGACCAAATTTTGTTTGGTAAAATTTTTGAAGGAATTATTACCCCTGGAAAAATGACTCCCCAATCAACTAACAACCAAGTTCCTACTTACTGCTATGTAAACAGAAATGTGTGGAGTAATGAAACTTGCCAACATTTTGCCCTGCCATGAATTGATGATATATCCTCTCACTTGTGAGGCAAATACTCCTACCACTGAGCTGTATACAGGACCCTACTCACAATTGAGTGGATTTCCCCAAATTTCCCATATACCCAGTCCACCCCGGTACTATTTTAAATGGGTTACCAGAGCTCTAGATATACATAAAATGTAAACTCTATTACTGAAAATATGCCAATATGCAGCAAATTAAACATCAGTTCCACAGATCAAGATCACAATTTTGTGATGGAGGAGTGGGGACACAATTTAAGTTTGCTCATGACACAAAAATAGGGAATGTAGTTAACAATTAAGAAGTAGCTAACAATAGTAGATTTGTGTAGCTCAGTGGTAAGAGCACTTATCTCACAGGCGAGATACCTGGGTTCGATTCTCAGCAGGGCGAAGCCTTGGGCAGTTTATTTACCCCACATGCATCATAATAGTTCCTCAAGGAAATAAATAAAATAACAATTTGGTTACTCAATCCATGACTGTTTGCAAAACACTGCTGTGTACAATTGGCTGCTATGTTTCAACTACAAATATACAGTCAATTCACTTTACAACATATTCTGTGAAGCACTTTGAGATGTCTAGAAGATGTAAAAAGCACTATATCAAATGCAAGGATTATTTATTACTATAAGAAGATTGTATGCAACTTAAAGAGACATAGACCAATAAATTGATTGGGCAGAAAAATAGCAAAAATTTAATGCAGACAAATGAGAGATTATACAGTTTGGAAGGAAGAATAAGAAGAACTTTACTGCACAAAGCGATGGTTAAGTCAACCACATGTATTTATAGAGTGTCCTGCACCCAGGATAACTTCCCAGGTGAGATCAGATAACATAGATAATAATAATCTTTGCAATTGATATAGCACCTTATCTTCAAGTCATCTCAAAGCGCTTCACAGAATATACTGTAAAGTGAATTGACTGTATATTTGTGGGTGAAACATGGCAGCCAATTGCACACAGCAGTGTCCCACACACAGTTGTGGATTGAAATGACCAATTTATTGTTTTAGTTTTTCATGAAGAGTTATTCTCAGCCATTTGCCACATAAAAGATTTGTAAGTAAAATAGAAGCCCACGGTATTAAAGGGACAGTAGCAGCATGGATACAGAACCGGCTGGGAGACAGAAAGCAGAGAGTGGTGGTGAATGGTTGTTTTTCTGCTTGGAGGGAAGTGTACAGTGGTATTATTCTCCAGGGGGTTGCTATTGAGACCACCGTTGTTTTCGGTCTATACAAATCACCTGGACTTGGGAGTACAATTTCCATATTTGCTATGATACTAAGCTAGGAAAAGTGGTAAGCAGTGAAGAGGATAGTAGCCAGAAGACAGAGACACAATGGTAAAATGGGTAAACAGGTGAAGTTTAATGTGGATAAATGTGAGATGATGAATTTTAATAAAAATAATAATCCTTGCATTTGACGTAGCACTTTTCAGATCTTCTAAACATCTCAAAGCGCTTCATAGAATATACTGTAAAGTAAATTGATTGCGAAAGGCCCTCATATTTTGGGAGGAAGAATGAGGAGAGCTAAATGATAGAATCTTAAAAAGAGGGTGAAGGAATAGAGAGACCCATGGGTTCATATAAATAACTCATTGAAGGTGACAGGACAAGTGGATAAAGCTGTTTTAAATAAAAGCAAATGGGATATTTGGCTTTATAAATAGTTGCATATTAGGGTCCGTCGATATGGAAATTTTCCGATATCGATATATCGCTGGGCTCATATTGATACATATCCATATATCGATATCACCGGGTTTCTTTTTCCTGTGTATGCACGTGCATTTGGAGGTACGCGCATTCTGTGCTCTAGGCCCAGGAAGTTTACAATGCCGGCGACAAAGTAAGTTGAAAAAGTTCGCATTATACTGATATAATCGATATATTGATATATCGCCTGACATGATATACCGATATTTGCGATATACCAATATTTTTTTTATACCGAATTTTTGGATATATACCTATATATTCAAATTTCCAATATCGGCATATCAATATGAAAAATTATACCGATATAACCGATATATTGATATATCGCCAGACACTATATAATAGTCAGAGAGTTATGATGAAACTTTATAAATCACTGGTTAGGCCTCAGCTGGAGTACCATATTCAGTTCTGGGCACCACACTTTAGAAAGAATGTCAAGGCATAAGAGAGGATGCAAAGGAGATTCAGCAGAATTGTACCGGGAATGAGGGACTTCAGTTATCAGGAGAGGCTAGAGAGACTAGGATTATTCTCCTTGGAGCAGAGAAGATTCAGGGGAGACATAATAGAAGTTGTAAAATTATGAGGGGATTCAATAGTGTGAACAAGGAGAAATTGCTTCCACTGGCGAGTGAGTCAGTAACCTGAGGACACTGATTTAAAATAGTTATTAAAATATACAGAGGAATGGTGAGGAGCAATTTTTTTTACACAGCGAGTTTTTGGGATCTGGAATTCATTGCCTGAAAGTGGGTGGAAGCTGATTCGATAACACTTTTCAGAGAGAAGTAGATAGTTATTTGGAGAGGGGTTATTTGCAGGGCTATGAGGAGAAAGAGAGTGGGAGAGTGGGATTGATTTGGACAGCTCACTTCAAAAACCGAGAACAGACATGATGGGCCAAATGGCTTCTTTCTCTGCTGTATAATTCTATGTGGAGTAAGAAACTTGCCCAGGGTTTTGCCCTGATCTGCCAGGAATTGATCTCAGGTTTCTCACTTGTGAAGTGAGAGCTCTACCCACTGAGCTACAGGACTGTTCTCTCAATTGAATGAATTTTCCAAAATTTCCCAATTTCCCATATACCCACTTCTCTTGTTTCCTCTTGAGACATTCAACAGAAAACAAGCTAAACCTTTTTATGAGGGGTAAAAGAAGGGATTAAGGTAAGTGTGTGTGGAGACTCATGTGGAGTATTAGCACCATATGGACTGGTTGGGCCAAACTGTTTCTGTGCTGTACATTCTTTGTAAATCTTTGCAAATATTGGTAGTAAAATATTAAAATGGGTCTGGAAGAGCCGAGGATCCTAGGGTTAAAATGTGCTGATGTAAGCCCAACTACTGATAATGGGGCAGGCAGCAGGATGGTGAACATGAACTAGGCCAGTGCTACAGAGTGGAAAGACTGGGTAGGTTGGTAGGGTTTATGAAGGTCATTGAGGGAGGATGGGTAAAGGCCATGGAATGATACAAAAGTGAGGATGAGGATCTTGAACTCAAACATCTGGGGGATTTCCATAATTTCCATAATCCTTTCTTTACCTTCCTTGGGAGTTCTATTTCTACTGCTGTGCTTACTAATCACTTAAATTCTATATTCTCAGTTCCTCTTCCCTACATCTTCCTCTTGCCTTCTCTCCATCCCAGCCATCTCTCTATTGTTCCTGTCCACCTTCGTATCCCACATGAAACTCTGCTCACTTCATAGAATCTTAGAATTATACAACACAGAAGGAGGCCATTTGATCCATCGTGCCTGTGCCAGCTCTTTGAAAACAATGGTCCAAATCAACCCACTCTCCCGCTCTCTCACTCCCCATAGCCCTGCACACCTGTCCTCCCCATATAATTATCAGTTCACATTTAAGAGTTGTTATCAAATTGGCTTCTACCACCCTAGAAGCCAATACATTCAGGCAGTACATTCCAGATCGAACATCTTGCTGCATGAAAACATTTCTTCTCGCCTCCCTTCTGTTTCTTTTAACAACTATTTTAAATTAGTGTCCTCAGGTTACAGACCCACTTGCCAGTGGAAATAGTTTGATCCCCTCCTTATCCATCTACTGACCATCCATCTTTCCACTGTATCCCACTAAATGATATAGTCAACATCTCCTTTTCTAGCCTTTCCTGTCCTCTTCAAACAAAGTATATTTGATCCCTCTAAACTCTTCAACTCGGGTGTCACACTGACTCAGTCAGTAGTACTTTGCTTTTAAGTCAGAAGATTGTGAGGTTCAAACTCTATGTCAGAACTTTGAGCTCACAGACAAGGCTGACACTCCAATAAATAATGCAAAGCTATGGATGTGCTACATTGTTGGAGATGCATCCTCAAGATGAAACATAAAATTGAATTTCTGTCTGCCTGTTCAGATGGATCTCATGACAATTAAAAGGGAGATTTGAATTGGAAACATTCTCCTTCTGCATCAAAGGGTTGTGATCCAGAATCCTCAAATTTGGACTAAAATGCCTGATCTAGGCCTGCACTCCATAGCATTACAATGACAACCATTTATATTGCACCTTTTATTACAATGATTTACAATTATGCAGTTAAACACCAAGCAGAGGAGAAGGGAAAGGTGACCACAGGTACAGTCCTGTGTGCCTCTGTAAGATGTGCCCAATTTGACCCTGTGGTGAAGTAAAGACTGACACAAATTTTGTACAATTAAGGAAGTTTTATTAAATCAAATTAGTAATGGTTATAAAATACAATAGAATAATGCTTATGTATCCACATACAGTTCACAACAGTTAAGATTGGCCAAACCAAGTGTTGCAGAAGAGATGGAGGAATAATGTCCAATTTAATGTCCAACAAAAATTATTCAGATACTGCTGCACAGCTGCCCGTTCAATCCGCAAATAGATATCCAGGTACTGTTGCTTAGCTTGAGAGCATCAATCAAGTTGTTGACAGTCATCTAAGTCTTCTTTAGAAGCTGGAATATGGTTCGCAACTCCAAGTTCCAACTCATTGCCTCTTTTGATTCTCTTCCCCAATCGATGTCTCTTTATCCAGTTGTTAGATGATGTTTCACCTACTCCATCTTTTGCAAGATGGTTTCTTTGTCTGTAGTTTTTACTTTGGAAGAAAATGAAACGAATGCCCACACTCCTCAAGCTACTTTGCGGAGAGAGAGATATGGATACCTTTTGCCTTCCACAGCTGCTTGGTTATCATCCTTGGGATAGGCAGATGTCCGAGGCTGTAGCCTTTTCTTTCTGTGGTCCATTGTTCATACATCTCTGTTCAAGGACCTAATTGTTCATTATCTCAGACCAGTGAACATCTTCCCAGGAAAATATGGAAGGTAATCAGTAGCTGACCTCAAGCAGTCCAGCAAAGCTACTGTTAACCGCCACTAAACTAATCATTATTAAAGGATTATGGGTAGGTTACATTCTAAATGTATGTACAGATTAATAAAAGTCTTTCACAATTATGCTTTCAGATGATATCTAATTCAATACATTAATTACAGAATCCTTACAAGTAGATATTAAAGATCCCATTGCATTATTCAAAAATAGAAGAAATTATTTTGCAATTTCTTCGTCAACAATCCTTCAATAAAATTGGTTACTCACTTCATAGCTGATTGGAACTTTACTGTGGAATTATTGACTGCATTTGCACACAAAATACAGTACAGTATATCCCATAAAGCACTTTGAGACATTTAGACCATCTTAATGACATGATAAGACACTATACCAAATGCAAGGATTGTTTTTATTGTTATAATCCTAGTGATAAATTGCCTTTGATGTAATTCACAAATTTCAATATAGTTCCTTCAGTTCCTAAACCCAGATCAGTTATACCTGTCCGGGTATCTGGCCTGGCACAAGGGATTTCAATCAGGTAGATGCATCAAACCTCACAAAAGTAACACGAGATTCAGAAGGACTAATCTTGTTGGCAGAGCCCCTTACGAACCAGATGCAAGCAATGCAGGTTACATTTACATGCTATTTCACAGAGAGAAGGGTTGGAGTTGTGATATCCTTCATGCAATTTGCAATTATTTTGGGATTAAGTTGGATTTTGCTGCAGATTCAAATAGGAAGCAATCTGGAAGTGGGACAACAAATTTCATTTATAATCCTAAACAGATATCTGGCAGACTAGATCTTTATCCCCTCATCTCATCCATGAGTAAGAAGCCATTGCTTTGCAACAGTTTGAATACATACAAATTGGCAGCTTAATGGTGAAAGCTTCTGTGTATTTCGGAGATGAGAATACTAAATCGTTTCCCTTCAGTTTAACAGCCTTAATGGAAACAGATTTCCCTCAATCTAATGGAGAAGACAGAGCACTGTAATAATCAGATTCCTCTGAGGTGAGCTACAGACTGACAGACTGTTCCACCTGGCTCCAGCAATTCCACATCAAATTCCATCGAACAAACAACATAGATTCTTATTATGTCTTAACCTGTTAAAATGTTTCACAATCAATTATTCATTGTGAAGTACATGTTGTAGCCATTTGCAGCTTTTTTCTGTATCTAACATATCCATTGCCTTGGGACATTCTCTTGACATGAAGCTCTATAAATGTAATTTTGTTGTTATTGTATCCTGCACCTGACTTTGGTGACCTGGATGAACAGAGTAGAGGGTGATTTGCTATGTATCTAACCTGTGCTTTTATCTGGCCAAGGAATGTTCAATGGGACAACATATAAGAACATAAGAATTAGGAGATGGAGTAGGCCATTCGGCCATTCGAGCCTGCCCCGCCATTTGATAAGATCATGGCTGATCTTCTGACCTAACTCTAATTACCTGCCCTATCCCCATATCCCCTAATGCTTCTATTTTTTAAAAAATATATCAGTCTCAGCCTTGAAAATGTTCAAGACTTAGCATCTATAGTCTTCTGGGGGTAGTGAATTCCATAAATTCACTACCCTTTGAGTGAAGAAATGTTTCCTCAGCTCTGTTCTAAAAGGCTGACCCTTAATTTTAAGATTATGACCCCTGGTTATAGATTATCCTACCAGGAGAAACAGTCCCTCAGTGCCTACTTTATCCAGCCCTTTAAGAATCTTATATGTTTCAATGAGATCTCCCCTAATTTTTCTGTACTCCAGATAATATAGCCCTAGTTTATTCAACCTATCCTCATAGATCTGTCCCCTCATCCCAGGAACTAACCTAGTGAATCTACGCTGCACCCCCTCTAAAGCAAATATGTCCTTTATTAAATAAGGAGACCAAAACTGCACACAATACTCCAGGTGCGGTCTCACTAAGACCCTATACAGTTGCAGCAAGACTTCCCTACTCTTATACTCTAAACCTTTTGCAATGAACGCAAACATGCCATTTGCCTTCTCAGTTGCTTGCTGCACCTGTAAACTAACTTTTTGAGACTGGCGTACAAGGACACCCAAATCCCTTTGTACAATAACACTATCATGGAGCTCCTGTGGCTCAGTGGTTAGCGCACTTGTCTTTCAAGCTGGGGAGACCAAGCTGGGGAGACCTGTGTTCGAATCCAGAGCAGGTCAGGGCGAAACCTTGGGCAAGTTTCCTTACTCCACACGCCTAATAATAATCCCTCCAAAAAACCACAATAATAAAATTGGTATTTCAATCCACGACTGTGTGTGGGACACTGCTGTGCGCAATTGGCTGCCACGATTCGCCCACAAATATATACAGTCAACTCACTTTACAGTACATTCTGTGAAGCGCTTTGGGATGTCGATAAGATGTGAAAAGCGCTATATCAAATGAAGGATTATTATTATTATTATTATCTAATCTCTCCCTTCTAGAAAACTATTTTTTGTCTATTTTTGCTACCTAAGTGAATAATTTCACAATTTCCTACATTAAATTCCATCTGCCACCTACACGCCCATTCTCCTCTATCCTGTTGCAATCTTTTTGCGTCATCCTCACAGCTGACTCTCCTACCTAGTTAGTGCCATCCATGAAGTTAGACACGTTACATTCAATGTCCTCATCTAGATCATTGACGTAAATTGTAAATAGCTGAGGCCCAAGCACTGATCCTTGTGGCACTCCACTAGTTACGTCCTGCCAATGCGAGAATGACCCGTTTATCCCTACTCTCTGTTTTCTACCCATTAGCCACTCTTCTATCCATGCTAATATGTTCCCATTAATCCCGTGGGCCTTGACTTTGTGCAATAGCCTTTTGCATGGCCCTTTATCAAATGCCTTCTTAAAATCTAAATATACCACATCTACTGGTTTTCCTCCCTATCCAACCTGCTAGAAACATCCTCAAAAAACTCTAAAAGATTAGTTAAGCATGACTTCCCTTTTGTAAGCCATGCTGACTCTGCCTAATCTTGTTATGGTCTTCCAGGTATCCCATAATGATGTCTTTAATTAAGGACTCAAAAATTTTCCCTACCACTGATGTCAGACTAACTGGTCTATAGTTTCCCATATTTTCTCTCCCACCCTTCTTAAATAGTGGAGTTACGTTGCAATCTTCAAATAAATGGGAACTTTTCCAGTATTCAAAGAATTTTGGAAGATTATAGACAAGCCATCCACTATCTCAGTAGCCACCTTTTTTTAAACTCTAGGATGCAGGCCATTAGGTCCAGGGGATTTATCGGTTTTAAGACCTGACAATTTACCTAAAACCATTTATTTACTAATATAAATCTCCCTAAGTTGCTCGCTAACATTGTCTTCTTGGTTCCCCTCTATTCTTGGTAGGTTTTTACCATCTTCTATGGTGAAGACAGTAGCAAAGTACTTGTTTAACGACTTTGCCATGTCTTTGTACCCTATTATAATTCCCCCTGTCTCTGCCTATAACAGACCAACATTCACCCTTGATATAAGTTGCCTTTCTCTGAGGAGCTTTGTCAGAGGAGCTGGGTCCAAATAAGGGGAGGTATTTAATGGGATGCCTCGGAGATTTGTACCAGAATCTTATATGTATCAATTCCCTTACACTTGGTATTAATGATGTGGATTTTCAGGTCATTAATACCAAGTGACAGGGAATTGATACCAAGTTAGGGGGAACTCTGGAGGCAGCAAAGATCTTGTGAAGAAAGCTTGATAGGGTGTGCACATGGACTGAAAACTGGCAAATGAAGTTTGACATAGATAAACAACAACCAAAAAATTACATTGTATATAGCGACTTACATATCGGGAGGTGACAACAACAACCACCCCAAAAAAATTACATTATTTCACGTCGGGAAGACGCTCCAAGGTGCTGAACAGACATGTCTGGACCCGAACAAGGGAGATGGGCAGGGTAAGTGGAAGAGGTGGGAGAGAGTTAGGAGGGGAGGAAGCAGATGGTATGATCAAAGAGGAAGGTGTTGAGATTGGTCCTGAAGGAGGTGAGGGAGGCAGTGAGGTAAAGGGACTGTGGATGGAGCTCCAGAGTGTGGGGGCTGAGAGACTGAAAGGGTCCTGACTCTCAGGATCTGAAATCCCCAAAATTGGCGACCACGAATGGACTCAACAAAATAGTGATTTAAACGTTTATAAGTTTAATACAGTACCTCCATATCCCAACAGACCCCACCTTGAAAGTGAGAAAATACAATTTTCGATCTCTCACAACTAAACTATGCCCATATTAATATAGCAAGCTGTAAATCCCTTACTTTTGTATCATTCTTGCACAGCCCTCAGCATAAATAGCATGTGAGCAGAAAAATACATAAAACCACAAGACAATGTAAAATCAGATCCCGAGAGTCTTGGGCAAGCCTTGGTAAAGGTATAAATGATTTTATTACAATAAGTGTGGTTTAAGAGATATACAAATTATTAAAGATTATTATGTGATAGTAAATTAATAAATTATAGGTTCACATACAATATATGATATAAAATGATTTGAGACTCATACCCAATGAATTCTGCAGAAGGATGATTTATCCAGTTCAGTACTATGGTCAATTTTCCATTATACCACACCAACCAGTAGTACCCTCTCTCCTTCTCTAACTGACCCTTCTCTGCCTGTAAAACAAAACAACTGGAACACCATGACCCGTTCCAGTAGTTCTGGACAACAGTGGCAGGTTGGAGATCTCGGTTTACCCTGAGACACTCCCCATGAGCCGCTCTTTCTCTCCTATCTTTATACTTCTCCACTATAATGAACTGAGCCAGTTGATCACTTGGACATTGTCCAGAAGTGATATCAAAACCAGACTATCTAAACGCCGGAGTTGTAAGGAGTTGTTCACCTTTCTTCTTTTCCCAGACCTTGAGATGGCTCTCCTGCTACTCACTTGGCAATTTCCCAAATGAGTACAATCCTTTGCGCCTTTGTTAATTGAGTCCTCTGTCCCTATCTATATCTCGAGCTGCTCTCCTTCAATTCTTTATTTATCCTAGAAGCTACTGATGTTATTGCGCTCCTTGGATTATTGGCACGGACCACTATCCAACGTTGTCTCAGCGCAGGGGAATATGCACCTGGTGTTTTGTGTAGACAAGTTGTTTCTCTCCATTTTGCTCAAGTTCGCTGACCATGCCTGTGTTGTGAATAAATTGTTTTAATTGGTGCCTGATTAAAACTAACTATAATTAATTTTTAATACAGTACCTCCATATCCCAATACTGACTAGGACAGAGTTTCCATAGTTGAGCTCTGATGTGACAAATGCATGGATGAGGGTTTCGACAGCCTGAGGGGTGAGGCAATGGCAGAGTCTGGCAACGTTGTGAAGGTGGGTCATGGCGAGGATGTGGGAGAGGAACGACAGTTCAGGTCAAACAAGATGCCCAGGTTCCTAACTGTCTTAGAGAGGTGGAGAATGCAGCCTTGGATGCTGATGCTGTCAGCACCTGAGGTGCGGAGGTGCTGACACGAGACTGTCAGGCAGTCAGGATGCTGGTAATCCTGGAGTTGAGGGAGGAAGCGGAAAGGTAGAGTTGGGTGTCATCCGCATACATGTGGAAATTTACCCCATGTCAGTGGAGCTCCTGTGGCTCAGTGGTTAGAGCACTTGTCTTACAAGCTGGGGAGATCTGTGTTCGAATCCAGGCAGGTCAGGGCGAAACCTTGGGCAAGTTTCCTTACTCCACACACACACACACACACGCCTAATAATAATCCCTCCCAAAAAAAACCCACAATAATAAAATTGGTCATTTCAATCCACGACTGTGTGTGGTACACTGCTGTTGCAATTGGCTGCCGCGATTCACCCACAAATATATACAGTCAATTCACTTTACAGTATATTCTGTGAAGCGCTTTGGGACGTTGATAAAATGTGGAAAGCGCTATATCAAATGCAAGGATTATTATTATTATTATTATGATTTCACCGAGGTGGTGCATGTAGAGGGTGAAGAGGAAAAGACCCAGGTCAGAGTCCTGAGGAATGCTGCACGAGACAGTGCGGGTTTTGGAGGAAAAGCCATTAGAGGACACAAATTGTAGGTTGTGGGAAAGATAGGACTGGAACCAGTCAAGGACAGAACCTTAAAGTTTGATGTGGGAGGAGAGGTGGTGAAGGAGGATTGAGTGGTCAATGGTGTTGAAGCCAGGTCAAGGAGGATGAGTAGGCAGATGGAGCCCTGGTCAAGATATCATTAGTGATCTTGATGAACCTTGACCGGAGCAGTTGGTCAAGAAACCCGATTGGAGGTAGTGGGGTGAGAGAAAGGAGCGAAACTGGGAGGCAACAACTCTTTAAAGAATGTTTGACAGGTAGGGGAGGTTAGAGATGGGCTTGAGAGTTGTGATGCATCAAGGGAAAGTTTCATGAGGATGGGGGTGATGGTGGCTGTTTTGAAGGCAGAGGGAATGATGCTGGACAAAAGTAACAGGTTGAATGTGTCAGCTGGTAGTGGGGCAAGTGGGGTGGGGATGGGGTCAAGGGAGCAGGTGATGGGCTTCATGGAGGTTATGGTGGTAATGACAGAGGGTGGGGAGACAGGTTCGAAGGTGTGGAAGGAGGGGTGGGTAGGAGTCATAGTGTGGTGGGAAGGTGCTGAGGGGGTAGAAGTTGGAAGAGCAGTGAAAGCTGAGCAGATTCCCTCAATTTTGGACTCGAGGAAATCCAGCATCTTCTCACAGTGGGAGTTCAAGGAGAGAATCTGGGAGGTGAAGTGGGGAAGGCGGAGGAGCTGGTTAGTTGTGGAGAAGAGGAGTTTGGGGTTGTCCTTCACCTCCAGGATTATCGGAGTAGGCTAGAGCAGAGCGGTATCTTTTGATTTGATCCAGCCAGATGTGCTGGTGGACCGTTAGACCAGATTTGAGCCAAGTGCATTCAACGGCCTATGCCTTACACGAGTGGAGGTGGCTGGTGAACCAGGGTGTGGTTCAAGAGTAGGAGGTGGTTCGGGAGGTGAGGGGGGCAAGGACATTGAGTGTAGTGGAGAGGGTGTTGTGAAGGAGGGTGAATGCAGGGGATGGGTCGGTGCGGGAGGTAGGCCAGAGGACTCCAAGGTAGTGGAGAGGGATTGTGGGGAGATCTTCTTCCAAGGCCGGAAGAAGATGATGGTAGGTTTGGAGGAGTGGAGAGAGAGATAGAGGAGTTGAAAGAGATGAAATAGTGGTCAGTGATGGTGACATCTGAGACACTGAAGCCCCAGGTGACCACCATGGTAGGTGGCCATGTATGTGGGTGGTGAGGGAGAGATTGAGCGAGGAGAGAGGATGAGGCGGAGCAAGAGGAGGTGAAATGGAGGTTGAAATCACCACGGATGCTGAGGCGATTAGAGCAGAGGCAGAGGGAATCTAGGAGGGTGGAGTTGTCAGAGATGAAGGTGTGGGAGGATTTGGGGGATTGGTAATCAAGGAGAATTTTGAAGGAGAGATGGGAGAGGTGGCAGAGGGTGAGGTTATTCAAATGAGCGGAATGAATCAGAGGAGTAGGGGGATTGGGTAATTAGCTTCCTGGAGATGAAGGCCACACCACTGCAATGGTGGTTGGGGTGTGGGGCATGGTGAGAGGTATAGCCAGGTGTTGTGGGCTCTGTGAGGGGGAAGCTGTCACCTGGGATAACCCAGGTTTCCGTGATGGCCATGATGTCAACGTTCTCATCAAGGATGGGATCGTTGATGGCCAGTGTCTTGTTGCAGAGGGAGCAGACATTTTGGAGGCTGATATAGATGCAACAATTGGCAAAGGGATGTGTGGGATGGGAAGGGGAACTAGACTGGCTGGCAGGGAGGGTAGGGATGTGGATGAGGGAGGAGAGGTTAGCTCCTGGGGCCTGGGTCCGGCGGGGCCGGTGGCGGTAGTGGGTAGCGGAGCAGTCAGTGTGTGGCTGCTGCTGGACAATCAATGCAGAGTGCCACGTTGAGCTTGACAGAGGATTCCCAGCCTGGAGGAAGCTGTGGGTTGGTCAAGTGAGGATAGGAGGCGAGGAGGGTGAAGAGAGAGGAGGACAGAAAGGGAGAGTTGCAGGGATGGGAGCATTTTGAGGGAGAGCCAGCTCGGTTCTGAGGTGGCAGCCAAAATACGCTCGCTAAAATATGAGATGGTGGATTAGCAGGCGATGGTGGCCTGTAGAAGGCTGTGATGGCTCAAAGATCAGTTAGAGCAGCTGTAGGCATCTCAGAAACCAAGTGAAGCTAGATCTGGTAGTATATGTTTGTTCTGTACTTAGGGCTGTTGGATGTATGGTTGAAACTTGAGAATTGAAGGTGAATAAAACGATCATTGTACCCTGCCTATCAGTTTGTTGAATATCCAAGAACAAATTAAAGTGGTTTCAGTTGTGCCCAGTTGCAAATGGGTTAACCCCTTTACCACTGGAAATCACTATTAAGATTGTTTATTAACAACAGGCCCAAGAGGCAGTGAAGAAGAAAACAACAAGGATGATAGAAGAATGAGTGTTAGAAGAATGAGTGAAAAGCAACATTTAGACAAGATAGGGTTCTTCACTCTTCAGAAAAGACATCTCAGAGGTGATTTTATAGAAGTGTATAATAACAAATTACATTTATAGAGCGCGTTTCAAGTCGGGAGGATGTCCCAACGTATATCATTTTAAATGGGATTAAAAAAGTAATTCAGGATCAATATTTTAGGAGGCATCAAAACAATAGAACAATAGAGGTGAGGAGTTGCAAAGTAAATTTCTGGAAAGATACCAGATTTTTCTTTGCTCGCAGGATAATTAATGACTAACAGAATGCCAGGATATTGGATTAATTTTGAAACAGCTTGATGGGTGTTTCTGAAGGGCCTTGTTCATCTGAACTGTTATCTGACATTTCTCACATAAAATGAACAACACTTTCCACTCCAAACTTGAAACGGTTCAACTTTGTTCTCAGCTCACAGCCTCATGTCTCTCCTTCACAACAATCCTGCCTTCAGGTGTTTTCCATTCCATCATATTGACCACGTGATTTACCTCTAAAAGCAATCACCTGTTTTATTTACAGCAGAATTTATGCAACACAAACTCATCTTGCGGTCTTGTGATTCTATATGTAACACCTGCTGTTCCTAACCTGGGAGAACTGGATGGATAACAACAAAATTATATTTGTATAGTGCCTTTCATGTTGTGAAAATGTCCCATGGCGCTGAACAGGACCCGAGCATGCAGGGCTGAGATGAGGGAGGGCACAGTTGAAAAGGAGGGTCTTGAGTTGCGCCTTGAAGGAGGCAAGGAATTGTGGGATAGAATTCCAAAGGGTGGGAGCAGAGAGGCTGAAAGCCTGGCCGCCGATGACAGTCTCTATATCTAGCACATGCTGTACTTCACATGGGATTATTGGATGGATAGAGGGAGCTTTACTCTGTCTTTAACATGTGCTGTAACTGATATGGAAGGCATAACTCAGGCAAATTGTCTATTCCAGGACTGACACTTTAATCAACATAAAAAAGCCATTCAGTTGGCATAAGGGAACAGTCACCAGATAGACTGCGAGCAAAGTTCCACATAAAATTTATATGTCTCCAGGATCCTATTAACAGTCATGTTGATATTTTTCATCAAGGCCATCCTCTGTCAAATGCAGAATCTATTTTATAAAGGATAAACAGATGTGTAGATCAGGCACAGGAGCAATCACAGCATTGGGATGCTCAGTGGGACATATCCAAATTAAGATACCATAACACACTTTCATCAATTTTTTAAATTGTAATTATGCGGAATGTTTCAAAATAGCTGTTTACAGTTAGACATAGTTATTTTAAAACACTGCAGAAAATAGAGGAAAGAGCAGAAAGTGATCTCATAATATTCAGCAGCAATGAACAATAGAGTTGGATGCTGTCCTTGAGCAGATGAAGTGCAGATTATTTATTAGGTCTACAGCGGGTGTACGAGCCTTCAAAGGTCCACAGATATGCTAGCAATATGTACGGTGAGACTTAACTTGTTGGCGTGAAAGGCGTTATACAAGTGTAGTTTTTTGGTTGTTGGCTCCCAGATCCTGAATGTCTGATGAGAGCTGTATGCACAGCACAGGGAAAATTCTGTTTCTCTAATGAACTTTAAATCAGAAGAGAAAAATTAAGCTTATTCAGGGCTGTTTCAAACTAATCTTGATGAAGAGTTAAGACCTTCTTTCCTCATCCCAGAATCTTTAAATATAAATAAATATAAAATAATAATAATAATCCTTGCTCCTTATCACATATTTGAGACATCTCAAAGTGCTTTACAGAATATATTGGGAAGTGTATTAACTTTATGTTATGGGCAAAATGCGGCAGCCAATTACGCACGCACAGTGGCCCCATGTAGATTGAGTGACCAAATTATTATTATTATTTTGAAGTGATTTTGAAGTACCCCTGGAAAGTGTTCTGCCAATTAATTAACACGAGTTCCTACTTACTGCTAGGTAAACAGAGGCATGTGTGTGGAGTAAGGTTTTGCCCTGCCTAGGAAATGAACCTGGGTCCTCTTGCTTGCAAGGTGAGTGCTCTAACCAATATATTACAGGAATCCATAGTTTAGGATTAGTTTGTCCATTATCGGCTCAAAGCATTTTTTATCGAATCACAACATAGGTACATTTTGCCAGTGATCTAACTAACCCCAAATAAACTTTACAACAACAACAAAATTACATTTATAGAGCGCCTTTCATGTTGGGAGGACGTCCCAAGGTGATGAACAGTTAGGTCGGGACTCAAGCATGGGGGTGGGGGAAGAGGCAGGATAGGGGAGAGGAGAGTAGGAGAGGGGGAGAGTTAGGAGGGTAGCAAGAGGCATGGTCAAAGAGGAAGGTCTTGAGACCAGTCTTGAAGGAGGAAAGGGAGGAAGCAAGATGAATGGATTGTGGGATGGAGTTCCAGAGTGTGGGGGCAGAGTGACTGAAAGCCTGGCCACCGATGGTAGGGCGGTTCGGGCAGGGGACATGGAGCCGGCCAGAGTCTGCTGAATGGAGGGAATGGGCAGCCTGATAAGGAGACTGCTGGTCGGAGAGATAGGTGGTGGCAAGGCAGTGAATGACCTTGAAGGTGAGGACGAGGATCTTGAATTCGATCCTCTGCTGGATGGGGAACCAGTGAAGACGGGCGAGGGTGGGAGTGATGTAGGATATCAAGAATATCTAGAGTACAGAGGCGACTTACCAAAATGCTTGAGCGACTTCAGTTATGTGAGAGACTAGAGAAGTTGGGATTGCCTCATGTCAGTGGGGGCCTGAAGCACCTGAAGCTCGGCTGGGATTTGGGTGCCTCAAGCGAGTCCTGCAGTTCCCACACCAGTGGAAACAGTTTTTCCCTATCTACTCTGTCAAATCCTCTCATGATCTTCAAAACCTCTATTAGGTCTCCTCGCAACCTTCCTTGTTCCAATGAGAATAAATCTAGCCTCTCTAGCCTTTCCTCATAGTTGAAGTCCCTCATTCCTGGTACCATCCTAGTAAATCTCCTCTGCACCCTTTCCAATGCCTTAACATCCTTTCCAAAGTATAGTGACCAAAATTGAACACAGTACTCTAGCTGAAGCCTAACCAAAGTTTTATAGAGGTTAGTCAGAACTTCCTGACTTTTGTACTCTATGCCCCTATTTATAAAGCCTAGTATCCCGTATGTTTTTTTGATAGCCTTGTCTACCTGTCCTGCCCCTTTAAAGAATCACTCACACAAAGCCCCAGTTCTCTCTATTCCTTCACACCCCTTCAAATTGCACTACACCTCTATATTGCTTCCCTTCATTTCTCCTCCCAAAATGCATCACCTCACATTTCTCTACATTAAACTTCATCTGCCATGTGTCTGCCATTTTACCATTCAGTCTATATCTTCTTGCAGATAACTACTATCCTCCTCACTATTTACTATTTTTCCTAACTTTGTATCATCTGCAAACTTTGAAATGGTACTCTGTATACCCAAGTCCAGATCATGAATAAACTTAAAACGAGCAGTGGTCCCAATACCGATCCCTGGAGGACGCCACTGTACACTTCCCTCCAGTCAGAAAAGCAGCCATTCAGCACAACTCTCTGCTTTCTGTCTCCCAGCCAGTTTTGGATCCATGCGGCCACTGTCCCTGTCCCTGTCAATCAGTGAGGATGAATGGGGAAGAGACAAGGGAGGGAATGTGAGAAGTCAAATCTCTATTGATTCATAGCTGGAGCTGGTAGAGTGTTCATCCATTCACAAACAGATACAACAACAACAAATTGCATTTATTTAGCGACTTTCATGTTGGAAAAACGCCCCAAGGCGTGTATTCAGGCTGTCAAACACATCAGAGCTGCTGCTCATTAATTTTGTTCAAATCCAATGGGAATGCCAATGGGAGGGGGAGGCTCTGCCCCCTACCCTCTGCTGGCCAGGAAGAGAAATTTGATTAACTTTGGATACCGTTTAAGCCCCGATGTGTCCAGCTTAAGCAGCTTTCACTATTGGTAAATTACCTCTACACTGGTCCATCACATGTGATTCAATCCATTCCTTATCAATTGCTCATGTTCGGCCATGGCTCAGTTGATAGTTCTCTCAGTCAAAACTATGTAATTTCAAGACCCACAGAACTCACCGCATTAGCTGAAACACCAAAACAATGCTGGGAAAGCCCTGGATTGTTGAAGGTGCTGCCCTTTGGACGAATAGTTAACCAAAGTCCCACCTGCCTGTTAAGATAGACATGAAAGATCTTTTGGCACAACTGAAAATATGAAGAGATTTTCTCCCGCCAACAGTACCACAGATAATATTGATAATTCACGTCAAAGCTGTTTGTGAACATTACTGAGCAAAAATTTGTCCTACTAGCCTCCTTGAGGAAGAAGATAAGTCCTTGGAGGTGAACTAGTTCCAAGGATTGGGTATTTTAGGGAGCACGAACCAACCAATATAATAATAATAACAATAACAATAATCCTAGCACTTTTCACATCTTCTAAATATCACATCTTCTAAATATCTCAAAGTGCTTCACAGAATATACTAGAAAGTGAATTGACTGTATATTTTGTGGGCGATATGTGGCAGCCAATCACACTGAGCTGGTGTGGGGGAGGATTGGCTGATCACCAGTGTGAGAAAATTAAAAATTGAAAAGATGCAGACGGGATGAACATCGCTTGACTGCAATTGCTGATTGGCTGAGGACTCAGCGAGTCGGGAATGGAGGCAAAGTTGCTTCAGGCCACTCAATGGTGAGGCTCAGGTGAGCTCAGCAGCCTTGGGACTCGCGGCGGGACATGCTGCCGTTGAGATCGAAGACTGGGGCAATGAAGATAATGAGAACCCCAGGACCCCAGATAAGCCTTGCCACAGGTAGCCATGAGCCACTCCAGACACGGTTCCAATCACGGTCCTGCTCAGCTATGATAGGTAGACATTTATTTGCGGAGGACGGGTTTGCGAGGTTATGGGGAGAGAGCTGGGGAGTGGGATTGAGTTGCTCTTTTCAAAGAGCCAGCACAGACTTGATGAGCCTCCTTTTGTGCTGTAAGATTCTATGATTCTATAACAGCATAGAGTCACCTGTAAATGGCTGGTGTTTGCTGTCAATCAATCGTAATTTGACTCCTCTCATCTCCATCGCTGAGTGGCTCCTGGCTGATTGGAGCCGCTCGAGACACAGAAGGTGCAAATTGACTCAATGGCGAACTGCTACCTAACAAACATAAGATTTTTGTGCATGTTTCACATCGGTGGGATGTTTCACAGAACTTCACAGGATTTACTGTAAAGGGTAGTGACTGTGTATTTTGTAGGAAAATTTGTAGACAACAGGGTCACACACACAACCAGGAAGTGAAAGGACAATTCTGTTTGTTACATTCTTGGCCTGAATTCTGGGAGAAATTCCTTTCTCTTTTTGAACAGTACCGAGCTCTCCGCACATTTCACCAAGGTGGGAATCTTTAACATCTACTTGAAGAGGCAGGTGGTTAATGTATTTTCTGAGGGATTATAATAATAATAACAATCCTTGCATTTGATATAGCACCTTATCACATCTTCTAGATGTCTCAAAGCGCTTCACAGAATATACTGTAAATTTACTGTATATTTTGTGGGCAAAATGTGGCAGCCAATTACACACAGCATTGACCCACAAACAATCATGGATTGAGCAACCAATTTTTTAAAGGAATTATTTATTACCCCTGGGAAAATGATATGGCAATTGACTAACAACCAGGTTAGTCAAACAGAAGAATGTGGAGTAAAGAGACTTGACCAAAGTTTTGCCCTGCTGGGAATTGAATTCAGGTCTCTGCTTGCAAGGCAAAGTGCTCAAACCAATGAGCTAAAAGACTCCTGAATGGCACCCATAACATTGTATTATATTATCAGAATAGATGATGTGAGTTCAAAGCCTGAATTAAACCACAATCCTCTGGTTCAGAGCTGAATGTGTTATCCACTGAACCAGGCTAATTTTAAGCGTATGCGAAAATGTTGCACAAATAAAAGTGGTTGTCATTTTGAGGACAGGCTCACAAAGAACAAACCAAGTGCATTCCAGGGAAAACATGAATCAGCCTGATGCAGTTCATAATTATTTATTCATCAATAGGCACAGAAGACGTTTAATACTAGTACTGTTATTAGCAGCAAGAATTCTTCCCACTTGCCTGCTGTTAAACCTGCAAGCCAAACCCTTACAGGAAGCTGGACAAGCATCAGGAAGCTGTGTCAAGTAATAAGTGGAGCTCCTGTGGCTCAGTGGTTAGAGCACTTGTCTTGCAAGCTGGAGAAACCAAGCTGGGGAGACCTGTGTTCGAATCCAGGCAGGTCAGGGCGAAACCTTGGGCAACTTTCCTTACTCCACACGCCTAATAATAATCCCTCCAAAAAAACACAATAATAAAATTGGTCATTTCAATCCACGACTGTGTGTGGGACACTGCTGTGCGCAATTGGCTGCCGCGATTCGCCCACAAATATATACAGTCAATTTACCTTACAGTATATTCTGTGAAGTGCTTTGGGACGTTGATAAAATGTGGAAAGCGCTATATCAAATGCAAGGATTATTATTATTATTATTATTACCGTTCCAGCTGGTTACCTCAACCAGTGTTGCGAAACACACTCAGAGGTTCCCCAAGCATTGCCTCCTGCCCAACTCATACTGTCTGAGATTTGGTAAATATGGAGAGAATGCCCTTTCCAATTCTGGACACTGTAAGCTATCCCACAGTTTGTGTGGAATGAACCAAAAGCTTTATGGATTTGTTTGCTATAAAAAATCACAAGGACAATGATGGCTTTGAAATCCAAATATAGTAATAATATAATACTCCTTGCATTTGATATAGCACTTTTCACTTCTAGACATCTCAAAGCACTTCACAGAATATACAGTAAAGTTACTTGAGGGCAAAATATGGCAGCCAAATGCGCACAGCAGAGTCCCGCAAACAGTCAAAATTTTGACAAAGATCAAGCAGAGTAGTCAAGGCTGGTTGTTTCACGTATTTGACTAATTAATCTTTGAAATGTGCATTTTGAATAAATGGTCAATGTAACTAGGAATGGTGGAAGCAGCCTGTTTGGGCATGTGTGCTAAATTAATTTGAAATACATGGCTTAAATGGTTGGTCGCCTCCATCTCTTCCAAGGCACTTCATTAATCATTAATCAGTTGATCAACTGATTAATCTGCTGCAAATGATAAGCAATTGTAAGAATAACAACAACAACAAAATTACATTTGTATAGCACCTTTCATGTCGGGAGGAATATACTCTGCTTCTCACTAACTGATAAACTAGATTAAGCGTAGCACATTCGGTCTGGTCTTTGGCTGAGTATTACCTCAGGGTTCACAAAAAAAAGACAGAAGTTTCCATGTGTAGATTCATAGATTCATAGAATTTTACGTCACAAAAGGAGGCCATTCGGCCCATCTAGTCTGTGCCGGCTCTTTGAAAAGAGCGATTCAATCCCACTGCCCTACCCGCTCCCCATAGCCTAATAGACCTGTTCTCCCTAAATAAAGATCCAATTCCCTTTTCAAAGTTGTTATCGAATCAGCCTCCACCACCTTTTCAGGCAATGCATTCCAGATTCGAACAACTCGCTGAGTGAAAAAATTTCTCCTCAGCTCCCCTCTACTTCGCCTTGAAACTATTTTAAATCTGTGACCACGAGTCACAGATTCACCCACGAGTGGAAATAGTTTTTCTCTATTTGCCCTGTCGAAACCCCTCATGATCTTATAAACCTCTATTAGGTCTCCCCTCAATCTTCTCTGCTCCAGAGAGAATAACCCTAGCCTATCTAGCCTCTCCTCATAGCTGAAGTCCCTCAATCCTGGCACCATCCTAGTAAATCTTCGCTGTACCCTTTCCAATGCCTTCACATCCTTTCTGTAGTGTGGTGACCAGAATTGAACACAGTATTCCAGCTGAGGCCTCACCAAAGTCCTATAGAGGTTAGTCAGCACTTCCTGACTTTTGTACTCTATACCCCTATTTATAAAGCCTAGTATCCCATATGCCTTCTTAACAGCCTTGTCTACCTGTCCTGCCACCTTCAACGAGTCACTAACACAAATCTCCAGGTCTCTCTGTTCCTTTACACCATTTAAAATTGTACTATCTAGCCTATATTGCCTCCCTTCATTTCTTCTCCCAAAATGCATCACCTCACACTTCACTGCATTAAACTTCATCTGCCATGTGTCTGCCCACTTTACCAATTTGTCTATATCCTCTTGCAGATGGCTACTATCCTCCTCACTGTTTACTATTCTCCCTAACTTAGTGTCATCTGCAAACTTGGAAACTGTACTCCGTACACCCAAGTCCAGATCATTGATGTAGATTACAAACAGCAATGGTCCCAAAACCGATCCCTGTGGCACACCACTGCTCACTTCCCTCCAATCTGAAAAACAGCCGCTCACTACAACTCTCTGCTTTCTGTCTCGCAGCCAGTTGTGGATCCATGCTGCCACTGTCCCTTTTACACCATGGGCCTTTAATTTCATAATAAGTCTCTCATGTGGCACTTTGTCAAATGCCTTTTGAAAGTCCATGTAAACTACATCAACTGCGCTACCATTATCCACCCATTCCGTTACCTCATCAAAAACTTCTATCAGATTTGTAAGGCAAGATTTGCCTTTAACAAATCCATGTTGACTGTCCTTTATTAGCCTATCTTTCTAAGTGAAGATCTACCTTGTCCCTGATTATGGACTCTAGAAGTTTGCCTACTACCGACGTTAGACTGACTGGTCTGTTGTTACCAGGCTTGTCCTTCTGCCCCTTTTCATACAAGGGAATAACATTAGCTATCCTCCAGTCCTCTGGCACGACCCCTGTGTCCAAGGAAGATTGAAAGATCGTGGCCAGAGTCCCTGCTATTTGCTCCCGTGCCTCACTTAGTAACCTAGGGTGCATCCCATCCGGACCAGGTGACTTATCCACCTTGAGCAACGTCAACCTTTTTAGAACTTCCTCTCTGGTTATAATTATTCTATCCATTTCTCCTACCCTCTCCTCTAATACCATGGCATTGGCTGTATCCTTTTCTTTTGTGAAGACGGAGGCGAAGTACTCATTGAGTACATCAGCCATGCCCTCTGCCTCCACAATGAGATTTCCTCCTAGGTCCCTAATTGGCCCCACCCTATCCTTGACCAACCTTTTACTCTTAATATGTTGGTAAAAAACCTTAGGGTTCCCCTTAATCTTACTCGCTAATTGTTTTTCATGCAGTCTCTTTGCCCCTCTAACTTCCTTTTTTAGTTCTATCCTACACTTCCTATATTCTGCTTTGTTCCCTTCTGAATTTTGAGCCTGACACTTATCATAAGCCTCTTTTTTTTGTTTTATTTTGGCCCCGATTACCTTAGTCATCCAGGGAGGTTTGGATGCCTTACATTTCACCTTTGTGGGGATGCTTTTGACCTGTGCCTGAACTATCTCCTCTTTGAACGCTGCCCACTGCTCGTTAGTTGTCTTACCTGCCAATTTTTCTTTCCAATCCACCTTGGCTAGGTCCCACCTCAACTCATTGAAATTAGCCCTTTTCCAGTTGAGTGTCCTCACCTGTGATTGTTCCTTATCCCTTTCCATAATTATTCTGAATCTAACGATATTGTGGTCACTATTCCCTAGATGCTCACCTACAGAAACCTGTTGAACTTGCCCTACCTCATTTCCCAAAACTAGATCCAGCAATGCTTCTTTCCTCGTTGGACTGGAAACATACTGATCAAGAAAGTTGTCCTGCACACACTTCAGGAATTCTTCTCCCTCCTTGCCCTTTACTCTACTATTCTGCCAGTCTATGTTGGGATAGTTGAAGTCACCCATTATCACTACTCTATTAGCTCTGCATTTCTCCGTGATACGCTTGCAGATCTGCTTGTCCATCTCCTCCCCACTATTTGGTGGTCTATAGTATACCCCTAACAGTGTAACTGCACCTTTTTTATTCCTCATTTCTAACCAGATAGATTCGGTTTTTAGTCCTTCTTCCACCTCGTTCCTTTCTAAGGCAGTCACTGAGTCCTTAACTAAAATTGCCACCCCGCCCCCTTTTCTCCCTTCTCTATCCCTCCTGAATACATTATAACCAGGAATGTTCAACTCCCATTCCTGCCCATGCTGGAGCCAAGTCTCTGTTACTGCTATAACATCATATTGCCTCGCAGTAACCTGAGCCTGCAGCTCACCAATTTTATTTCTCAAACTTCGTGCATTTACATACATGCACTCTAAGGCACAAATTACTTCCTCTGCACTTTTCTCCCGTCTTACCCTTAACCCTGTCCTCTTTGTTACCCCTCCCGTATCTGAACTACTGATCAGTTTCCCACCCTCACCCCCTGGGATTAGCTTAAAGCCCCCCCCACAAAACCCGACAACCTCCCTGCAAGGAGATTGGTTCCAGCCCTGTTCAGGTGTAACCCATCCATTTTGTACAGGTTCCACCTACCCCAGAATTGGTCCCAATGGTCTAGGAACCAGAAACCCTCCTTCCTACACCACTTCTCCAGCCATGCATTGATGTGCCTTATTCTAGCATGGCATACATATGTTGAACTCTCAGTCTGGTTTGAAAACTATGAATATAATAATACAAATATTATATTACGAATACTATTACAACAACAACAAAATTACATTTATGGAGCACCTTTCACATCAGGAGGATGTCCCAAGGTGCTGAACAGTTAGGTCAGGAACCGAGCAGGTTGGAGGGGTGGTTGGGGTAGGCGTAAGAAGAGTAGGAGAGGAGGGGAGAGTTAGGAGGGGAGCAGAAGGCACAGTCAACAAGGAAGGTCTTGAGACCAGCCTTCAAGGAGGAAAGGGAGAAAGTGAGGTGAAGGGATTGTGGAATGGAGTTCCAGAGTGTGGGGGCAGAGAGGCCGAAAGCCCGGCCACCAATGGTAGTGGGACTTGGAGCAGGCCAGAGCTCGCTGAACAGAGAGGATGGGCAGGCTGATATGGAGACAGCAGGTCAGAGAGATAGGCAGGGGGGGGGGGCAAGGCCATGAATGGCCTTGAAAGTGAGGACGAGGATCTTGAATTTGAATTCTGGGAGATAGGGAGCCCGTGGAGATGGGCGAGGGTAGGATTTGATGTGGTCGCAGAGCCTAGTGATGATTAAGCATGATGATGGGATCTCTGTATATATCAGACCAAAAAAAAGTTGCATCTTAGCCTTATAGTGACCATTACTAAATGGATCTACATGAAATGTACACTAAAACCTATTTTCTTTACCAAAAACAACAATAACAACAATTTACATTTATAGAGCGCCTTTCACGTTGGGAGGACGTCCCAAGGCACTGCACAGGAGGTGTGTGACCCGAGCTGGGAGGGGAGTGTTTGGGAAGGGGTGAAACACGAAGGGGAGGTAAAAGAGTTCGGGGTGGAACAAAAGGCACGATCGAAGAGGAAAGTCTTCAAACCGGCCTTGAAAGAGGAAAGGGAAGAAACGAAACGGAGGGATTGAGGGATGGCATTCCATAGGGTGGGAGCGGAGAAACTGAAGGCCCAGCCTCCGATGGTGGGGCGGTTCGGGCGGGGGGCTTGGAGCAGGCCACGTCCTGCTGAACGGAGGGTCCAGGTGGGCGTGTAGGGGGAGAGTAGATTGGTTAAGTAGGGCGGGGCAAGGCTGTGTAAGGCCTTGTAGGTGAGGATGAGGATCTTAAACTCGATCCTCTGGAGGATGGGGAGCCAGTGGAGACGGGCGAGGGTGGGGGTTATGTGGTCGCGGAGGTGGGTGCGGGATAGTACACGGGCTGCAGAGTTTTGGATGGCCTGCAGCCTATGAATGGAGGAACTGGGGAGGCCGATTAGGAGAGAATTTCCGTAGTCCAGCTGTGAGGTGATGTATGCGTGCACGAGTGTTTCGGCAGCGCGGGGGTTAAGATAGTTGCGGAGCCTGGCAATGTTGCGCAGATGGAAATAGGCGGTGCCGGTCAAGGCGCGGATGTGGGGGAGGAAGGAAAGTTTTTGATCGAACATGATGCCGATGTTCCTGATTGGCTTCGTGAGGTGGAGAGTGCAGCCTTGGATGTTGAGGCTGGCAGCGCCCGATGTGCGGAGGCGCTGGCTTGAGCCAATCAGGAGGGCCTCGGTCTTATTCACGTTCAATTGCAAAAAGTTGTCCCTCGTCCACGACTCAATTCGGACAGACATGCTGTCAGAACATCGATCGTCTGGGGGTTGAGGGATGAGGCAGAAAGGTACAACTGGGTGTCATCCGCATAGTATACATGTGGAAATTTACCCCATGTCTGCGGATGACGTCGCCCAGAGGGAGCGTGTAAAGGGTGAAAAGGAGGGGACCGAGGACAGAGCCTTGAGGGACGCCGTGGGAAACTGTGCGGGGGTTTGAAGAAAAACCATTGGAAGAAACAAAATGTAAACGGTGGGTCAAATAAGAGTGGAACCAGTCAAGGACTGTGCCTTGAAGGTTGAGGTGGGAGGAAAGACGTTGAAGGAGGATGGTGTGATCGACTGTGTCGAACGCAGCAGACAGGTCAAGGAGGTCAAGGAGGACGAGGAGGCAGAGGGAGCCCTGGTCACAGGCGGTTAGGATGTCATTTGTGACCTTAACCAATCCATTTTGTTAAGCAATGCTCTCATCCAGCCAGAACCAACCAGTACCAGTTCTTCCAGGAGCAGTGAGGGGGTGGAGGGGGATAAGAAGGCCACATTTGAAAGTTAAGATGAGGCGGATTCTTCAACATAGAAAACAATCATTTAATTTATTGGAGTCCTGTAGTTCAGTGGTTAAAGCACTTGCCTTACAAGTGTGAGACCTATATTTCAAATCCAGGCAAATCAGGGCTTGCCCTGGGCAAGTTTCCAGATGCCCAATAATAATCCCTCCAAAAAAAAACTATAATAAATTGGTCATTTAAATCCACAGCTTTTGTGGAACGCTGCTTTGCACAATTGGCTGCCACATTTCGTCCACAAATTCACTTTTACAATATATTCTGTGAAGCACTTTGAGACGTCTAGAAGGTGTGAAAAGCCCTATATCAAATGCAAGGATTAATATTATTTATTCAAACAATGTACAACAAAAAGCCAGACGACATCTGTCAAGATGTCAAAAACAAAAGTCCACATGACTTTTAGTATTATTTGTTTTTAGAACATTTAGGTTTGGGTTATCTAAACAATTGATCACACTTAACATAGGCACTGTGTTATCTATGATATTTGGTAAAAGAAAGAAAAATAATGCTCAGTAGGCAGTATGGTCCGTCGATATGGAAATTTTCCGATTAAATATATCGATGGGCTCATATCGAGATATACCGAAATATCGATATTTTTGGGTTTTTCGTACTGCGCATGCGCACACGTTCCGGTTGCGCACGCCTTCCAGGTGCACGCGCATTCGGGGCCTATCTTCTCAGGAGGTAAATATCTTTCTCTCTCTGTGTCTCTCACTCTCTCCATCTCTGTGTTTTTCTGTCTGTGTGTCTCTGTGTCTCTCTCCCCTCTCACATCCCCCCATCTCTATCTATCTGTATATTATCACATCCACCCCCCCCCTGCTGTCCCTCTCTCGCACCCCCCACCCCCGTCGTCTCTCTCCCCACCCTCCCCCCAGCCGTCTCTTTCTCCCTGCACCCCCCCCCACCCCCTCGCCGTCTCTCTCTCCCTCCCCCCCAAGCTGTCTTTCTCCCCCCAGCTGTCTCTCTCTCCCTCCCCCTAGCCGTCTCTCTCCACCTCCCCCCAGCCGTCTCTCTCCCCCCCCTAGCCGTCTCTCTCCCCCTCCCACCAGCCGTCTCTCTCCCCCTCCCCCCAGCCGTCTCTCTCCCCCTCCCCCCAGCCGTCTCTCTCCACCTCCCCCCAGGCGTCTCTCTCCCCCTCCCACCAGCCATCTCTCCCCCTCCCATCAGCCGTCTCTCTTCGCCTCCCCCCAGCTGTCTCTCTCCCCCTCACCACCCCCCAGCCGTCTCTCTCACCCCCCACCCCTTGCATACTTGTATATTGTATTCGAGGACTGTGAATACAATATGGCGGCTTTGCATCTCGGTCTGTGCATTGTGTATAGAGATGAGCATTCTGGGTCTTGTAGTTCAGTGTGCTCGCATCCCAATTTTTTATATCGATATTTTAAAAATGTCTATATCGGCGTATCAATATGAAAATTATATCGGGTTTTAGCGATATATCGCCGGACCCTAGTAGGCAGCTACTACTCCCATTTCTCCTCTTGGCTATATTGTGCAACTGAAGCAGGCTGTAACAATCTTTAATACTTCAGTGCAGCATCGTCCCAATAGGCGGCCCACAAGCCACATCCAGCCCGGCGGATAGTTTTATCCAGCCCAAGACCATTATCAACATTTCAACTTCCGCTCCCTACCTCCCTGGTGAAATCCTCCTATGGCAGTGGCAGGTTGGGAGGACACAACACAGAGAGTGCAAATCAAACCACCATTACTGCAGTCTGTCAGGAAGGCAAGCATAGCTCTTGACAACCAAGCCCTTAGCATCTGCCACCTCTTGCCTCTGCGGATATTGATTGCTATTGCACTAGATTTGGTTTGTGTAACTTTCTCAAATAGGGAATCAGGACCTTGCAGCTAAAAGACTGGACCATGCTTTAGTGGATGGTCCTGTAATGCATCACACAATTGAACCAAACAATGAAAGCACTGTTTTCACACCCCAAAGGTATTCTCATCAATGACAGGTTCCATGTGTGGCACTGGCATTAGAAGCCCTCTGCTGGGTCATGTCAGCAATGCTTCTTAAGTCACATCATAGAATCATACAGCACAGAAGGAAGCCATTTGGCCCATTGTGTCTGCGCCACTCAGAAAAGAGCTTTCCAACTCAATCCCACTGGCCCACTTTCTCTCCATAGCCCTGCAATCCTGACCTCCCCAAATATCCATCTATTTTTCTCTTAAAAGTTGTTATTGAATTGGCTTGCACTATCTTTTCAGGTAATGTATTCCAGACCTGAACAACTGGTTGGGTGAATTTTTTTTTCCTAATCTCCCCTCTGCTTCTTTTAACAACTATCATAAATAGGTGTCCTTGGGTCACTGACCCATGTGCCAGTAGAAACAATTTTTCCCAGTTCAATCTTTGAAATCTCCTCATGATCTTAAAAATATATTTTATATCCCCTCTTAATCTTCTCTGCTTTTGAGAAAATAATCCTAGTTCCCCAAACTCTACTCATAACTAAGGTCCTTCATTCCTGATACCATCCTGGTAAATCTCCTTTGTATCTTCTCCAATACTTTAACATTTTTCCTAAAGTGTGGTGCTCAGAACTGAACACAGTACTCCAACTGAGGTCTAATCAGCATTTTATAAATATTCACAACCTCCTGACTTTTGTACTCTGTGCCCCTATTTATAAATCCTAGTATCCCATGTTTATTTTTAATAGTTTTATCTACCTGTCCTGCCACCTTCAGAGATTTGCATATATGGACCCCCGAGTTTCTTTCTTCATTTACCCCCTTTAACATTGTACCATGCAGGGCCGTACGCAGGATTTTTTTTAGGGGGGTGCGAATTGCTAGTGATGGGAACAACAATGGCCGGGGGCTTGCGGGCTGCCCCCGAAGCCCCCTCGAGGCTCCGACGTTTTACACAGTTTGAGGTCTTATTTAATCGGTTCAGAAGATCCAATATGAAGGTAAATGTTTCATGCCCTTGGTGTTTAAGAGCATCATTATTTATTCAGTGTTTTTATTTTCCCCGGTAGTCCGTGTCTAATTGGGAAGGTAGAATGTGTTCACCGATAATAGCAAACACGATTGTTGACTCGATGATGTAAGGAATGCGAACGATAAAGTAAATTACAATCCAATTAACACAGTACAATGACGAATGCTTGATAAATGTATTCGTATAGAGAAAATGATCATAAACTACAGATTGACGGTAATTAATAAGTTGTTCTGCATTGTTATCCTAAGACTCAATTTCTTTCGGACTGTAATGAACAATAATGTAAGAGTAAAGTATGAATTATGTGCTCAGATATTCCAGCAAAGCAAATTTTATAAAAGACAAGAAAATATACAGAAACTGAAAATCAGTGTAAAACAGTTAATTCACACGTGTTACAAGCCTGTTATCAGCATTATCCTGAAAATATCGTTGAACTGTGAGCAATAGTGTAGTTAGTTTTTATTTATTTACTTAGAATCAAAATTAAAGGCAGTGACCCATGAAGCAATACTGACCTGACGAAAAAATACTTGAAAAAATAAGGGAGGGGAAATTAATTCTTTAATAGCGTTCCATATTCGAGACGCCTTGGTCGCTTTGAAGCGAATACGTCAACCATTCTACCAATATCGATTTCCATATTATAATGAATGTGCATTAACGCGAGGGCTGAAAGTCGCTCCTATATGGAGCAGAATGCTGGACACTTAGGCAAACCTCGACCAGGAGATTAGGTGACTCATGTGGTATATACCAGGCTTCTAAGAGACGCCCTGAACGTTTACTGGCGACAGCATCTGACAAATAGTGAGCTATATGGTACACACTGGTATCACAGACATTACTGCAGAGACGTCTTAGGTTTAGCGGACATAGCTGGAGAAGCCGGGAGGAAACTGTCCATAGTCCTACTATCCTATGGGAACCATTGCACGGTCACAGAACACGAGGTAGACCGACCCTAACCTACATCGATACTCTGGAGCGCGATTGGGGTATTGGCAGGCGGGAGTTGTCAGGCTGCATGGAGAGAAGGGATCAGTGGAGAAGTGTGGTTGTCAATGCCCGAGTTCGCTCGATCAGATGACGGTGAAACTATTTTTATGCCAAATTCGTGCGACATTGATGTTTTTTCACTCTGGGTACAAAACTGAATGTGAAATAAAGTAGCACTGTTTATCTTTGCGGTCATATGTTTTTTGCATGCCAGTGGACGTCTCTAAAAGCAATTTTTAATTACAGGAATACATCTTTAATAATATAAATCAAATGTGATAATCAAGACAAAACAAGAAACATGATATTTCAGAAACACGCCTATCAAAACTTAAGTCATTTTTACTTACATTTATCAGATTAAAATACGATTTCAGCTTCCACAAAGTGGTGCTACCTTTTTATGTAGTGACTGTATACAGGATGATTTCCAATTGACACACCACGTGGAATAGGCGCTAAAGCATAGGCCTACGTCCATGAGTATTTTTTTAAAAGATAGGCATTCCCGTCCAGCATATAACTTTTTTGTTGGGTTCTCAAAAGCTTTAATTTCTCAGAAGCTTGTAAATATGTTGTCATTGTTTGCTGGCATTACAGTCACACCTCTCAAAACTTGAGCAATTTTTACTTACGGTGATCAGATGAAAAGATGATTTTAACTCCAGTAGTGAGTGGTGCTGCCCCTTGTGGCTGTTTACGGGATGATTTCCAAACGAGGATTTGAGTCTTGGCGCCTATGTTTATCCAATCACGAGTCACAGACTCGCCGCGTCATGGACTGGTCTATCCACGCGGTATGTTTTGGGTAGACGCCGATTCTGGTGTGCGACTCGATAATTTTATATTAATACTAAATCATTCAAAGATGTGTGTTTATAATTTATACATAGTTTTGAAGAACTGATTGTTACACAAATGTTCAATAAATTTACTTGGTATTTAAATTTGATAAAAAATACAATTCTCTACCCCGGAAAATGTGGACCTTTTATAATTTGGGGGGGGGTGCGTACGCACCCGTCGCACCCCCCCTGCGTACGGCCTTGCCATGTAGCTTATACTACCTCTCCTCATTCTTCCTACCAAAATGCAACACTTCACATTTCTCCACATTAAACTTCATCTCCTGGAGTCCTGTAGCTCAGTGGTTAGAGCACTTGCCTTACAAGCATGAGACCTGTGTTTGAATCCAGCCAGGTCAGGGCGAAACCTTACACAAATTTCCTTACTCCACATGCCTAATAATCCCTCCAAAAAAACAATAATAAAATTGGTCATTCCAACTGTGTGCCAATTGCTGTCATGCTTTTCCCACATGTGTACAGTCAATTCACTTTACAGTATATTCTGTGAAGCGCTTTGAGACATTTAGAAGATGTGAAAAGCACTATATCAAATGCACGGATTATTATTATTATTATCTGTCACGCTTTTTTGCCCATTTTGCCAATTTGTTTTGCCCATTTTACCAATCTGTCCAACTCCTCTTGTACTGCATCCTTCTACATCATTCCTGAGCACCTTTATAAAGAATTATAATGGTTAAAATCATCATAGAATCCAAAGGATGCAAGGATTCCAGAAAGCACCAGCAACAAAGCAGAATGGTTATGTAGGAAAATAATACAATTAGGTGCATATAAACGGTAGAAATGTTTGAAATAAAATAATGGAACTAGAGACAATGATGGCACTGGGCAATTGTAATGAGAGGAATCAGAGACATGGCTAAATCAGAACGATAGAAGTAAATATTACTTACAACTATACAGGGAAGGCGAAAGGGGTTCCATGTTCATACTGGACACCTGCAACGTTAAGGTGTGGTTGAGACAATATTATAGGATCAATTATGGTATGAAATCCTCTGGTTCAATCATTATTGAAAAATTATTTTGGGCAGGAAATAATTGGGGTACCAAATTCTAAAGGTTTGGGGCCTAGCAGATGACAATGGAGGTGAGGGGTTCAGGGATATGCAGAAGTTTTGAGCAAACTGAGTGAAGTTAGAGAAGGTATGAGCAGCTTGAACATAAGAATTGCTGGACAAAAGAACACCTGGGTCCACCAATTTCACATTCCACCATCCTGGCAGTTGCAACCACATGTCATGTTCAAAACTATATCCTGCATCCCAAGGTATTATTTCATAATCAAATACTAACTCCTAATTAAGCACGCTGAAATGCCGTCAAGTTGTTGTTGTAATCTTAATTAACTTTTGAAAGAATTGACACTCTGCTGTCTGCTGATGAGTTCTTTTTTCTTGCAACAGCATAAGAACAGAAGAATTTGCTGGTAAAAGAAGACAAAGATTCATCTAATTCGCCTTCACTGTCTAGGCAGTTGCTTGACATATCGTGTCCCAAAATATATACCGTATCCCCAGATACTATTCACTAGCACAAATCTATCTAATTTGTTATTGAAACAAACAACACTTTGTGTTTCCATCATCTCCTGAGGGAGCCTGTTCCATGCATTTACTACTCACTCACTAAAATAGATTTTCTACAGATTTGTTTTGAATTTCCCCCTTTTAATCACAAGCCATGTCCCCTAATTCGACTGTTATGGACAATATAAAACAGTTTATCAGTGTTGAGAATGTCCAGTCCCTTTCAAAGCTTAAAAACTGTAACAATATCAGCCCTGAAAAACGGTAACAATATCAGCCCTTCATGTACCAGCATGAACATGCCCAGTTTACTTAATTAGCCAGTTCCTCCATCCCGTCAATCATTCACTATATGAATGAATGTGTGTGAGAGAATGGGCAAATGAATGTGTACATATAAGAGGGTGTGTGTCAGTGATTGTGATTTATATTCCGCTTGCTGTTGAAATCACATTGCTTATTCAAAGTCACAGCTCAGTGTTGACTTTTATGGGAATTAATAAAGAAGTGATTAAATATTTACGCTTGTCATATCCAGCCACCAAGCTGAGTGCAATTGTTCTGTACCATATAAACTCAAACTGCTGCGTTGCATTCAACCTGCCTGTGCTCCTCTTGTCATTGATATATGTCACTAAACACAAAGGGAATTAGTGTGTCAGCTCCCAAATCCATCTCCATGGCCACAAACTCAACCAGCAACAACCCCAATCCCATACTGGATCTGACCTGAAACCAAACTCAAGCACCAAATCCTTTAGGATCAAAACCAACAGGTTACCTGACCTGTGAACTATGTTTACCCAAACATAGTTCAACTGGTGTGAAAGGCACTATACAAATGTAATTTATTGTTGTTGTTGCAGTGACCAGAATTATGTCAGATGTTGAGTATAATGCTTGGGGATCTGAACTCAATTGATTTTGCAGGTTAGTTTTGTTTATTGCTGCCATACATTGCTCTAAAGTGTAATTTTGTTGTTGTTTTGACACTGTGAGTCAATTAATGTCTTTCATTGTACTCACTATATTTGTGGACAAGTGCATCAGTCAGTTTGTACACAACAATTTCTCATAATAATAATCCTTATATTTGATATGGTGTTTTACACATCTTCTAGACATCTCAAAGTGCTTCAGAGAATACAATATTCCACAACTAACCAAATAACTGACTGGTTGGGAGGGGTGGGGGAGTTGTTGATGAGGACACTGGGAGGAACTCCCTTCTCTTATATAGTGCCATGGGAAATTTAACATCCACCTAAACAGGCTGAAATGACCTTGGTTTAACATATCATCCAAAGGATGGCACCTCCAACACAGCACACCCCCAGCACTGTGTCATTTTAGACTATGTGAGTTCAAGCGCTGACGTGGGGCTTGAACCAACCAACAATCTTCTGACTCCGACTGAGCCAAGTTGACATAGAATGCATATGAAGTACCCATTGATGAGAGTAATAATAGTGGCATTTGATATAGAGCCTTACCATATCATTGATATGTCTCAGACTGCTTCACATAAAATACTGTAAAGTGAATTGACTCTATTTCTGGGCATAATACGACAACCAATTGTACAAAAAGGGGCAGAAGGACAAACCTGGGAACTACAGGCCAGTCAGTCTAATGTCAGTACTAGTGTGGAAACATCTAGAGACGATAATCAGGGACAAGACAGATCTTCACTTAGAAAGCTATCGGTTTATAAAGGACAGCCAGTATGGATTTGTTCAAGCAAAATCTTGCCTGACAAATCTGATAGAGTTTCTTGATGAGGTAACAGAATGGATGGATGAGGTTAGTGCAGTTGATGAGGTTTATACGGACTTTCAAAAGGCATTTGACAAAGTGCCATATAAAAGGCTTATAAGGAAAATGGAAGCTTTAAAAGGGACAGTGGCAGCATGGATCCAGAACTGGCTGGGAGACAGAAAGTAGAGAGTTGTGGTGAATGGCTGTTTTAATGACTGGCATCCCACAGGGATCGGTATTGGGACCATTGCTTTTTTTAAATTTCTATTAATGATCTGGACTTGGGAATAGGGAGTACTATTTCCACGTTTGTAGATGAAACAAAGTTAGGAAAAGTGAGGAGGATAGAATCATAGAATCATAGAATTTTACGGCACAAAAGGAGGCCATTCGGCCCATCTAGTCTGTGCCGGCTCTTTGAAAAGAGCGATTCAATCCCACTGCCATGCCCGCTCCCCATAGCCTAATAGACCCGTTCTCCCTAAATAAAGATCTAATTCCCTTTTAAAAGTTGTTATCGAATCAGCCTCCACCACCTTTTCAGGCAATGCATTCCAGATTCGAACAACTCGCTGAGTGAAAACATTTCTCCTCAGCTCCCCTCTACTGCGCCTTGAAACTATTTTAAATCTGTGACCACGAGTCACAGATTCATCCACGAGTGGGAATAGTTTTTCTCTATTTGCCCTGTCGAAACCCCTCATGATCTTATAAACCTCTATTAGGTCTCCCCTCAATCTTCTCTGCTCCAGAGAGAATAACCCTAGCCTATCTAGCCTCTCCTCATAGCTGAAGTCCCTCAATCCTGGCACCATCCTAGTAAATCTTCTTTGTACCCTTTCCAATGCCTTCACATCCTTTCTGTAGTGTGGTGACCAGAATTGAACACAGTATTCCAGCTGAGGCCTCACCAAAGTCCTATAGAGGTTAGTCAGCACTTCCTGACTTTTGTACTCTATACCCCTATTTATAAAGCCTAGTATCCCATATGCCTTCTTAACCGCCTTGTCTACCTGTCCTGCCACCTTCAATGAGTCACTAACACAAATCCCCAGGTCTCTCTGTTCCTTCACACCATTTAAAATTGTACTATCTAGCCTATATTGCCTCCCTTCATTTCTTCTCCCAAAATGCATCATCTCACACTTCTCTGCATTAAACTTCATCTGCCATGTGTCTGCCCACTTTACCAATTTGTCTATATCCTCTTGCAGATGGCTACTATCCTCCTCACTGTTTACTATTCTCCCTAACTTAGTGTCATCTGCAAACTTGGAAACTGTACTCCGTACACCCAAGTCCAGATCATTGATGTAGATTACAAACAGCAATGGTCCCAAAACCGATCCCTGTGGCACACCACTGCTCACTTCCCTCCAATCTGAAAAACAGCCGCTCACTACAACTCTCTGCTTTCTGTCTCGCAGCCAGTTGTGGATCCACGCTGCCACTATCCCTTTTACGCCATGGGCCTTTAATTTCCTAATAAGTCTCTCATGTGGCACTTTGTCAAATGCCTTTTGAAAGTCCATGTAAACTACATCAACTGCGCTACCATTATCCACCCATTCCGTTACCTCATCAAAAAATTCTATCAGATTTGTAAGGCAAGATTTGCCTTTAACAAATCCATGTTGACTGTCCTTTATTAGCCTATATCTTTCTAAGTGAAGATCTACCTTGTCCCTGATTATGGACTCTAGAAGTTTGCCCACTACCGACGTTAGACTGACTGGTCTGTAGTTACCAGGCTTGTCCTTCTGCCCCTTTAGGGAATAACATTAGCTATCCTCCAGTCCTCTGGCACGACCCCTGTGTCCAAGGAAGATTGAAAGATCGTGGCCAGAGTCCCTGCTATTTGCTCCCGTGCCTCACTTAGTAACCTAGGGTGCATCCCATCCGGATAGTAGCCATCTGCAAGAATGACATGCAAATTCGTGAAGCGTTCCATATTTTTAGACGTCGCTCAAGGTGGATAAGTCACCTGGTCCGGATGGGATGCACCCTAGGTTACTAAGTGAGGCACGGGAGCAAATAGCAGAGACTCTGGCCACGATCTTTCAATCTTCCTTGGACACAGGGGTCGTGCCAGAGGACTGGAGGATAGCTAATGTTACTCCCTTGTATAAAAAGGGGCAGAAGGACAAGCCTGGTAACTACAGACCAGTCAGTCTAACGTCGGTAGTGGGCAAACATCTAGAGTCCATAATCAGGGACAAGATAGATCTTCACTTAGAAAGATATAGGCTAATGAAGGACAGTCAACATGGATTTGTTAAAGGCAAATCTTGCCTTACAAATCTGATAGAATTTTTTGATGAGGTAACGGAATGGGTGGATAATGGTAGCGCAGTTGATGTAGTTTACATGGACTTTCAAAAGGCATTTGACAAAGTGCCACATGAGAGACTTATTATGAAATTAAAGGCCCATGGCGTAAAAGGGACAGTGGCAGAGTGGATCCACAACTGGCTGCAAGACAGAAAGCAGAGAGTTGTAGTGAGTGGCTATTTTTCAGACTGGAGGGAAGTGAGCAGTGGTGTGCCACAGGGATCGGTTTTGGGACCATTGCTGTTTGTAATCTACATCAATGATCTGGACTTGGGTGTAGGGAGTACAGTTTCCAAGTTTGCAGATGACACTAAGTTAGGGAGAATAGTAAATAGTGAGGAGGATAGTAGCCATCTGCAAGAGGATATAGACAAATTGGTAAAGTGGGCAGACACATGGCAGATGAAGTTTAATGCAGAGAAGTGTGAGGTGATGCATTTTGGGAGAAGAAATGAAGGGAGGCAATATAGGCTAGATAGTACAATTTTAAATGGTGTGAAGGAACAGAGAGACCTGGGGATTTGTGTTAGTGACTCGTTGTAGGTGGCAGGACAGGTAGACAAGGCGGTTAAGAAGGCATATGGGATACTAGGCTTTATAAATAGGGGTATAGAGTACAAAAGTCAGGAAGTGCTGACTAACCTCTATAAAACTTTGGTGAGGCCTCAGCTGGAATACTGTGTTCAATTCTGGTCACCACACTACAGAAAGGATGTGAAGACATTGGAAAGGGTACAAAGAAGATTTACTAGGATGGTGCCAGGATTGAGGGACTTCAGCTATGAGGAGAGGCTAGATAAGCTAGGGTTATTCTCTCTGGAGCAGAGAAGATTGAGGGGAGACCTAATAGAGGTTTATAAGATCATGAGTGGTTTCGACAGGGCAAATAGAGAAAAACTATTTCCACTCCTGGGCGAATCTGTGACTCGTGGTCACAGATTTTAAATAGTTTCAAGGCGAAGTAGAGGGGAGCTGAGGAGAAATGTTTTCACTCAGCGAGTTGTTCGAATCTGGAATGCATTGCCTGAAAAGGTGGTGGAGGCTGATTCGATAACAACTTTTAAAAGGGAATTAGATCTTTATTTAGGGAGAACAGGTCTATTAGGCTATGGGGAGCGGGCAGGGCAGTGGGATTGAATCGCTCTTTTCAAAGAGCCGGGACAGACTAGATGGGCCAAATGGCCTCCTTTTGTGCCGTAAAATTCTATGAATCTATGAATATAGACAGAATGATAAAATGGGCAGACACATGGCAGATGAAATTTAATGTGGAGAAATGTGAGGTGATCCATTTTGGGAGGTGAAATGAGGGGAGGCAATATCGGCTAGATAGTACAATTTTAAGGGGTTTGAAGGAACAGAGAGACCTGGGGGATTGTGTAAGTGATTGTTTGAAGTTGGCAGGACAGGTAGACAAGGCTGCTAAAAATAAAGGATACTCAGCTTTATAAATAGGGGCAGAGAGTACAAAAGTCAAGAAGTTCTGACTAACCTGTATAAAATTTTGGTTAGGCCTCAGCGAGAGAATAGGCCTCAGCTGCTGTGTTTAATTGTGGTAACCACACTTTAGGAAGGATGTTAAGGCATTGGAAAGGGTGCAGAGGAGATTTACCAGGATGGTACCAGGAATCATAGAATCATACGGCACAAAAGGAGGCCATTTGGCCCATCGAGTCTGTTCCGGCTCTTTAAAAAGAGCAATTTAATCCCACTCCCCAGCTCTCTCCCCATAACCCCGCAAACCCATCCTCCACAAATAAATGTCTACCTCTTTTTAAAAAGTTGTTATCAAATGGGCCTCCACCACCTTTTCAGGCAATGCATTCCAGATTCAAACAACTCGCTAAGTGAAAACATTTCTCCTCATTTCCCCTCTGCTTCTTTTTGAGACTATTTTAAATCTGTGACCACGAGTCACTGATACGCCCACCAGTGGAAACTGTTTTTCCCTATCTACTCTGTCGAATCCCCTCATGATCTTACAGACCTTTATTAGGTCTCCTCACAACCTTCTTTGTTCCAATGAGAATAAACTTAGTCTCTCTAGCCTTTCCTCATAACTGAAGTCCCTCATTCCTGGTACCATCCTAGTAAATCTCCTCTGCACCCTTTCCATTGCCTTAACATCCATCTTAAAATGTGGTGACCAGAATTGTACACAGTGCTCTAGCTGAGGCTTAACCAAAGTTTTATAAAGCCTAGTATCCAATATGGTTTTTTGATAGCCTTGTCTATCTGTCCTGCCACTTTCAAAGAATTACTTGCACAAACTCTCAGGTCTCTCTGTTCCTTCACATCCCTTAAAATTGCACTACCTAGACTCTATTGTCTCCCCTCAATTCTCCTCGCAAAATGCATCTCCTCACATTTCTCTACATTAAACTTCATCTACCACGTGTCTGCCCATTTTACCATTCGGTAAATGAGTGACTTCAGTTAAGAGGAAAGGCTAGAAAGGCTAGGTGGATTATCATTGGAGCAGAGAAGGTTAAATGGAGACCTAATAGAGGTTTTCAAGATCATGAGGTGATTCGATAGGGTAAATAGGGAAAAACTATTTCCACTGGTGGGTGTGTCAGTGACTCGTGGTCACAGATTAAAATAGTTTCTAAAAGAAGCAGTGGGGAGGTGAGTAGAAATGTTTTCACTCAGTGGGTTGTTCGAATCTGGAATGCATTGCCTGAAAAGATGGTGGAGGCCGATTTGATAACATTTTTTAAAAGAAAGGTAGACGTTTATTTGGGGAGGATGGGTTTGTGAGGTTATGGGGAGAGAGCTGGGGAGTGGGATTGATTTGCTCTTTTCAAAGAACCGGCACTCGCTGGGCCGAATGGCCTCCTTTAGTGCTGTACATTTCTATGTTACTATGAAATTGCGCATAGGAGTGTCCCACAAAGAAATGTAGATTGACTGACCAAATTATTATTATTATTTATTTTTGGAAGGGATTATTACCCCCAGAAAGCAATTCGTGAATGGTCTAACTAACAATCGGGTTCCAACTTACTGCTAGGTAAACAGGATCATTGAAACCAATGAACTGAATTATTTGCCTTCGCAGAGCATCATCATATTAAATGCATAATGTCTCAGCTCTGGACATGAAACTGCTGAGAGCAGCCTGTAGGTGGAACCATGCACAGGGAGACCCTTCATTTCAATCAACAATTCCGTCTCCAAATTCATCTGAGCCTAAGAAAGGGAAGAAGGAAGGAAGATCTCACCTCAATCAATAATCGTTCTTCCAAAGATAGTGCTCCAAAATTAACATATGATTTACAATAAATTATTATTACAAATTAGTTCAAAATGTAAATCAAGTTTGTGGTTGTGGAAGATCTATGACTTGTACCTTTGAGTTGACTATTTATCTGATTTATCTGATTCCACATCGAATGAAAACTTTAGAGCACTTCCATTGCCTCAGTTTCTTTCTGCACAAAACCCACCCAAACAGCCAATAGGAATATGACTTATCAATGTACCCAACCCATCTTACAATACTCCACAAATTATTTGATAAATCTACTAAATTGTTTACTATCTACTTACAGGTAACATAACTAACTACTCTTAATTTGTGTTCAGAGCATCCACCCAGCTTGAAATATTTAACAAATTTACTGATTTATTGCTCTTGAAACTGTGCAATGCATCAGGCTGTTTGACCAATACTATGACCTTTTCTTCTATTAGTTCAGATCCACTATTGTGTTACAATGGCAAAAACAGATTCAAACTGTCTAGGTGTGGAAATGATTTACGTTGATGGATCCAATGCACTGGAGAACCAGGGACTGAATTATGTGGGATTTAGCTCCCAGCGGACTATAGGCAGGGAATGAAAGGACAAGCTGCAATCTGTCACTGGATTATTCTCATCAGATGCTTATTTTTTAATGTGTTGCTGGGCTCTGATACAGTCTTCAGATAGAGATATAATACCTCTTGCTGAAGACAAATGTGTTGAGCACGAAGGATTAGGCACTTTGGTAACCCAGCACTGAGGAATTAAAGCCAGCTGCTTTCTGGATGACCAACCGGCTGACAGAGTGGAGAGATGCAGATTCTGTCAAGGTTAGCTCAGTGCAGTGTGAGCTTCATGTAGATAAATAATTCAGCGCTTACAGCAGCAGCTAGGAAAGGAAGTCTAAGACTCTATAGTGGCTACACAGAGCAATCTCCAGGTTTATCTGAGCTTTTTGAAATGTCTGTCTCAAGTTATTTGTTCTGAAACATCAGAGATTTGCTTGATATCCCACATTTTTCAAAGTAAATGAAGTGCCTGAGGGTTCTGCGGTGTACTGGTGACTCACTGAGGGGTTTGTGCACTATATATAGTTCATAGTAGGCACAAGCAACAGAGAACAGGCAGAGGAAATGGTCCCCACTGCGTGATCATCCAACAAGCCTATACCGTGTCGCCAGCCTGGGAAATAGGGGTTAACTCAAAGCATTCACCTATAAAACAATCACTACACTTTACAGTGTATCCTGTGAAGCATTATGAGGCATCCTCCCCTCAAAATGCACCACAAATGTAAGGAGCTGACACTTTTTTTGAAAATATATACTTATTTGGAAATATAATATTTGATACAGCACACAACATAAAATACAGCAAAATTTGTTGCATATTTTCTATGCATCCCGATACAACAACAACTTGCACTTACATAACAAGCCTCCTGTACATTATATTCACTTTTTTCGGGGCGACTGCTCTATAAGGTGAGTGTCTCCTTGTATCGCTCTGTTTCCAGAGGGCTTTTGCATACTTGCAATCCAGGAGTGGTGGATTTCTATTGCTGTCCTGAGGGCAGCCTGTGGTGACAATGAGGCCCCAGCAGTACAAGAATGTCCTGTTGTTGAGCACCTATCATCAGCCAGGCCATGTCCAGATGTTTGTTGGATAAGACCGGTGACAAGGTGTTCTAAGGAGCCAACACAGAGTGGCTAGCTCGACTCACTTGGAAGTGGAAGACTCAGTCAGCTTTCACTGTCTGACCAGCCCACAGCAGGTGACCAGCCTACAATAGGTAACCAACCTACACTGTACAAACAGCCAACATGACAAGAGCAGCCAAACAACAAGTGACTAGCTTATACCACTGATTAACCAGCCAATACCATACAAAACTACTCATGCGAACTGCCAAACCAGCCTTTACCCAGAGACCAGCCGGCAATGTGTGACCATGTTACATTATGTGACTAGCCCATGTGACCAGCCTACCACTTGTCTCCAACTTATACCATGTGACATCTTACACCTCCGCACAAACTGTCTCCAAAGGTAAATACCACTTCCCCCTCCCTCACGATACTCTCCCCACTCCTCACAGTCCATAGTCATCTCTACTCACACTCCTCAAATCCTCTCCATAACCATTCTCTCTTCCATCCCCCCCCACCAGGAAATCCATCCGCATTTCCCAACAAAATGTCTGCTTCCACTACAATAAAGCCTCACTATCCACGACCTCAACCCGAGATGAGTACATTGATATTTTGGGGCTTACAGAAACTTGGCTCTCCCCCAGGGACCCTGTCCAACTAGTTGAAGCCTCCACTCCTAGTTACACCTTCCACCGCATCACCTGCCCTAACCAACACATGGCTGGGTGGCCCTCATCTCCAAAACGTCTGTTGGTCTTTCCCCTTATTCCTCTGGCTGCTTTTCCTCATTTGAGCACTTCACCCTCTACCATCCCTATTCTCACTCACTCAAAATTCTCCTGGTCTACTGCCTCCCCAAACCCCCATGGCTCCTTCCTCTCTGATATCTCTGCTCTCCTCTCCTTGTCCCTCTGCTCAGAATGTCTGCTCATAATGACTGACTTCAAACTCCACCTAAAGCTCCCTTGCACCACATCCTCACATTCATTGCCTCACTCTCCTTCCTAAACCACACTCTCCACATCAACTCATTGAGCCACAATGATGGCCACATCCTCGACCTCGTGATCACACATGGCCTTGACATTTCTGACCTGTGCATCACGGACAAGGTAATCTTGGACCACTTCCTTCTCTCCTTTGCCTCTTGCATCCCTCTCTCCTCCATCAAGCCCACAACCATGCTTCTCCACCCATGGTAAAGGCTTCCCTCCAAGACCCTCATGAAGGCCCTCTCATCCTCAGACCTCCTATCCCTTTGGCCTTCTACCCACAACGATCCTGAAGTAGATTGTCAGGCTGCTCCATGATCACTTCTTCTCCAACCTAAACTCCCATGTCCCCGTAAAATCCAGGACCATCTCCAAACCCACCCAATCAATCAATCAATCAAAACTTACATTTATATAACGCCTTTCACGTCGAGAGGACGTCCCAAGGTGCTGTACATCCAGGTAGAGACAAGAGCAGGGTGGGGAGGGGTCAAGGCAGGATGAAGGAGAGTAGGATGAAGGAGAATGTTTGTGGGCAAATTTCCCTTGATACAACAGCCATCTCCGCTCCCTGAAATCCCAAACCCAGCTGCTTGAGCACAGGTAGCAGGAAACCAGCTGTAGCTCAAGCATATTCACAACTACTGCTGTTCCCTGTTGCAAGCAAAAATGTGCCCTACTCCACAACACCAAAATTATACTTCTATAGCGCCTTTCACATCAGGAGAATGTCCCAAGGCACTGGACAGTCATTGTTTCAGACTCAAGCTAGAGTCAGGAATGGGGTGGGTGGAGGGAAAGGGGGGATTTAGGGTGACTGATGGGACCGTCAAAGAGGTGGGCCTTGAAGGAGACCAGAAAGGGGGCGAGGGGGAGAGACTGTGGGATGGAGTTCCTTTCAAAATAGATGAATAATAATAATTTGGTTACTCTATCCATGACTGTTTGTGGAACACTGCTACACTCAATTGGCTGTTGTGTTTTGCCCACAAAATATTCAGTCAATTCACATAACAGTATAGTCTGTGAAGGATTATTATCACACAAAGCACACTTTACAGTATATCCACAAAGCACACTTTACAGTATATCCACAAAGTATATCCTGTGAAGAGTTTTGGGACAAACTCCTGATGTGAAAGGCATTAAACAAACCATAAGGATTGTTATTATTGAGATCCATTTTGCCAATGACTTTTAAAAAGGGATTTAAGATGCACTTTTTGGTTTTGGAGGTGCTAAAAATAGAATTAGGCAGAAATGTGTTACTAACACATCCCTATAATCTTATTATAAGATTGGTAGAATTTTTTTTTGCCATTCTAGGTCTAGTGTAAGAAAGAAATGTTGGTCTATGCTGAGAGAGAACCCAAATCTACCCTGTACTTATCCAGTGATATTAGAGACTGATCCTTTCATCTGACTGCAAAGCTGATCAGGAAAAAAGCAAATCCATCTTCCTACAGCCTGACACAAGACTTATCAGACAGTGATGATATTATACACAATATTTACTAATATCACAATATAACTAATATCTGAATGTGGCAAACAGTAGGAATCAGTCATAGAATGTCACAGCCTCTTCACGATCAGATCCTGCCAAAAGGTATCCCACTTTTAATAACTGTTTAGTCGCCTGATCTATTGAAATAAAGTAATAAATTGGTCACTTCAATCCACGAATGTTTATGAGACACTGCTGTGCGCAATTGACTGCTGCAGTTCTCCAACAAATATACAGTCAATTTACTTTACGGTGAAGCACTTTGAGAAATCTAGAAGATGTGAAAAGCACTGTATAAAATGAAAGGATTATTATTATTAATTTAGAATTCATAAATTTAACTCCAACTTGAAAAACAGGTTTCTTCAATTCTCAGCACAATTGACTGAACAAATTATTATTGAATTTAGGAAATGCCCATAATTGTTTATTTTGAATATAAATGTGCAGTAAAATAATAGTATTCCTTGCATTTGATATAGTCAACAATATCTGACTATACAACAACAACAACAAAATTGCACTTATATAGCACCTTTCACGTCAGGAGAACGTCCCAAAGCGCTGAACACTCAGGTCGGGACGCGAGCGGGGGGGTGGGGAAGGTTGGGGTAGGCGGAAGGGGAAGGAGAGTGGGAGAGGGGGAAGAGTTAGTGGGGCAGCCAAAGGCATGGTCGAAGAGGAAGGTCTTGAGACCGGTCTTGAAGGAGGAAAGGGAGGAAGCGAGAGGGAGGGGCTGCGGGATGGAGTTCCACTGTGTGGGAGCAGAGAGGCTGAAAGCCCGGCCGCCGATGGTTGGGTGGTTAGGGCGGTAGACGCGGAGCAGGCCTGAGTATGCTGAACGGAGGGTGGGGACAGGCTGATAGGGAGACAGTAGGTGGGAGAGATAGGTGGGGGCAAAGCTGAGAATGGCCTTAAAAGTGAGGATGAGGATCTTGGGATGGGGAGGCAGTGGAGATGGGCGAGCGTGGGAATGAAGTGGTCGAGAAGCCTGGTACAGGAGAGTACACGAGCTTCAGAATTCTGAATTACATCAGGATGATGTCTCAAAGTCTGAACTGTAATGACTATCACTGTTGACAAAGGCTGCAAGGCAATTTGTGGACAGCAATATCTCACAAAAGCCATGAAGTGATTGCTCAATTTTCCTTGAGGAACTGTTAGTCAGGATACCAGTAAAAATTCCCTTCACTTTTGAATAGTGGCATAGGATCTTTAACACCCACTTAAACAAGCTGACAGAACCTGCATGTGTGTGTATAACTTTATTGCTTCCATGTGTTTTGTTTTATTCTCTTCTGGGTGAAAATTGAAATATCCAATTGCAAATCAATAATCTGTTTAAATGAAATATTTAGAGATTTGAATCAATCCACTAGAAATCTGAAACACATACAACGAGTGCTCAACATAATCCTGAATCCTGCCTTGAGCACTTCATGCAGATGTTTACCTGGTAATCTTTTCTTACACAATGTGTAAAAGTGGCTCTGTGTATGTGTATGTAATTTGTGCCTGTGTGTATTTAATTGGACACACAAGGTAGAACAAACAGCATATCTGAGGAACTCAGGAATCCATTACATGGTGAAATCTATTACAATAGACTGCCCAGATCAGACTGAGAGTTCTACACATGTATCAATCAATCAATCAACCAATCAACCAATCAAAACTTACAATTATATAGTGCTTGCACATCAAGAGGACATCCCAAAGCGCTGTATAGTCAGGTAGGGACAAGAGCAGCGGGGGAGGGGCAAGATGAAGGAGAGTAGGAGAATTGACTGTATATTTGTGGCAAAATGCGGCAGCCAAATTGTGAACAACGGTGTCCCACAAACAGTCATGGAAATGGGGCCATGGGAGAAAGGGGGAAAAGAGGGTAAAGCGAGCTGTTGAGGGAAAGGAGAGTAGGAAAACTGACTGTATATTTGTGGGCGAAACATGGCAGCCAAATTGCACACAGCAATGTCCCACAAACAGTCGCGGAAGTGGGGCCAGGGGAGAAAGGGGGAAAAGAGGGTAAAGGGGGAGAGGGAAGAAAAGATGGGTGGGGTTAAAATCAGGGAGAAGTGGGGAGAAAGTGGGGTAAGGGGGAAGAGGAAGGGAAGGGGGAAAACGTATGCCACCCATAAAGGGGTCCCATTGTTTGGAAAGCAATGCATACTATCTCCTTGGAAGACACATGAAATTTACTTAATTTCAGTGATTATTAGGCAAAGATTGGCAAAACTTGCCTTTCTCCAGGTAATAATTCCTTTAAAAAATTGTTTGTTCATTAAATCCAATTTTAAGGGGTGTGAAAGAACAGAGAGACCTGAGAGTTTTGTAAGTGGTGCTTTGAAGGTGGCAGGACAGATAGACGAGGTTGTTTAAAAAAAAGCATACAGAATACTTACTAGGCTTTATAAATAGGGGCATAGCATACAAAAGTCAGGAAGTTCTGACTAAACTCTATAAAACTTTGGTTAGGCCTCAACTAGAGTACTGTGTTCAATTCTGGTCACCACACTTTAGGAAGGATGTTAAGGCATTGGAAAGGGTGCAGAGGAGATTTACCAGGTTGGTACTAGGAATGAGGGACTTCAGTTATAAGGAAAGGCTAGAGAGGTTAGGTTTATTCTCATTGGAACAGAGAAGGTTACGAGGAGAGCTGATAGAGGTTTTCAAGATCATGAGGGGCTTCGATAGGGTAAACAGGGAAAAACAGTTTCCACTGGTGGGTGTGTCAGTGACTCATGGTCACAGATTTAAAATAGTTTCTCCAAGAATCAGAGAGGAGTTCAGGAGAAATGTTTTCACTCGGCGAATTGTTCAATTCTGGAATGCATTCCCTGAAAAGGTGGTGGAGGCCGATTCAATAACAACTTTTAAAAGAGAGGTAGATATTTATTTGGGGAGGATGGGTTTGCGCGGTTATGGGGAGAGAGCTGGGGAGTGGGATTGAGTTGCTCTTTTCAAAGAGCCGACACAGACTCGAATGGCCACCTTTTGTGCCGTAAGACTCTATGATTCTGTGAAATCCACGGCCATTTGTGGGTCACTGCTGCGCAATTAGCTGCTGCAATTTTCTCATAAAAAAGTTACTCCAATTTACAGTATATCCTGTGAAGCACTTTGAGATATCTCGAAGACTTGATAAGATGAGTACCAAATGCCATAATTATTATAAAAGAGAAGAGTTAGAGACCCCAAACTGTAGAATTGGGTACTGTTGTAATTTAACCAGCTGCAAATGCATAGCTTGTCATTGCAAACACACCCTAGCAAACATTCTGATAATTTTCCAGATAGGACCACCCAATGTCATAGGGCGTTAACTTCCAGTGTTAATAGGAGCCAACTAGGAAGAATCTCTAGTAACAACAACAACAACAACTTGGATTTATACAGCGCCCTCCACGCCGAACGGTGTCTCGGAGCGCTTCCCCATAATGGATCCCGGGGCTGAGCCTGATGGAGGGGGAAAAAGGTGACCAAAAGCGCGGTCAAAAAGGAAGGTCTTTAGCTGAGACCAGAAGGTAAGAAGGGGGTGAGGTGAAGGAAGTGAGGATGGGAGTTCCAGAGCCTCAGGGCATAATGCCTGAAGGCACAGCCACCGATGGTGGAGCAGAGGATTCGGGGGACAAGGAGGAGGCCATACCCGGTAGAGCTAAGGCAACGGATACTGTTGTGATGAGAGAGTAGGTCAGAGAGGTAATGGGATGTAGGGAGGAGTGGAGGGATTTAAATACAATCGTGACGAGCTTGAAATTGATTCTCTTCGGGACAGGGAAAGAATTTAGCAGGAAGAATCTCCAGTAACCAATCAACATGTGAGTGCAGGACACAAGATCCCCATATAAGTCTGCCAGCAGCCCAGTGTTATCTGCAAACACGAGCACTGCAGTATTGTATTGTTTTTAAACATGAAAGCTGGCATATCACATTGCTATCCTGTTAACTGAAGAATTTCTGAGGTTTGGGATGACATCTGCTGGATGGTGTTACACGGTGTCTGGGTAACACATGGACAAATATCTAGGGTTTAGAATCCACCGAGACGTCATCCAGAGTGAAGGCTGCTACATTAATACAAGTTGCTGTTGATTGGTATGTACAGAGATAAGCTCCCATCTCCAATATACACAAATATATATGAACACACACACTGAAATACACATGCACACACAAATGTACATAGATAATAATGATAATAATAATCCTTGCATTTGATATAGCAGCTTATCACATCTTTGAGACATCTCAAAGCAATTCACAGAATTATCCTGCAAAGGTTACTGTATATTTTGCTGGCAAAACGTGGCATCTTGTTTGGCTGCAAGAAATTGAAGGTTAACCAGGTCGTACAACAACAACAAAATTACATTTACCTTTCACATCGAGAGACATCCCAAGGTGCTGAACAGTTAGGTCGGGACCCGAGCGGCGGGGGAAGGATCGAGGTAGGGTCTGGGGGAAGGAGAGTAGGAAAGGAGGCAGAGTTAGGTAGAAGGCACAGTTGAAGAGGAAGGTCTTGCGACTGGCCTTGAAGGAGGAAAGGGAGGAAGCGATGCAAAGTGGTTGCGGGATGGAGTTTCAAAGTGTGGGGGCAGAGAGGATGAATGCCCGGCCACTGATGGTAGCCATAATATAAGAACATAAGAATTAGGAGCAGGAGTAAGCCATTCGGCTCCTCGAGCCTGCTCCGCCATTCAATAAGATCATGGCTGATCTTCACACCTAACTCTGGTTACCTGCCCTATCCCCATATCCCCTAATCCCTCTATTTTTCAAAAATCTATCAATCTCAGCCTTGAAAATGTTCAAGGACTGAGCCTTTACAGCCTTCTGGGATACTGAATTCCATAAATTCACTACCCTCTGAGTGAAGAAATGTTTCCTCAACTCTGTTCGAAAAGGCTGACCCTTAATTTTAAGACTGTGACCCCTGGTTATAGATTCACCTACCAGGGGAAACAGTCCCTCACTGGCTACTTTATCCAGCCCTTTAAGAATCTTATATGTGTCAATAAGATCCCCCCTAATTCTTCTGTACTCTAGAGAATAAAGCCATAGTTTATTCAACCTATCCTCATAGGTCAGTTCCCTCATCCCAGGAACCAACCTAATGAATCTACGCTGCACACAAGGAAGCAAGAGAGGGGGTGAGACAGAGGGATTGCAAGATAGAGTTCCAGAGTATGGGGGCAGAGATACTGAATACCTGACCACCAATGTTGGGACAGGAAGTATGAAGGACCTGGAGCAATTGGTTTCAGCCTAGCAGAGGGAGCGGACAGGCTGATATGGGGTTAGAAGGTCAGAGAGGTAAGTGGGGTGGGGGGGTGCGGGTGGATGGGGGGAAGTAAAACCATGGAAGGCTTTGAAGGTGAGAAAGAGTGTATTGTACTTGATCCTCTGAGGGATGGGGAGACAGTGGAGCAGGGCAGGAATGGGAATAATTGGTTCACGGAGCCTGGTGCTGCGGAGAACATGAGCTGCAAAGTTCTGAATAATTTATATCTTATGGAGAGAAGAGTTGGGAAGTCCAGTGTGAGCTGGCAGTTGGCCTAGTCAAGCCCGGATTTGATAAATGTGTCAATCACTATCTTGCAGCCTGTGGTGAGAGGCAGAGGTGGAGGCATCAAGGCACAAACAACATCCTGACCATCTGTGACCAGGGATCCCTCCGCCTCCTCGTCCTCCTCGACCTATCCGCTACCTTCAATATCATGTACCACGTAATCCTCCTCCACCATCTCTCCTCCCTCCTCAACCTGCAAGGCTCTGTCCTCAAATGGTTCCAGTCCTATCTCTCCCACCGCCTTCACTTCATCTCCTCCAACGGCTTCTCCTCCAGCTCCTGTACAGTCACATGTGGCGTTCCCCAGGGCTCTGTCCTTGGCCCCCTACTTTTCACCCTCTACACTCTCCCCCTGGGCGACATCATTCGCAGACATGGGATAAATTTCCATATGTATGCGGATGACCCCAACTCTCCCTCTCCACGTCCACCCTCGACTCCAGGACTACTGGCGTTCTGAACTGCATGTCTATCTGACATTGAGTCCTGGATGAAGGCAAATTTCCTACAGCTCAACAAGACGGAGGCCCTCCTGATTGGCTCACGTCAGCGCCTCTGCACCTCAGGCACTGACAACATCAGCGTTCAAGGCTGCTCTCTCCACCTCTCAAAGCCAATCAGGAATCTGGGCGTCTTGTTCGACCCCGAACTATCCTTCCTCCCCCACATCCGCTCCATGATCGGCATAGCCTTCCATCACCTCCGCAATATTGCCAGACTCCGCCACTACCTCACCCCCCACGCTGCCGAAATCCCCGTCCATGCTTTTATCACATCCAGGCTTGACTATGGGAACTCTCCCCTCGTCAGCCTCCCCAGCTCCTCCCTTTAGAGGCTGCAGACCATTCAGAACTCTGCAGCTCGTGTACTCTCCCGTACCAGGCTCCACGACCACATCACTCCCACCCTCGCCCGTCTCCACTGGCTCCCCATCCCCCAGATAATCGAATTCAAGATCCTTGTTCTCACTTTCAAGGCCATTCATGGCCTTACCCCCGCCTATCTCTCTGACCTGCTGTCTCACGACCAGCCACCCACACCCTCCGTTCAGCAGACTCAGGCTTGCTCCGCATCCACCGCCCTAACCGCCCAACCATCGGCAGCCGGGCTTTCAGCCTCTCTGCTCCTACACTGTGGAACGCGGCCCCTCTGCCTCGCTTCCTCCCTTTCCTCCTTCACGGCTGGTCTCAAGACCTTCCTCTTCGACCACGCCTTTGGCTGCCCCACTAATTCTCCCCCCACTCTCACTCTCCTTTGCCTTCCCTCGACCCCCCACCCTGCCCCCCACTCGGTCCCGACCTGACTGTTCAGCGCTTCGGGATGTCCTCCCGACGTGAAAGGCGCTTTATAAGTGCAATTTTGTTGTTGTTGTTGTTGTTTCAGAGGTGGGAAAAGGTGGAATGGGTCAGAGCACAAATGTATGGTTTGAAGGATGGCTGAGGGTTGAAAATGACACCTAGATTTTGAATTGGCTTAGTGAGGTGAAGAGGACAGCCATGAATGGTGATATTGCCAGTGGCTGGGGTGAGGAGGGGCTGCCGGGAACCAAACATGAAGGCCTCTGTCTTGCCAGTATTGAGCTTGAGGAAGTTGGCTTTCATCCAGACAAAAATTTGCAGAATATTAATGGTCCTGGAGTTGAGGGTGGAGATATAGTTGGGTGTCATCCAAACATGTGGAAATTGACCCCATGCCTGCGAAAGACACCACTGAATGGGAGCATGTACAGATTAAAGAGGAGAAGACCAAGGACAGAGCCCTGAGGGATGCCACATATGACAGAGTTGGAGCTAGAGGAGAAGCCATTGTGACACAAAGTGTGGATGTTAGGAAAGTTAGAATTGGAATCAGACAAGAACAGAACCATTGAGGTGGAGGTGAGAGGAGAGATGGTGGAAAAGAAGAGTGGTTGATGGCATCCAAAGTGGTCGAGGAAGACGAGGAGACATCGAGAGCCCCAGGTGCAGAGGACTGAATGTTATTTAACATTTTGACTAGGAACTGTCTCTGCTCTGTGAGCAGCACCAAAATTCAGATTGGAGGGGTTCATGGAGGAAATGCTGGGAGGGGAAAGAACGAAGCTGGGAATCAACAATTTGTTCCATGACCTTGGAAAGAAAAAGAAAGGTTGAAATAGGACGGTAGTTAGAGAGCAGAGATGGGTCAAGGCAAAGTTTTTTGAGAGTAGGGGTGATGATGCTACGATTCGGGGATGGGTCTGGTGCCAGTGGACAGGGAGAGGTTAACAAGGTCTGTTTAGTAGGAGGGTCAAGGAGGTGGAGTTGGGAAGTAAGGAGAGGGGTAGGGTCAAGGTAGTAGATGGTAGTCATATGGGATATGATGGAGGTAGACAGGGAGACTGGGTCAAAAGTATGGAGGGAAGGATGTGGGGGTGCTGGAAGGGGGCAAGAGGTGGGGACTGGGTGTCTATACAGTGGGTACAGATGGCAGAGTGCATCCACTCCCTCAACTTTGGACTTGTGGAAATCCATCAGCTCTTCACATTTGCTGTTTAAGAAAGAAACTAGCGAAGAATATAAAAACAGACTGCAAGAGCTGTTACAAATATATAAAGAGGAAAAGGCTATCAAGGGTGAATGTGGATCCATTACAAGCAGAGACCGGAGGAATTATAATAGGGGACAAGGATATGGCAGAGTCAATAAACAAGTATTTTTCTATAGTCTTCACCGTAGAAGACACTGGAAACATACCAAAAATAGAGGGGAACCAAGAAGACAATGTTAGCGAGCAACTTAGGGAGATTAACATTAGTAAAGAAATAGTTTTAGGTAAATTGTCGGGTCTTAAAACCGATAAATCCCCTGGACTGGATGGCCTGCATCCTGGAGTTTTAAAGGAGGTGTCTACTGAGATAGTGGATGGCATGTCTATAATCTTCCAAAATTCTCTGGATACTGGAAAAGTCCCCATTGATTGGATGGTTGCAAACGTAACTTCACTATTTAAGAAGGGTGGGAGAGAAAATATGGGAAACTATAGACCAGTTAGTCTGACATCAGTTGTAGGGAAAATTGTTGAGTCCTTAATAAAAGATGTAGTTATGGGATACCTTGAAGACCATAAAAGATTAGGAAAAATCAACATGGCTTTACAAAAGGGAAGTCATGCTTGACTAATCTTTTAGAATTTTTTGAGGATGTATCCAGCAGGTTGGATAAGGGGGAATCAGTAGATGTGGTATATTTGGATTTTAGGAAGGCATTTGACAAGGTGCCACACAAAAGGCTGTTACTCAAGATGAAGGCCCAAGGGATTAATGGAAACATATTAACATGGATAGAAGAGTGGCTGTCGGGTAGAAAGCAGAGAGTAGCGATAAACGGATCATTCTCGAATTGGCAGGATGTAACTAGTAGAATGCCACAAGGATCAGTGCTTGGGCCTCAGCTATTTACTATTTACATCAATGATCTGGACGAGGACATTGAATGTAATGTCTAAATTCACAGATGACACAAAACTAGGTAGCAGAGTGAGCTCTGAGGAGATTGCAACAAAATATAGATAGGCTAAGGGAGTGGGCAAGTAGGTGGCAGATGGAATTCAATGTTAGCAAGTGTGAAATTATTCACCTAGGCAGCAAGAATAAAAGAATGGATTATTTTCTAGAGGGGGAGAAGTTAGATAGTGTTAGTGTTCAAAGGGATTTGGGTGTCCTTGTACACCAGTCCCAAAAAGTTAGTTTGCGGGTGCAGTAAGCAACTAAGAAGGCGAACGGCATGCTAGCGTTCATTTCAAAAGGTTTAGAGTATAAAAGTAGGGAAGTCTTGCTGCAGCTGTATAGGGCCCTGGTGAGACCGCACCTAGAGTATTGTGTGCAGTTTGGGTCTCCTTATTTTAAAAAGGACATACTTGCCTTAGAGGGGGTGCAGCGTAGATTCACTAGGTTAGTTCCTGGGATGAGGGGACTGACCTATGAGGATAGGTTGAATAAACTAGGGCTGTATTCTCTAGAGTACAGAAGAATTAGGGGGGATCTTATTGAAGTATATAAGATTTCTTAAAGGGCTAGATAAAGTAAACACTGAGGGATTCTTTCCCCTGGTAGGAAAATCTATAACCAGGGGTCACAGTCTTAAAATTAAGGGTCAGCCTTTTAGAACAGAGTTGAGGAAACATTTCTTCACTCAAGGGTAGTGAATTTATGGAATTCACTACTGAGTCGATGCTCAGTCCTTGAACATTTTCAAGGCTGAGACTGATAGATTTTTGAAAAATAGAGGGATTAGAGGATATGGGGATAGGGCAGGTAATTAAAGTTAGGTGAGAAGATCAGCCATAATCTTGTTGAATGGCGGAGCAGTCTCAAAGGGCCGAATGGCCTACTCCTGCTCCTAATTCTTATGTTCTTAATGGCAGAGTCATGGGAGATTGGGTGGAGGAGTTGGTAAATCGTAGAAAAGAGGAGTCTGAGGTTGTCCTCAGCTTCCAAGATGGTTTTGGAGTAAAAGGTATGACTTAATTGAAGGATTATTATTATCATAATTACTCTGGTAATCGTGGCGGTTTTCACCCTTTTGCGTATCTTCTGTTAATACTGTTATTACTGTATCAGACAAACCTCATATATTTCAAGTACTAATAACAAGACTTAATCCCATTCATTTTATCTGCAGTGATGGGCTCCAGTTATGGATTGATCAGTCCATAATAACTAGTTCATACTAACAATCCTATTGCTTATACCCTAGAAAATAATATTATGGGATATAGTGCATAGGTACTTTGGGACATATGACTGCCAAGGTGAACTAGATAGACCATGTTTTTTTTTTGTCTAGCATTTCTTCCGTTCTTATATTCTCATATCCTGACCTAAGTCCTGAAGTAGTACAGTACGTAATTTAGTTCAAAGAATTGGGGTTTTTAATCATGCACCTAGTTGCAGTGATTCATGTACACAATGTGAAACCGAATTAAAGTGCAATTCTTAACACTCCAAGGATATCTTACTATCTAACATATTATCAGAAGCAGACTGAGAATACAATTTAGTCAAGGAAATCAACTCTTGAATCCACAAAATCTAATTCTTAGTTCCTTGTTTTCAGCCAGAGGGCTCTGTCCTCAGTCTTCATCTCTTCATGTACATGGTGACCTTATTTGCAGACATTGGGTCAACTTCCATATCTAGGTGGATGACACCCAATTCTATCTCTCTGCCTCCACCCTCTACTCCAGGACCACTGCTGTCCTGACAGACTGCCTGTCAGACATCCAGTCCTGCATGAGAGCTAACTTTCTACTGTTGAATGTCAACAAGACTGAGGCCCATCTGATTGCTTCATGCCAGTGTTGCCACACCGCAGGCACTGCAGCATCAGCCTCTGTGGTTGTACACTCCACCTCACCAAGTCAATCAGGAACCCGGGCAACTTGTTCGATCCTCAACTTTCCTTCCTCCCCTGAATGCATGCAAGGCCCCGCTCTATCTTCCCTCACCTCCGCAACATTGTCTGACTCTGTCACTGCCTCACCCCTCAGGCCACCACACATACATGCCTTCATTACAACCAGGCTCATCTCTGCCAATGCCCTGCTTGTCGGCCTTCCCAACTCTTCATTTCACAAGGTGTAGGTCATCCAGAATTCTGCAACTCATGTACTCTCCCACACCAGGCTCCATAACCCATACCCTCACCAACTCCATTGGCTCCCTATCCCTCCAAGAATTAAGTTCAAAATTCTCATTCTAACTTTCAAGGTCCTCCATGGCCTTGCACCCCCACCCCCCACACCCACATCCCCCCTCTGACCCGCTAACTCTCTATCCACCTGTCCACTCCCTCAACTCGTCATGCTCTCACCCGAACCGGGCCCACCCTACCTTTGGCAGTCGGGCCTCCCTGCCCCCAACCTCTGGAACTTCATCCCACATTCCTTCTACCTCACTCCCTCCCTTGCCTATTTCAAGGCACACCACAAGACCCTTCCCTTCAACCATGCCTTTGCCAACCCTCCTACCCTCTCTGCCCTCCATCCTCCTTGATCCATTCCTAATCTTTGACTGTTCAGCTCCTTTGGACATCCTCCCAATGCGAAAAGTGCTTTACAAGTATTGTATTATGTGACACTTTATCAAAAGCCTTTTGAAAATCTATATCACAACAGCAACAACAACTTCAATTGATATAGCACCCTCCATGCCAGATGGGGTCTCAGAGCGCTTCACAATAATGGATCCCAGGGGCAGGGGAAGAAAGGTGACCAAAGGCGTGGTCAAAGAGAAAGGGCTTTAGCTGAGACCTCAAACTGGGAAGAGAGGGGGAGAGGCATAGGGAGTGAGGAAGGGAGTTCCAGAGCTTCGGGGCATAGTGGCTGAAGGCACGCCTGCCAATATTGGCTGGTAGGATTCGGGGGACAAAGAGGAGGCCAGACCTGGTGGAGCAAAGGGAACGGGTTTGAGGAGAGTGGAAGTCAGAGAGGTAGGGGGGTGCAAAGGAGTGCAGGGATTTGAAAATAAGGGTGAGGATCTTGAAAACCATCCTCTCCAGGACAGGAAGCCAGTAAAGTCTGGCAAGGACTGGGGTAATGGGGGAGCAAAGTTTGGTGCAGGTGAGAATGTGGGTGGCAGAGTTTTGTATGAGTTGGATTTTATGGATTGTGGTGGAAGGGACACCGGTGAGGAGGGCATTGGAATAGTCCAGCCGAGAGGTGACAAAGGCATGGACCAGGATTTCAGCAAATTTTGGAGCAAGATATTGCCGGAGACGGGCAGTCTCTGTACTGTAAGAAGGGCGGAAACCGGACTGGAGGGGTTTGAAAAGGGAATGGGAGGAGAGATGGGTGTGGAGTTGATTGGCAAAATGCGTTCGAGTACTTTGGCAAGGAAGGGCAGGTTTGAAATAGGGTGGTAGTGGTTAAGGTGTGAGGGATCTAGGGAAGGTTTTTTGAGGAGTGGGCAGCAGTTTTGAGGGTGGCAGGGACTGATCCTGTGGAGAGGGACTGGTTGATGATGTCAGCCAGCAGTGGGCAGAGGAGGGGGAGCTGGGTGACCAGTGGGTTGGTGGGAAGGGGGTCAAGGCAGTAGTTGGTTGGCTTCATTGAGGTGATGGTGCAGGAGAGGGAGGAAGGAGAAATGGGGGAGAAAGAATGTAGGAAGGTGTATTGTGGTAGGGGCTGATGACAGGGAGGGTGAAGGTGATGGAATAGGGGTGGTGGTGGGCGATAAGAGACAGGAGTATGAGTCTGCCTGATAGATATTGTGGATTTTAGAGGAGAAGAAGTCCATGAACGAACAGGGAAACCTGGGGGTTTGTGCATGTGAATCTTTGAAGGTGGCAGGACAGGTAGATAAGGCTGTTAAAAAAAGCATACAGAATACTAGGCTTCATAAATAGGGGCACAGAGTACAAAAGTCAGGAAGTTCTGACTAACATGGGTTAGTTAGTCTAACCAAAGTCTAACCAAATAAAACTTTGGTTAGGCCTCAGCTGGAGTACTGTGTACTATTCTGGTCACCACACTTTAGGAAGGATGTTAAGGCATTGGAAAGGGTGCAGAGGAGATTTACCAGAATGGTACCAAGAATGAGGTACTTCAGTTATCAGGAAAGGCTAGAGAGGCTAGATTTATTCTCATTGGAGCAGAGAAGGTTATGTTGAGACCTAATAGGGATTTTCAAGATCATGAGGGGATTCGATACGGTAAACAGGGAAAATCTGTTTCCACCAATGGATGTATCAGTCACCTGAGGTCACAGATTTAAAATAGTTTCTAAAAGAAGCAGAGGGGAGCTGAGGAGAAATGTTTTCATTCAGCGAGTTGTTTGAATCTGGAATGCATTGCCTGAAAAGGTAGTGGAGGCTGATTTGATAACAACTTTTAAAAGAGAGGTAGATGTTTATTTGGGGAGGATGGGTTTGCGAGGTTATGAGAGAACTGGGGAGTGGAATTGAGTTGCTCTTTTCAAAGAGCTGGCACAGACTTGATAGGCCGAATGGCCTCCTTTTGTGCCGTCAGATTCTATGATTTTGATCCATTCTGTTTTTTTTATTATTTTACTGATCTTAAGTAATATACTGGTCCTGCATGCATCATATAATATTCTTTAGGTATGTCAACTGATTCTTTAGGTATGGCAACTGATTATGAGTGACATGCCTCATAATCTATGTCTCTGAGCTCAGCCCTCAGACCCCTGAAGTTTGCTTACGTAAAGTTGTAGACCAGTGTTTGGTTACATGTTGGATCTGTTTCTCAGGCCAAACTGAAGGTTATTGAGCTGTGATAATAGTCCCTAATCAATCAATTACTTCCACCCCCTAAGAGTGGTAAAAACTAAGTCAAGAAGCGAACTGCCCCTTCTGGGGTCTCTGATACATCTATTAGGAAGCGTGACATGCATTACATTTGCAAGTAAGTTCAGAGTCTTTCCAACTTAGCTATTAAATAGGAACAAGAGGGGACCATTCAGCCCCTCAAGCCTGTTACGCTTTTCTGTAAGATCACAGCTGTTCTGTACCTTAATTCCAATTACCTGCCCTTGCCCTGTTTCCCTTGATACAACAACTGAGAAAGAGATATAAAATGCAAATATATAGCATTTTATATCTCTTTCTCAGTTTTTCTCTGTCACTTTCACATAACTCACAGACATTACACTGTATAATAGTCTTTCTCTCTCTCAGTCTCTCTCTCACATTCCCTTACTCTTTTTCTCTCAGTCTCTCTTGCTCAGTCTCTCTTTCCCTCTCTCTCAGTATCACTCTCAGTCTATCTCTCTCTCAATCTTTCTCTTCTTTTCCACAAAACAGTTACTACACTTTATAATATATTCTCTCTCAGTCTCTCTCTCTGCCACTCTCTATCTCTCCCTCTATCTCTCTCCATCTTGCTCACTATCTCAATCTCTCTTTGTCTCTCTCAGTCACTCTCACTATCTCAGTCTTTCTCTCGCTCTCTCCATCCTTCTCTTTGTCTGTCCCACATGGGTGGACAGTCATGTAGCTCCCATTACAACCAGAAAAACGTGCCATATATTTGTAGGTGAATATGGGTGCATCCCTCTGAACAGTGGAGCTTTCCTCTATCACTAAATATTTGCAGTATACATACCTCATATTTTAATGTGTAATTGAAGCATTTTTTAGTACAGCTTATCAGAAAATACCCATGATACTGCCAGTTGCAAGACCTTTCCGGTCATGTCTCTACATCAATCGGATATGAACCAACAGACATTGTCACTTTATTGGTATAGATAATATCCTTAATATAATGCCTTATCCTTGTCTTCAAAACATCTCAAAGTGCTTCAGAGAATATACTTTAATGTGAAATGACAGCATACCTTTTGGGAGAAATGCAGCTTTCATTTAAACATTTAACTAACACTTGGCTCCTACTTACTGCTTCGTAAATAGAAGTGTGTAGTGTACAAAACTTGCCTAAAGTTTTGTGGAATCATGGAATCAAACCTAGGTCCTCTCACTTACAGAGTGAGCAATCTATTCTGATCAGCTCCTCCCTTTCTCCCTCCTCTCTTTCTCCCATAATCCCCCAGTGAAGCACACTACCTGCTGCCTTGAACCCCTCCACCCCCAGCTTCTGGTCACTGAACTCCCCCTCCTCTACCCACTGATGGCTCTCACAATGAGGCCCTCTCCTCAGGCTCTGTCCCACTTGCTCTCAAACCACTGCCATCAGCCCTCTCCTTGTAAAAGCCTACTCTCACAAACATCACACTGATCTCAAACTTGCTCTTCCTGGCCAAAGTTTTGGAATGTGTTGTTGAAAATCAACTTCACACACATCTCCCTCTGTACACTACTAAAATCCATCCAATTTGGGTTTTGCTCTGTTGACAGCACAGAGATAGCACTTATCAAAGTAACAAATGATGTCCATTCTTTCTGTGACCATGGCTCCCATTGCCTCCTGGATTTCCTGGATCTCCTTCACATTCAAAACAATCGATCACTCTATCCTCCTACATTGCATTTCCTCCCTCGTCCATCTTAGTGGGACTGTACTTGCATGCTTTGAGTCCTACTTAACAAACTGCCAACAATACATCTAGGCAAATGTTTTTTCTCCCGCCCCCCCACCTGGTCACCCAATGGGTATCCCACGGCTCAATCCTTGGCCCCCTTCTTTTCCTTATCTACCTGCTCCCTCTGAGCATTTTCATCCACAGACATGGGGTCAATTTCCACATTATTATTACTATTGCTATATTATTATGTAAGTGGATGACAACCAAATCTACTGTAACTCCCAGTCCCTCTGCCTTGCCCCTCCTCCCCACTTTCAAATCCCTCCTAAAGACTTTCCTTTTTGATCATGCTTACCTCTCCCCTGCTCCTGGTTCAATGTTAGTTTCAAGGGCTCTGGAATGCCACACCTTATGGGAGGCACTATATAAATGCAAGTTAGTATTGTTTTACCTCTGTGCTAACTCCATATTAACCTGTCCACTTGCTCTGCTCAGCAGGTTCCGGCCTTGATGTCCTCTCGATGTGAAAGGCACTGTTCAAATGTAATTTTGTTGTATTCCATGCCCCCTGTCTGGCCCACTCCACCATAATTCTCATCCCCCGATCTTTGAAACTCCATCCTGTAAACCCTTCACCTTGCTCTCTCCCTTGCCACCTTCAAGGTACATCTCAAGACCCTCCTCTTTGACTGCGCCTTCAGTCACCCTCTTACCCTATCCTCCCTGCAGTCCACCCCTCCTGATTGTAACCCTCTGCTAAAATTCCTGAATGTACAGTACTATGGGATGTCCTCCTGACAGGAAAACTGCTGTATAAATGTAACTTCTTGTTGTCTCAAAGCATTTCACAGAATATAATGTAACTTGAACTTTAGAGTATATTTTGTGTGTGAAATGCAGTAGCTAATTCCACACAGCAGTGCTGTATTAACAGTAGAGAATTTAGTGACCAGATTTTTGGGGGAGGGATTATCATTCCCAGAAAAATGATCCTCCAATTGACGTATTGCTAGGTAAGCAGAGGTGGGTGGAATGAGGAAATGTGCCAACGTTGTGCCCTGTATGTAGCATTTCAGAGGAATATTGTCAAACTTTGCTTATATCAAAAATTGTGAGGTGTACATTGCGAAGAATCATAGAATCATAGAAATGTACTACAAAAAAGGAGGCCATTTGGTCCATCGAGTCTGTGCCAGCTCTTTGAAAATAAGCAATTTAATTCCACTCCTCAGCTCTCTCCCCGTAACTGCGCAACCCATCCTCCCCAAATAGAGGTCTACTTTTTTTAAAGTTGTTATCAAATTGGCCTCCACCATCTTTTCAGGTAATGCATTCCAGATTCGAACAACAAGCTGAGTGAAAACATTTCTCTACAATAAATGTCATCTGCTATCTACCAAGAAAATAAAATTGTGGACAGGTGAAGTGAGTGGGTACAAATATGCTAGGTTTTAGAAGGTATAAAGTTGTCACCACCTATCTCTTGGTCTAAGACTATCCCTAATTCTGCTGTACTAATCCTGAGGTCTCACAGCCAATTAAATGTAACTGCCACTATGGAAACACTACAACAGCACATTGAAGTTTTTTAATTTTCCTTCAAACTATGGATTAAGATCAATTCAACTCTGTTGATCCCTAAATAGTCCCCCCCCCAAAAATCAAAAATTGGTTATTTTTCATTACTGATTGGGGGACACTGCTGTGCACAATTGACTGCCACGTTTTGTCCATAACTATAAGGTCAATTCACTTCACACTATATTCTGTTACAAGGAGGTTATGAAGAGACCTAATGGAGGTCTTCAGGATCATGAGGTGATTTGACAGGTAAACAGGGAAAAACTGTTTCCACTGGTGGTTCTATCAGTGACTCGTGGTCACAGATTTAAAATAGTTTCAAAAAGAAGCAGACGGAGATGAGAATTTTTTTCACTCAGCGAGTTGTTTGAATCTAGAATGAATTACCTGAAAAGGTAGTGGAGGCCGATTCGATAACAACTTTTAAAAGAGAGGCAGACATTTTTTGGGGGAGGATGGGCTTGCGCGGTTATGGGAGAGAGCTGGGTAGTGGGATTAAATTGATCTTTCGAAGAGCCGACACAGACTCGATGGGCCGAATGGCCTCCTTTTTTTCGGTACAATTCTATGATTCTGTGAAGCACTTTGAGACATCTAAAAGATGTGAAAAGCATTATATCAAATGCAAGGATTATTATTTATTATAAATAATTCTCTATCCGAGCCAGGGGGAGGAGGAAGAAGGTGTCTGAAAGCGTGGTCAAACAGAAAAGTCTTTAGCTGAGACCTGAAAATATTATTCTTCCCATCACTCATAGTGGACGGGAAGAAAGGTGAAGCCAGCAGCCAAGGTGTCAATCATTACCAGGCCCCTCAGACCTCAGGACCCTAAACCATGCCTTACCTGGTTTACTGGTTAATCCAACCCTGTTTAGCTGACCTCTTAGCTCAGATCAATAGATCTGAACGCATAAACGGAGTAACCAGAGTACCAGGACTGAACACAGTGTACAGTGAGCTGATGGGAATTATATGCTGATTTATCTTTGCCCAATAAAGGAGAACTGTAAACCCAGTGAAATCTGAGTCATAATTTCTAACACGGTGTTAGAAGTGTGAAAGGAATAGAAAAAGCTCAAAAAACGAGAAGCACAGAAAGAAAAATACAGTCAATTGCAGAATCAGGCAGAGGCATTGATGCAGCAATGTCTCAGAAAGTAAGTCAAGCAATGGAAAACAAATAATGAGTGCTGATATAATAAATAGTTTAGTGGAATATTTTAAGTTTGGTGCAAAGAGACGAGGCTCTCGGGAGTCTTTCAATCAATATCATAAAAATTTGATACAATTGATTAGTTTGTGTCTTATAGGAATGGATCTGAGGAATGGATTAATAAGCAATGCATAGCTACTTGGATTGTATGATAATAAACTACGAAGAAAGCTCGTAAGAAAAACTGGCTTAATATGGGAGTGGGAAACTGGCTTAGTGTGGAAATTGCTGGTGCTTAAACCTCTTGGTTTAATATTGAAACTCTAAATGTACCAGAACATTTGTTGTTGTGACATTTGCACAGTATCAGGAGAAGGTGATATGTAAATATTATAACAACAACAAATATAGTTCTCCTCAAGCAGGGTTGTGTCCCACAGCACTTGACAGTGACCTACAGTCACCGTACACAGACAATAGAGAATAACAGCTTGAAATATTCACTTTGGAAAATCCAGCAAACTTTAAAGTTGATGTCACCTGTAGCAAGTACCATCAATTCTCAGGAGGAAGATGTTTCTGGGAAATCCTCAGATGAAATCTAAACCCACATCGGTCTAATATTGTTTTTTCAAATTATCATCTCTAATAAAAATGTAAAACCTTTTCACAATCAAACACGCCTGACTGATGAGGGATTTGCAGGTTTGTCTTAAGTACCAGAAGCTCATCTGCCCTTGGAACCTGAGCTGAATTGTGATTATGTAGCTGTATCTGCAAATTAAACAGATGGTTTAAAGTAAACCCTTTGTACGTTCCAGCTAGGAAATGCTGCATAGTTCCTAAGCTCCACATTACAGTATGACATTGACCTCACTCTGCATAAACCACACACCAGCTGTCAGAACCTTTTCCCTGGAATAGCAGCAATTCTGCACCTAATCAACTCTATGACTGTGACTGACCGAGCACACTGTCCAACAATAACAATTTGCATTGATGCAGTGCATTTAAAACCAGGAGGATGCCCTAATAAAATAATAATAATAATAATCAATTAGAATCATAGAATCATAGAATTTTACGGCACAAAAGGAGGCCATTCGGCCCATCTAGTCTGTGCCGGCTCTTTGAAAAGAGCGATTCAATCCCACTGCCCTGCCCGCTCCCCATAGCCTAATAGACCTGTTCTCCCTAAATAAAGATCTAGTTCCCTTTTAAAAGTTGTTATCGAATCAGCCTCCACCACCTTTTCAGGCAATGCATTCCAGATTCGAACAACTCGCTGAGTGAAAAAATTTCTCCTCAGCTCCCCTCTACTTCGCCTTGAAACTATTTTAAATCTGTGACCACGAGTCACAGATTCACCAACGAGTGGAAATAGTTTTTCTCTATTTGCCCTGTCGAAACCCCTCATGATCTTATAAACCTCTATTAGGTCTCCCCTCAATCTTCTCTGCTCCAGAGAGAATAACCCTAGCCTATCTACCCTCTCCTCATAGCTGAAGTCCCTCAATCCTGGCACCATCCTAGTAAATCTTCGTTGTACCCTTTCCAATGCCTTCACATCCTTTCTGTAGTGTGGTGACCAGAATTGAACACAGTATTTCAGCTGAGGCCTCACCAAAGTCCTATAGAGGTTAGTCAGCACGTCCTGACTTTTGTACTCTATACCCCTATTTATAAAGCCTAGTATCCCATATGCCTTCTTAACCGCCTTGTCTATCTGTCCTGCCACCTTCAACGAGTCACTAACACAAATCCCCAGGTCTCTCTGTTCCTTTACACCATTTAAAATTGTACTATCCAGCCAATATTGCCTCCCTTCATTTCTTCTCCCAAAATGCATCACCTCACACTTCTCTGCATTAAACTTCATCTGCCATGTGTCTGCCCACTTTACCAATTTGTCTATATCCTCTTGCAGATGGCTACTATCCTCCTCACTGTTTACTATTCTCCCTAACTTAGTGTCATCTGCAAACTTGGAAACTGTACTCCGTACACCCAAGTCCAGATCATTGATGTAGATTACAAACAGCAATGGTCCCAAAACCGATCCCTGTGGCACACCACTGCTCACTTCCCTCCAATCTGAAAAACAGCCGCTCACTACAACTCTCTGCTTTCTGTCTCGCAGCCAGTTGTGGATCCACGCTGCCACTGTCCCTTTTACGCCATGGGCCTTTAATTTCCTAATAAGTCTCTCATGTGGCACTTTGTCAAATGCCTTTTGAAAGTCCATGTAAACTACATCAACTGCGCTACCATTATCCACCCATTCCGTTACCTCATCAAAAAATTCTATCAGATTTGTAAGGCAAGATTTGCCTTTAACAAATCCATGTTGACTGTCCTTTATTAGCCTATATCTTTCTAAGTGAAGATCTACCTTGTCCCTGATTATGGACTCTAGAAGTTTGCCCACTACCGACGTTAGACTGACTGGTCTGTAGTTACCAGGCTTGTCCTTCTGCCCCTTTTTATACAAGGGAGTAACATTAGCTATCCTCCAGTCCTCTGGCACGACCCCTGTGTCCAAGGAAGATTGAAAGATCGTGGCCAGAGTCCCTGCTATTTGCTCCCGTGCCTCACTTAGTAACCTAGGGTGCATCCCATCCGGACCAGGTGACTTATCCACCTTGAGCGACGTCAACCTTTTTAGCACTTCCTCTCTGGTTATAATTATTCTATCCATTTCTCCTACCCTCTCCTCTAATACCATGGCATTGGCTGTATCATTTTCTTTTGTGAAGACAGAGGCGAAGTACTCATTCAGTACATCAGCCATGCCCTCTGCCTCCACAATGAGATTTCCTCCTAGGTCCCTAATTGGCCCCACCCTATCCTTGACCAACCTTTTACTCTTAATATGTTGGTAAAAAACCTTAGGGTTCCCCTTAATCTTACTCGCTAATTGTTTTTCATGCAGTCTCTTTGCCCCTCTAACTTCCTTTTTTAGTTCTATCCTACACTTCCTATATTCTGCTTTGTTCCCTTCTGAATTTTGAGCCTGACACTTATCATAAGTCTCTTTTTTTTGTTTATCTAGAAGTAGACCCAGTTGCCTAACAACTGGGTCTACTTCTAGATAAACTCCACCGCCCGCATTCTCACCCAGGGCCGTACGCAGGATTTTTTTTGGGGGGGTGCGAATTGCTAGTGATGGGACCAACAATGGCCGGGGGCTTGTGGGCTGCCCCCGAAGCCCCCTCGAGGCTCCGACGTTTTACACAGTTTGAGGTCTTATTTAATCGATTCAGAAGATCCAATATGAAGGTAAATGTTTCATGCCCTTGGTGTTTAAGAGCATCATTATTTATTCAGTGTTTTTATTTTCCCCGGTAGTCCGTGTCTAATTGGGAAGGTAGAATGTGTTCACCGATAATAGCAAACACGATTGTTGACTCGATGATGTAAGGAATGCGAACGATAAAGTAAATTACAATCCAATTAACACAGTACAATGACGAATGCTTGATAAATGTATTCGTATAGAGAAAATGATCATAAACTACAGATTGACGGTAATTAATAAGTTGTTCTGCATTGTTATCCTAAGACTCAATTTCTTTCGGACTGTAATGAACAATAATGTAAGAGTAAAGTATGAATTATGTGCTCAGATATTCCAGCAAAGCAAATTTTATAAAAGACAAGAAAATATACAGAAACTGAAAATCAGTGTAAAACAGTTAATTCACACGTGTTACAAGCCTGTTATCAGCATTATCCTGAAAATATCGTTGAACTGTGAGCAATAGTGTAGTTAGTTTTTATTTATTTACTTAGAATCAAAATTAAAGGAAGTGACCCATGAAGCAATACTGACCTGACGAAAAAATACTTGAAAAAATAAGGGAGGGGAAATTAATTCTTTAATAGCGTTCCATATTCGAGACGCCTTGGTCGCTTTGAAGCGAATACGTCAACCATTCTACCAAAATCGATTTCCATATTATAATGAATGTGCATTAACACGAGGGCTGAAAGTCGCTCCTATATGGAGCAGAATGCTGGACACTTAGGCAAACCTCGACCAGGCGATTAGGTGACTCATGTGGTATATACCAGGCTTCTAAGAGACGCCCTGAACGTTTACTGGTGACAGCATCTGACAAATAGTGAGCTATATGGTACACTACCACACTGGTATCACAGACATTACCGCAGAGGCGTCTTAGGTTTAGCGGACATAGCTGGAGAAGCCGGGAGGAAACTGTCCATAGTCCTACTATCCTATGGGAACCATTGCACGGTCACAGAACACGAGGTAGACCGACCCTAACCTACATCGATACTCTGGAGCGCGATTTGGGTATTGGCAGGCGGGAGTTGTCAGGCTGCATGGAGAGAAGGGATCAGTGGAGAAGTGTGGTTGTCAATGCCCGAGTTCGCTCGATCAGATGACGGTGAAACTATTTTTATGCCAAATTCGTGCGACATTGATGTTTTTTCACTCTGGGTACAAAACTGAATGTGAAATAAAGTAGCACTGTTTATCTTTGCGGTCATATGTTTTTTGCATGCCAGTGGACGTCTCTAAAAGCAATTTTTAATTACAGGAATACATCTTTAATAATATAAATCAAATGTGATAATCAAGACAAAACAAGAAACATGATATTTCAGAAACACGCCTATCAAAACTTAAGTCATTTTTACTTACATTTATCAGATTAAAATACGATTTCAGCTTCCACAAAGTGGTGCTACCTTTTTATGTAGTGACTGTATACGGGATGATTTCCAATTGACACACCACGTGGAATAGGCGCTAAAGCATAGGCCTACGTCCATGAGTATTTTTTTAAAAGATAGGCATTCCCGTTCAGCATATAACTTTTTTGTTGGGTTCTCAAAAGCTTTAATTTCTCAGAAGCTTGTAAATATGTTGTCATTTTTGCTAGCATTACAGCCACACCTCTCAAAACTTGAGTAATTTTTACTTACGGTGATCAGATGAAAAGATGATTTTAACTCCAGAATTGGTGCTGTCCCTTGTGGCTGTTTACGGGATGATTTCCAAACGAGGATTTGAGTCTTGGCGCCTATGTTTATCCAGTCACGAGTCACAGACTCGCCGCGTCATGGACTCGTCTATCGACGCGGTATGTTTTGGGTAGACACCGATTCTGGTGCGCGACTCGATCATTTTATATTAATACTAAATCATTCAAAGATGTGTATTTATACTTTATACATAGTTTTGAAGAACTGATTGTTGCACAAATGTTCAATAAATTTACTTGGTATTTAAATTTGATACAAAATACAATTCTCTACCCCGGAAAATGTGGACCTTGTATAATTTGGGGGGGGGTGCGTACGCACCCGTCGCACCCCCCCTGCGTACGGCCTTGTCACCCATACAAAACTCCGCTCCCCAATTACCCCAGTCCTTGCCAGACTGGCTCCCTGTCCCAGAGAGGATTGATTTCAAGATCGTCATGCTTGTATTCAAATCTCTCCACTCCTCTGTACCTCCCCTACCTCTCTGACCTCCTGTCCCCTCACAACAGCACCCGTTGCCTTCACCGTGTCTGGCCTCTTTCTAGTCCCCCGAATCCTCCGCTCCACCATTGGCAGTTGTACCTTCAGCCACTATACTCTGAGGAACTTCCTCCCTAACTCCCTTCGCCTTGCCCTCTTGCATTTGATATAGCACTTTTCACATCTTATCGATGTCTCAAAACACTTCACAGAATATACTGTAAAGTCAACATGGCTTTGCAAAAGAAGTCATGTTTGACAAATCTCATAGAATTTTCTGAGGATATTTTGAGTAAACTAGATAGGGGTGAATCAGTGGATGTAGTCTATTTGGACTTCCAGAAGGCATTCGATAAGGTGCTGCATAAAATGTTGATTCAAAAGAGGGGAATATATTAACATGGATTAGGGAATGGTCAATGGGTAGGAAACAAACTTCTCAGATCGGCGGGATGTGACTAGTGGAGTGCCACAAGGATCAATCCTTGGGCCTCAGCTATTTACCATCTACATCAACGATCTAGATAAGGACATCGAGTTTAATATATCTAAGTTTGCTGATGATACGAAACTAGGAGGCAGCGTTAATACCAAGGATGACATTTTTAAAAATGCAGCATGAAATAGATAGGTTAGGTGAGTGTGTAGGTGGGTGACAGATGAAGTATAATATGGGAAGTGCAAAGTCATCCACATCAGAGCAGGTTATTTTTTAGAGGGGGAGAGATTGGAAAGTGTTAGTGTGCAGAGGGACTTGAGTGTCCTTGTACACCAAACACAGAAAGTTAGTATGCAGGTGCAGCAGGCAATTAGGAAGGCTAACGGTATGTTAGCTTTCATTACGAAGGGTTAGAGTATAAGAGTAGGGAAGGCTTGCTGCAGTTGTATAGGGCCCTATATAAACCTATAAGAATATTAAGGGGCACGACAGATAGTGCGAGATTGTTTCCCCACTGGTTGGAGAAACTAAAACCAGGAGTCACAGTCTTAAAGTTAGGGGTCAGCCCTTTCACACTCAGTTGAGAAAAAACTTCTTCACTTAGAAGGTAGTGAAGGTATAGAATTATTTACCCCAAAGAGCTGTTGATGCTCAGTCCTTGAACATATTCAAGACTAAGATAGATAGGTTTCTCATTCATAAAGGGGTATGGGGATAAGGCAGGTAGCTAGAGTTAGAATAGAATATCAGCCATGATTGAATGGCGGAGCAGGCCTCAAAGGGCCGAATAGCCTACTCCTGCTCCTACTTCTTATCTTCTTATGAAGGGCCAAATGGCCTCCTTTTGTAAGATTCTATGATTCTATGATTCAGTATAATCTGTGAAGCGCTTTGAAATACTTCAACGGTGCTAAATCAAATGCAAGAGTTTAATTAAATTCAGGTTCCTGTGGTAAAGTATGAACTGACACAAATTTCCTTTTAAGTGCTACAATTTAATAAAAGATTAGTAAAAAAAACGCATATCAAAGTTATATGTTTAAATCAAATCAAATTAATGCTTACAAAGGGTTAGTAAAGTCATTATTAATTTCCCCCCAATCCACCAAATCATCCTCATTTTGTTTGTCTTTCATAGAACAAATAATACCTCTCTTTGCTGAAATTGTGCTTTAAGCTTTTCTATTTCCCTTCAACAGGCACGATGTGATCCTCTTTTCGGGCTTATTTTGTCAGGGCTGCTTGCACTCTAATTACGGCTTTTAAATCACTGTTCTATTGTTTAAATTGTTCCAGAGTTCTCATCCATTCATTTTCTTGTCACCACCTTCTTGCTCTTGCCTCACAATATTAGTTGCATGGACCTGATCATATTTGGAGTGAACTTCTAAACTGTATTTTATTCACACAAAATTCATTCTCTTATCTTGCTTTTTTTTCCATAGTATCCCCAAGCTCACTGATTAAATTGAATCTTTGTGTCTCCCTCAGTCAAGAAATCCTGAAGTTCAGGTTCCCTTAAAAGTAAAAGTTTGTGCAGTGCTTCCTGCAAGGTGCTGTTCCTGTGATCATCTCAGTTCTATGTATCTAATCCCTGTAATAACTCTGTAAACCCTGTAACAATCACAGGGAGTTGGAGTTGAGGTAAAGACCAAATATGAATGGCGGAACAGGTTCAAGGGGCTGAATGTCCCATTCCTGTTCCTATGCATCTCTGTTCTACATATCCAAACTTTGATCTTAAAAATACATTTCAAAAAGTGTAAATAGTTGAAATTATAGTATAAGCATTATTGATCATGTAGTAAATAATTGAATCTATTAGAATGTATTAAACAAAAGATGCCATGTGGTTTGGAACACACAAACAATCACACACAGTTCACTCCAGAAACATTGAGATAGACTTAAACTTGAATGTGACAAGATAATGGGATTGGGAGAAGAGTGCTGAAAGGGCTGAGAAATGTTCAGATCAGTAAGTCATACAGACAGAGCCAAAGACTCTGTAAGTCAGGAGATCTGATCTGGCTAAATAAGATGAAATGGAACAAATCTTCTATGGTATACAAAGTAAGTAACTTGAAGATAGGCAAGAATGCCAAGAAAAGCTTAGCAAATATACATAATACACTTTATACTATATATTGTGTGGAGCGCTTTGAGACTGCGAGAAGTATAACACGGTAGCAGGAACTTAGAAGTCACGAACGAACGGATGGACGGAAGGAGAGATCCTAGTCTGGCTGACACCAGAGTAGACCACGGAAAGGAACAGGTCCAGTTCTCGCTGGAGTAGATGGCAAAGAACACTGCAGCAGAGACAAACAAGCCAAAGATGTTTGCAGCCGGAAGCAAGCCAGAGACTGGGTTAAATTCTTGGGCAGCCACAGAACCACACTACGAGTCCTTTGAGCAACCTCTTGTCTATTCATTCGTATCTTTCCTACTTACTAAAACATGCACCCACATGCAAGAGCAGTCACACATCGCTTAGCCACATCCAAGATGAGATGTCGATAAGATGTAGAAAGTGCTATATAAATGTAAGGATTATTATTATTAGTAGTAGTATTATTATTATTGTTACCACATAGGCTTTCTTTTATGTTTAGAATTATGATTTTGAATTAATCTTGTTAAGATAGTATTTTAGTTATCATTTAAGAATTAGTATTGATGATGCGTCGGGTAACTGTGACATACTGTATAATGCATCACTGATGGTATGTAACCTTTACTAATGTTTTTATACAATATTATTATAATTATTAATTATTATTATTATCATTTCTGCCTCTCTAGCTCTTCCCTTAGAGTTCTTAATTAACCCTTTCTTCTCCTTGTTTGAGTTCTCCCTCCTTTCCTTTTCAACCAAAAAGATAATGAGGAAGGAGAGGATAGAGCCCAAGATGCTTCCGAGAATAATCAGCCACTGCGCCGATAGTTACCGGCTGTACATCAGTACAGCTGCCATGTCTCAGTGGTACTGGCTCACATACCAATCATCAACCACCAACTCACTAAATGTAATGGTTGACTTAAACAAATACTCAATTTCTAAACAGTATTAAAATTTGTGTTTGCATCAATTGTAAGGGTTAATTAAATTTGTGGAGTGAAGTATGAACTCACACATACTCACTCACACATTTACTTTTAAGTAGTAAAATTTTATAAAAAATTATTAAAGAAATGCCTGTCAAAGTTATACATTTCATTAATTAATGCTTACAACAGGTCAGTAATGTTCACTACAATTAAATGATCAGACCAAGTACAGTAATGAGGATTCAGTTTACTAACATGTATTGATCCATGTTGATTATAGTATAGTCCTTCAATCTCGAGATTGATTGCAGTCAACTGCTCCATTCACTCTTCTCCGATATAAACCCTCAAAAATCTTTATCCTTTTTGGTCACACATTGGTTCAATGTGTTGTTAGAAACAGCAGCTGCAAATCAAGGAAAATCTTAATCAAAATTCTAACAGTTTGTTTCAAAACAAGTATTTCTCCCATGATTGGTTAGAAGAAACTTTGCTCTGTACACATGCTTCCACTGTCCCAGGCTTTCAAACAACTTCAAATTTCCTGAAGAAAAGAAGTCTATGCGTCTCTGTGATTGTTCTTTAGTCAACTTTGGTCAACTCAAGGAATTCACGATTTGGGGATCCGCTTACAAAAGATTGTGATATTATTATATGCATTTATTATTATTATTATTATATGCATTTCATCTATAAAGGGAAATTCCAGAGATAGATTGTTGGAATAGAATGCAAACTATTTTCCCATTTACCTAATCCCAGAAAGTATTAGAAAGTATTAGGAGCAGTTTGGCAAGAGCCAAGGCTTGAGGAACCCAGAATTTGTGTTGCTCTAAGGTGCGCAATCCCAGGATCTCTAGTAATTGAAGTCCCTTATCCCTGGTCTCATACTGGTAAATCTTCTCTGCACACTATCCAAGGCGCTGATATCCTTCCTAAAATGGGATGGCCAGGATTGAACACAATACTGCAGCTGAGGCTTAACTATTGATTTGTAAAGGTTCACGATTTGTAAACTTCCGGCTGGACTTTTCAAATGGCCTCCTTGCCTAGCTCCACCACACAGAATATTCAATTGATTCAGAACTCACCGCCCAGATGCTAACCCCCACAAAACTCCAGACCCCCATCACACCAGTCCTTGCCAGGCCATACTTGCTCCCAATTACTGTACTGAACACATGCACTTCAAGAACAACAACAATAAAATTACATTTACAGATGCCTTTCACATCAGGGGGATGTCCCAAAGTACTGAAAAATCAGGTCGGGACCAGAGCAGGGGGGGAAAGGTCGGGGTAGGGGGAAGGGGAAGGAGAGTTGGAGGGGGGGAAGAGTTAGGAAGAAACGGTTGAAGAGGAAGGTCTTGAAGGAGGAAAGAGAGGAAGTGAGGTGAAGAAAATGTGGGATGGAGTTTCAGAGTGTGGGGGCAGAGAAAACCTGGCCATTGATGGTTGGGCAGTTAGGGCGGTGGATATGGAACAGGCCAGAGCCTGCTGAGCAGAGGGGCAGGCTGATAGGGAGACAGCAGATCGGAGAGATAGGTGGGGGCAAGGCCATGAATGGCCTTGAAGGTGAGGACGAGGATCTTGAATTCGATCCTGTGGGTGACGGGGAGCCAGTGGAGACGGGCGAGGGTGGGAGTGATGTCGTCGCAGAGCCTGGTGTGGGAGAGTACACGAGCTGCAGAGTTCTGAATGATCTGCAGACTGTGAAGGGAGGAGCTGGGGAGGCCAACGAGGAGAGAGTTCCCGTCATCAAGCCTGGAAGTGATAAAGGCATGGACGGGGATTTCGGCAGCGTGGGGGGTGAGATAGTGGCAGAGTCTGGCAATATTCCGGAGATGGTGGAAGGCTGTGCCAGTCATGGAGAAGATATAAGGGAGGAAGGACAGTTTGGCCCTTGTAAAAAAAAGTACCATGGTAATGGTGGTAGTACTATGGTAGTACCATGGTAGTACCATAACATAACCATGGTACTTTTGTTTATAAGGGGGTGGTCAAACAAGATGTCCAGATTCCTGACTGGCTTCAAGAGGTGGAGAGAGCAGCCTTGAATGCTGATTTTGTCAGTGCCTAAGGTGTGGAGACGCTGACGTGAGCCAATCAGGAGGGCCTCCATCTTGTTGACATTGAGCTGGAGGAAATTTGCCCTCGTCCAGGACTCAATGTCGGACAGACACACAGTCAGTCAGCCAGTAGTCCTGGAGTCGAGGGTGGACACGGAAAGGTAGAGTTGGGTGTCATCCGCATACATGTGGAAGTTTATGTCTGCGGATGATGTCACCCAGGGGGAGAGTGTAGAGGGTGACGAGCAGGGGGCCAAGGACAGAACCCTGGGGAACACCGCATGTGACTGTGCGGGGGCTGGAGGAGAAGCCGTTGAAGGATAAAAAGTGAAGACGGTGGAAGAGATATGACTGGCACCAATCAAGGACAGAGCCTTGAAGTTTGAGGACAGAGATGGATGAGGATTGAGTGATTGATGGTATCAAAGGTGGTGGATAGGTCGAGGAGGATGAGGAGACAGAGGGAGCCTTGGTCACAGATGTTCAGGATGTTGTTTGTGACCTTGACCAGTGCAGTTTCCGTGCTGTGGGAAGCATGGAAACCCGATTGGAGGGGTTCGAGGAGTGAATGGTTTGTGACAAAAGAGCAGAGCTAGGAGACAACTTTCAAGGACCTTGGAAAGAAAGGGGAGATTGGAGATGGGCCAGTAGCTTCATAGCTGCGATGCATCGTGGGAAGGCTTTTTTAGGATGGGGATGGTAGTGGCGGTTTTGAAGGGAGTGGGAACGGTCCAGGATGAGAGGGACAGTTTGATGGTGTTGGCAATTAGTGGGGCTAGGAGGTGGAGCTGCTGGTAAGTAGAGGGGTAGGGATGCCATCTAGGGAGCAGGTGGTGAGCTTCATGGAGGAGATGGTCTTAATGACGGAGGGATGGGGAGATGGGATTGAAGGTGTGGAAGGAAGAGTGGGTAGGAGGTGGATTGTAGAGGAGAGGTGAGGAGTGGGTGGAAGTTGAAGGGACAGTGACCGCAAAGCGGATTCCCTTGATTTTTGTCTCGAGAAAATCCACCATCTCCTTGCAGCGGGAGTTTGAGGAGAGAATCTATGAGGTGAGGCGGATGGAGGAGCTGTTTGGTGGTGAGGAAGATAAGCTGGGGGTTGTCCTTCACCTCCAGGATTATCTTGGAGTAGAAGAATGATTTAGGCGGAGGATAGAGAGGAGCAGTAAGATGCTGTGAGGTCCAGCCAGATGTGCTGGTGGACCGTTAGGCCAGATTTGAGCCAAATGCGTTCAGTGGCCCACACCTGGCACTTGAGGGAACAGAGGTGGGTGATGAACCAGGGTGAGGTTCAGGAGTAGGAGGCAGTTCGGGAAGTGAGGGGGGCAAGAGTGTCAAGTGTGGTGGAGAGGGTGTTGTGGAGAAGTGTGAGTGCGGAGGATGGGTCAGTGCAGGAGGTGGGCAAGAGGAAGAGGAGTTTGGAGGACTCCAAGGCAAAGGAGAGAGTTTGTGGGGGAATCTTCTTCCATGAGTGGTAGAAGATGGTGGTAGGAGGGGAGAGGGTTAGAGGAGTTGAAAGGAAATGAAGTGGTGGTCGGAGATGGCCTTGTCAGAGATGGTGACATCTGAGACACTGAGGCCCCGATGGTGGCCGTGAATGTGGGTGGCGGAGTGGATATGGAGGGACAGGTTGAGAGACAGGAGGAGGGAGGAGAATTCTGAGGAGGTGGAGCAAGAGGGGGTGAAGCGGAAGTTGAAATCACTGAGGATAATGAGGCGACCAGAGTAGGCACAGAGGGATCCTCTCACTCATTTTCAAATCCCTTAATGCCCTGCACCTCACTACCTATCCCATTTGCTTATCCATATTTCTCCACCCACTGCCTCTGCTCGGCCAGCTCCAGCCTCCTGTTCATCCCTTGCCCCTTCTGCTCCACCATTGGTGGCCGTACTTTCAGCTCTGGAACTCCCTCCCCACTTTGAAATCCCACCTAAAGGGCTTCTAGTTGATTTGTGCATAAAAATCCATTGAAAAGGAGAATCTTGAGGCGACACTTGAAGGAGGCCAGGGAATGGTGGAGGTAGAGTGACTTCGGGATGGTGTTCCAGAGGTTGGGGAAGTGTGGCTGAAGGCTCATCTGCCAATGGTTGGGTAGGTGGGTCGGGGGACATGGAGCAGGCCAGAGCCTGCTGAGCGGAGGGGGTGGGCAAGGTGAGAGGAGTTCACGTATGTAGGGTAGGGCGAGGTTGTGGAGGGCTTTAAGTGTGAGGAAAAGGATATTGAATTGGATCTTGTGGATGATGAGGAGGCAATGGAGGCAGGCAAGGAGAGGAGATATGGAGTCATGGAGTTTGGAATGGTAAAGGCCACAGAGTTCTGGATTATCTGCAGCCTGTGGAGGAAGTAATTGGGAAAGCCGACCAGCAGGGTATCTTCATAATCGAGCCAGGAGGTAACAAAGGCATGGATGAGGGTTTCAGCAGCTTTGGGGATAAGGTAGTGGTGGAGTTGGGCAATATTGTGGAGGTGGGGAAAGGCAGAGTGAGTCATTGCTTGGATGTGGGGGAGGAAAGATAGTTGAGGGTCAAACAAGACACCATGCCTTACAAGAGTGAGACCTGTGTTCAAACAGATTCTAGGAAGATCAGGGCAAAACCTTGGGCAAGTTTCCTTACACCTAATAATAATCCATTAAAAAAAAACACAATAATAAAATAGGTCATTTTCAATCCACGACTGTTTGTGGGACGCTGCTGTGCGCAATTGGCTGCTGCTTTTATGCACAATATACAGTCAATTCCCTTTACAGGATATTCTGTGAAGCACTTTGAGACATTGATAAGATGTGAAAAGCTCTATATCAAATGCAAGGATTATTATTTCTGTTACTATTCTTATTACTATTATTATGTGGAAATGAACACGTGGAGATATTAAAGAGGAGGGGACCGAGGACAGAGCTCTGAGGAACTCCACACAAGATGGTGCTCAAAGAGAAACTATTAGCGGAGACAAATTGGAGACAAAGAACTCAATTAAGTTTGTCATACATGATTTACCTTTAACAAATCCATGTTGACTGTCATTAATTAACTTGTTTTTTTTAAGAGAAAATTAATTTTATCCTGGATTATGGTATCTAGAAGTTTCCCTATGATGGGCAGTAGGCTGCCTGGCCTACAGTTACCAGGTGTATCTCTCTCTCCTTTTATGAACAGGGGAGTAACATTTGCAACCGTACACCCTCAGCCTGCCTGTCAGACATCAGGAGCTGGATAAGCGAATTTCCTGCAGCTGAATGTTGACAAGACGGAAGCCATATTCTTTGGCTCTCGTCCTCATTCTTCAGTCATACAGCTCTCACCTCCTCCATTTACCCGGCCTGCCCCTAAAACTCTCCGAACCCATACGCAACCTAGATGTTAGTTTCGACCCCCAATTGTCTTTCCTCTCCCACATCCGGTCCCTCACCAGCACCGCTTTTTTCCACCTGCGACATAATGCCCGTCTCCAGCAGTACCTTGCCCCAAAAGCCGCTGAAACTCTGGTGTATGCCTTTGCCACCTCTTGGCTGGACTGTGCAAATGAACTCCTCGTTGGTATCCCCTCCACCACAATTCATAAAATGTAGCTGATTCAGAACTCAGCCGCATCAAACTTTGCTCCCTGATTACCGCAGTCCTTGCCAGACTTCACTGGCTCCCTGTCCCAGAGAGGATCGATTTCAAAATCCTCACTCTTGTTTTCAAATCTCTCCAATCCTCTGCACCGCCGACCTCTCTGACCTCCTCTCTCCCCAACAACTGTTGCCTATGCTCCTCCGGTTCTGGTCTCCTCCTTGTCCCCCAAATCCTCTGCTCCACTATTGGTGACCGTGCCTTCAGCCACTACTCCCCGAAGCTCTAGAACTCCCTTCATCACTCCCTTCACCTCGCCCCCTCTCTTCCTAGTTTCAGGTCTCAGCTAAAGACATTTCTTAACGACTGCGCCTTCGGTCATCTTTTTCCCCCTCCCCCCGGCTCGGGCCAGGGATCCATTTTTGTGAAGCGCTCTGAGATGCAGTCCAGTGTGGAGGGTGCCATATAGTTCATAGAATCATAGAATTTTATGGCACAAAAGGAGGCCATTTGGCCCATCTAGTCTGTGCCGGCTCTTTGAAAAGAGCAACTCAATCCCACTGCACAGCTCTCTCCCTATAACCTAACAGACCTGTTCTTCTCCCTAAATAAAGATCTAATTCTCTTTTAAAAGCTGTTATCAAATCGGCATCCACCATCTTTTCAGGCAATGCATTCCAAATTTGAACAACCTACTGAGTGAAAACATTTCTCCTCTACTACGTTTTGAAAGTATTTTAAATCTGTGACCACGATTCACAGATTCTCCCACCATTGGAAACAGTTTTTCCTTATTCACCCTGTCGAATCCCCTTATGATTTTTTAAACCTCTATCAGTTCTCCTCTAAACCTTCTCTGTTCCAAAGAGAATAAACCTAGCCTCTCTAGCCTTTCCTCTTAACTGAAGTCCCTCAATCCTGGTACCATTCTAGTAAACCTTCTTTGCACCTTTTCCAATGCCTTAAAATAATAATAATTATAATCCTTGCATTTGATATAGCGCTTTTCACATCTTATCATCGTCCCAAAGCGCTTCACAGAATATACTGTAAAATAAATTGACTGTATATATTTGTGGCCTTAACATCCTTTCTATAGTGTGGTGACCAGAATTGAACACAGTACTCCAGCGGAGGCCTAACCAAAGTTTTATGGAGATTAGTCAGCACTTCCTGACTTTTATACTATATACCCCTATTTATAAAGCCTAGTATGCCTTCTTAACGGCTTTGTCTCCCTGTCCACCTTCAAAGAGTCACAAACACATTTGTGTTTGTGACTCTTTGAAGGTGGACAGGTCCCAGGTCTCTTTGTTCCCTCACACCCCTTAAAATTGTACTATCTAGCCTATATTGCCTCCCCTCATTTCTTCTCCCTGTAGAATTTTATGCACCTGTTCAGTGACGCCTTCAACCCTGGCACCAGGGAGGCAACATGCAGTCCGAGATTCGCATTTTCGGTCACAAAAACGCCTGTCTATACCTCAGGCAGTCGTATCCCCTGCGACAATTGCCTTTGAACATTCATTCCTCCCCATGGCCCCCTGTGCATCCACAGGCTGCTCACTACTCTCCCTTGAAGTATCAACACTCTTGTCAGCACTCAGTACAGAGTACTAGTTTGTGAGGCCACACTTTCAGGGGATTCCTGCAATGCCTGTTCCCTCTTCCTACCATGTCAGATTGTCACCCAGTCACTCCCCTTCTGAACCCTCGGTGGCAGTGGGGTGACCACTTCCTGAAACGTTTGGTCCATAAAATCCTCAGCCTCCTGGATACGGTGCAATGACTGCAGTCTCTCCTCTAGTTCAGCACCTTGTGCTGTAGCCAGAAGCATTTCCTGCACACATGATTGTACAGGTTGCACAAAGCATCCTGGAGTTCCCACATTAGACCTGGAACTACAATTCTCAGCTGCCCAGCCATGTTCCTTATTTTATTTTATTAAAAATAGAACAACCATACACCTACTTTCCCTCTCTGCACCCAATTCCCACTCTCACCCAATGCCCTCTCACTCTGGTCTCACCTCACTCCAGTCGTAGCTCACTCAGGGCTCTCTACTCTAGCCTACTCAGGCCTACTAAGTTGCTGTTGTTGTCCTCAAGCAACATTCCCATATCCAAGGAGGATTGAAAGATTGTGGCCATAGCTATTTCCACCCTAACTTCCCTTAGTAACCAAGAATGGATCCCACCCTGGCCCAGTGTCTTTTCTATTTGAGTATTTCCAACCTTCTTGTGTCCTCTACTGTTCCAATCTCTGTGACCCCATCTCCCCCATCTTCGCCAAACTCCATTGGCTCCCCATCATCCAGAGGATCCAACTCAAGATCCTGGTCCTCAAATTTAAAGCCCTCCACAAGATCCCCCCACCATTGACCTCCCATCCCCTTACCAAACTGCCACCCAGTCTGCTCAGCAGACTCTGGCCTGCTCCACACCCACCGACCCACACACCCCACCATTGGCAAGCAAGTCTTTAGCCACGTTGCACTCAACCTCTGGAACTCCATCCTGCAGTGCCTCTGCCTCGACCCTTTCCTGGCCTCCTTCAAGTCTCACCTCAAGACTCTCCTCTTCGGTTCCCCCACTTCCCTGTCTTTAGCTCGGGTCTGACTGTCCAGTGCCTTGGGATGTCCTCCTGACATGAAACACACTATACAAGTGTAATTTTATTGTTGTTGTTCTCATGACCTCCTCTCTATCTATTTTATCCTATCCAATTTCTCTACCTCTTCCTTCTTTACTGTGGCATTGATGTATCCTCTGCTTTTGTGAAGACAGAAGCAAAGTGCTGATTCAGTACCTTTGCTTCCAAAAGAAGCTTTCCCTTTTTGGCACCTAATCAGTCCCATCCTATTCATTCTTTACATGATTATAAACTACTGTGCCCTTCTAATATTACCTGCTAATCTTTTCTCATGTGCTCTCTTTGCCTCTCTAATACCCCTTTTCAGTTCTCCTCTGTACTTTCTGTATTCCACATGAATATAGGTTCAGGCGGGAGATATTGAAATGGCTTTCTTGATGCCTAGTCTGAGTGCTGACCTGAAATCCCTGTTGGCCTGCTGGCCTTAATTCCTGGGCTGGCCCTCTTGCCTGAGGTAAGGACAAGGATCTTGAATTAGATCATCTGGAGGATGGGTAGCCAATAATGCTGGGCAAGGTTAGTGCTTGAGAGGATATGAACTTCAGAGTTATAGTAAGCCTTGCATTTGAGCTCTGTGTAATCTACAACTTATAAAGTGAAGACTTAGCATAGTCAAGTCTAGATTTACTGAAAGGCTGAGGGTTTCAGTAATCTGAGGAGAGAGATACTGGCAGAGGTGGGCGATGTTGTACTGGTGGGGGAAGGCAGAATGAGTAATGGCATTAATGTAGGATTTAAAGGACAGTTGAAGGTTGAACAAGACACCAAAGTTCCATACTAGGTAGTGGGTAGGTGAGGTGGGGAGTCAAGGGTGAAGGCGAAAAGATAGATTTGGGTGTCATCTGTGTACATGTACCCCTTTGCCTGCAGATATATTCCCAAGCGGGAGCATGTGGATATTAAAGAGAGGCCCAAGGACAGAGCCCTGGGGCTGGAAGAGAAGCCATTGATGAAAAAAAGTGGAGATGAAGGGAAAGGCGAGAACAGAACTCGGCAAATCAGAACCATGAGGGTAGAGCTGAGAGGAGAGGCAGAAGCATAGTGATCAACAGTGTCAAAGGTAGTAGAGAGATCAGAAGGATGAGGAGACAGAGGGAGCCTTGGTCACTAGTGAACAGAATGTAATTTGTGACTTTAACTTATTCCGACTTATTGCAGCGTGGAAACCAGATTAGAAATGTTTGAACAGGGAGTGACGGGAGAGGTAAAAGAGAAGCTGGGAAGCTTAACTTGTTCCAGGACCTTGGAAAGAAAGGGAAGTTTGGTGATGTGTCAGTAATTTGAGAAAAGAGATGTGTCAAGGGGCGATAGGTTTTAGGGTGTGAGGGGATGACAGCTGTGTCAAAATGACTTTGGGTGTGAATGGTGAAGGATGAGATTGTGAGAGGAAAGGAGGGATGAGAAATTAGCAGTGGTGGAGTAAGTAGGGGTGAAGTGGAGATTGATATTCCCCAAGATAATAATAGTAATCTTTGCACTTGATATAGCCTTTTCAAATCATACCTCTTGGACCATAATCACCTTTTCCTTCCCCACCCATTGGCTCCCACTCCTACCTCAGGTGATAAGCCATAGCTGTCGGGGGTTTTGGAATGTCCCCCCAACATGAAAGGCGATATCCTCGGTTCTCTCCTCTTTAATATCTACACACTCAGGTCCTGTTCTCAATGAGTTATCTGCTATATGTATGCAGTTGGCAATTCAATTCTCTCTCTTTCTGTCCACACTAAATTCCAGGATGATTGTTGCTCTGACCGATTGCCTTTTGGATATTGAGAACTATCTTTCTCCAGTTGAATGTTCACAAGATGCCTGAATAGACCATGTCAACTCTCTGCTTGCCAGGCTTCCTAACTCCTCCACAAGTTGCAGAATGTCCAGAACTCTGCAGCTCACATACTCACCTGTAAACTGTTTGAGGGACACTGCTGTGAACAATTGGCTGCTGTGTTTCACCCACACAATATGCAGTCAATTCACTTCACAGTATATTCTGAGAAGCGCTTTGAGACATCTCCCAGCTAGTTCTGCATCCATGCTGCCACTGTCCCTTTAAAACTGTGGGCTTCTATATTGCTTGCGAGTCTCTTATGTGGCACTTTATCTTTTGAAAACCCGTATAATCTACATCAACTTCACTACCTTCATCCACCCTCTCCAATGCTTCATCAAAAATCTCCATCAGGTTTGTTAGATATGATTTGCCTTTAACAAACCTGTGTTTGCTGCCCTTTATTAACCCATATTTTTCTAAGTATATTGTGGCATTGGCTGCATCCTCTTCTTTTGTGAAGACATATGCAAAGTACTCATTCAGTACATCAGCCATGACAAGAAGATTTCTTCTTTGGTCCCTAATTGGCCTACCAGAGAAAGAGTATGAGAGGGGGAGTGGAAGAGATTCTTATCCTCACTTTTAATTCCCTCCACTGTCCTGCTCCACTTGTGCAACTATTTAACCCTACCTTCAAATCCATTTAGCAGGCTTGCTTTCTTATACAGTTGGTGTTTGGGGGGGTGGTGGTGGGAGGGGTTCTTTAAAGCAGAATCCGCAGAAAAATTGAGGCCACATTTTTCTATTGACCCAGACTATGAGCAACGATTAGTTAATTCCCAATTCCTCCCTCCACAGGCTGCAGATAACCCAGAACTCCACAATCTATGTCCACTGCTGCTCCAAGCTTCATGACCCCCAACTCCCCCATCATCACCCAAATGCATTGGCTCCCCATCATCCAGAGGATTCAATTCAAGATCCTGGTCCTCACATTCCAAACCCTCCAAGGTCTCGTCCCACCCTATATCCGTGACTTCCTAATGCCCTACCAACCTGCCCACCTCCTCTGCTCCAGCCTGCTCCATGTCCCCCGACCTACCCACCCCAACATTGGTGGGTGAGCCTTTAGCTACTCTGCCCCCAACCTCTGCAACTCTATCCCTCAATCCCTCCACCTCGCCCCACCCTCCCTCGCCTCCTTCAAGTCCCTCCTCTTTGACTGCCCATCGGTCCCATTGATCACTCCAAATTCCCCCTTCACCCTCCCTGTCCCCAGCTCAAGTCTGAAACAATGACTATCCAGTGCCTTGGGACATCCTCCTGATGTGAAAGTGCAATTTTGTTGTTGTTATTATTGGGTATATTACCTTTCACCTATTGTCTTATTCAAGATGATTCCTTTGTGAAAAAAATGTAACATAGCTCTTTCTCTTTCAATATTAAACCATCTGCAGACCATTTTTCCATGAGAAAATGACTGATAAGGAATGAAAAAGTTTATTGTTTATAAACAGTCTTTTATTTCTTCTCCTTGATAAAGGATCCTTTTCGAAGCTAGTCATAACCAGCTCCCCTCATTTCGGATTGATCATACATCAATATAAACAACACAAATATAATTTAAGATATTATTTAACACATTAATTACAGAAACTTACACTCATTGCAGCAGCAGGAGCCAGCAGAGGGCAGGACACAGCATGGGGAGGGGGAATACTGCTGCCTGCTATTGCAGTCTCAGGAAATTTCTCCCAAACTGAGGGAGAACCAAGCGCACCTTCTCACCATCCATTCCTGGAGGCCCTCTAACTCACTCCTTCCTGCATTCTTTCGAAGCATGTCAAGACCTAACTCTTTGACCATGCTTTTGGTCTTTTCCCTCACCATCCCATCTACCTCAGCTCAGCTCCCACCCCCAGATCGGGCGCCCAGACGACAGTGTGGAGAGTTTTGAGATGTCCTACCATCGTGAAACAGGTCCTGTGTAAATGTTGTTATATTTCTGAAATGGAAACATAGAATATTGCTTACGGGGCCTGGGGACCTTTCTCTAATTGGGAATTGGGTCCTCAGCAGCCAACAGGTTGGACCCACTAAAATACAGAAATCCTTAAAGGTGGGAAGGCATTGAAGCAAAATTGTCAAGAAAGCAAATTAAATCTTTGGTTTATAAAGATGGTACAGAACATAAAACCAAATAAATAATGCTAAATCAATATAAATTGTTTGTTAGAACTACAGCTAGAATATAGTCTCCTATGTTGGTCACCACACCTTCAGGAAAGACATCAAGACGATAGAGAAAGTCCAGTGGAGACAAGGATGATAGCAGGGCTCAGTGTTTGGTCTATCAGCAGTGACCTTTTCTGTTGGAATAAAGAACAAAGAAGTTGAAGAGTGAAATGGTAGAACTCTATAAAATAATGAGGAGTTTTGGTAGAATAAGTCAGAATTTTCACCACCGGTCGTGAGTCAGTAATAACAATAATAATAATAATAAACAGATGGCATCAATTTAACATGATTGGTAAATGAACAAATGGGGAGATTAGGAGAATTTTTTTCACACAGAGTAGTTATGATATAGAATCCCTTGCCAGGAGCAGTGTATGAGGCATATTATCTTTCAAAAAGGGACAAGATAAATACCTAAGGAGTAAGCTACAAATAGCAGGTAGATGGGACTGAAAGGATTGCTCCAAAAAGATTCAACAATGTTAACAATGTGAAAGTGGGGGTGGGGAGGGGAAGAGCATTTGAGATAGACAGTGAGAAAGAGTGAGAGAGGGGGAGACAGTGATTGAGAGAGGGGGTGGTGGGGGGTGGGGGGGGGGAGCGAGAGAGAGAGGTGAAATTGAGACAAAGATTGTGAGGGAGAGGGGGGAGAAAACAAAATGGAGAGAGCAAAGGATAGAGGGAGGTAGAGAGAGGGAGAGAGCAAGAGAGAAAGTAATGAGAGAGAGAGGAGGTTGAGAGTGATTGATGTAATAGAATTCAATCCAAGTCATAGGTTCGTTCGTAACTTTTTTGTCTTTCCAAATTCTCTTGTATATCTCTCCCTCTTGCCCATTCACAGTTTCATGTTGTACTTCCTCTCATTGGCTCCTCCTCAATTGTCCAATTAATCCTAATGGAGTGTTCAATGATTGGGGGGCATGAGAGAGAAAAAAAAGAGAGGGGGGTGTAAGAGTGTATGAGAGGGGGGAGGTGTCAGAGGGGGAGTGAGAGTTTGTGCAAGAGAATGCTTGAAAGTGCGGTAGAGAGAAAATATTTGCAATGCCTCAGCATAAACATATACATCCAATGTTACATGAAGCAACATTTTTGTCAACACCTGATTATTACTCATGGTATTGGCAATTAAATTGATCAAGCACAATGTATATTTAATAATGTTCTTAATACCATTTAGAAGATTGTGTTTTCAGAGAACGACATTTAGCATAAAATTGGCTATTCCAGAAAAAATCAGCACAAGTCCCTTTTTTTAAATTTCTGGATATAAACGCTCTGTAAACATATCAGTTAATGCAAGCAAAGAAGGAACACCCTTTTTTTCCATTTCTTAAAAGCATTTTTCAAAAACTTTTGCATTTTTTGTTGCACACTTGATATTTTTTCTCAGCGTTCTTTTGCATTTTTGTGTAATTTTGTTATGAAAATGTTGAGTGAAATAAAGCTGAAATAGTTTTAAAACAAATATTGAGTAAAATTATATTTGTTGCCCTTTCTGTGGAATTACACATCGTTTCATAGATTCATAGAATCACACATCACAGAAGGAAGTGATTTGGCCCATTGTGACCCAGCTCTGAGAAGGGTTGCCCTCTTCAATCCCACTAGCCCACTTTCTCTCCATAGCCATGTAATCTTCTCCTCCCCAAATATACCTCTGGGTTTCTCTTAAAAGTTGTTATTGAATCAGCTTCCACTAACTTTTCAAAGAATCATAGAATCTTATGGCACAAAAGGAGACCATTTGGCCCATCGAGTCTGTGCCGGCTCTTTGAAAAGAACAATTCAATCCCACTCCCCTGCTCTCCCCATAACTGCGCAAACCAGTCCATCCCAAATAAATGTCTACCTCGCTTTTAAAAGTTGTTATTGAATCGGCCTCCACCACCTTTCCAATCTATGGATTCCAGGTTCAGACAACTCGCTAGGTGAAAACATTTCTCCTCACCTCGACCTCTGCTTCGTTTAGAAACTATTTTAGATCTGTGACCTCGAGTCACTGATACACCCAGCAGTGGAAACAGTTTATTCCTGTTTACCCTGTTGAATCCCCTCACGATCTTTAAAACCTCTATTAGGTCTCCTTGCACCTTCGCTGCTCCAATGAGAATAAACCTAGCCTTTCCTCATAACTGAAGTCCATCATTCCTGGTACCATCCTGGTAAATCTCCTCTGTACCCTTTCCAATTCCTTAACATCCTTCCTAAAGTGTGGTGACCATAATTAAATACAGTACTCTAGCTGAGGCCTAACCAAAGTTTTATAGAGGTTAGTCAGAACTTCCTGACTTCCTGCTCTTTCTAATATATATTAATGATCTGGACTTGGGCATAGAGAGCACTATTTTCAAGTTTGCAGATGATACAAAGTTAGGTAGAGTAGTAAATAGTGAGGAGGACTGTAACCAACTGCAAGCAAACATACACAGATTGGTGGAATGGGCTGAGTGGCTGACATGTAGCGATGGATTTTAATGTGGATAAGTGTGAGGTGATACACTTAGATAGGAAAAATGATAGGAGGCAATATAGACTTGGTAGCTCAATCTTAAGGGGGGTGAACGTACAGAGAGATCATGATACCAGGAATGGGGAACCTTAGCTATGAGAACAGGCTGGAGAAGTTAGGACTTTTCCCATTAGAGCAGAGAAGGTTACGCGGGGACCTGATAGAGATCTTCAAGATCATGAAAGGTTTCGACAGGCTAGATAGGGAAAAGCTGTTTCCGCTGGTAGGTGTGTCTGTGACCCGTGGTCACAGTCTTAAGATATCTACCAAAAGAAGCAGAGGGGAGGTTTGAAGAATTTTTTTCACTCAGCGAGTTGTTCGAATTTGGAATGATCTGCCTGAAAGTGTATGTGGTCCAATTCGATAGCAGCTTTTAAGAGAGAACTAGATAGGTATCTGGGGAAGACGGGTGTGCAGGGTTATGGGGAGAAAGCTGGTGATTGGGGTTAATGAAAGTGACTTGCTCGGTCAAAGAGCCGGCACAGACTCGATGGGCCGAATGGCCTCCTTCTGTGCCGTAACATTCTATGATTCTATGATACACGGATGACACTTCACTTTGCAACCCCCAGTCCCCTGATCTTCTCTCAGCCTGCCTGTCAGACATTAGGGGCTGGATGAGCCCAAATTTCTTGCAGCTGAATGTCGACAAGACGGAAGCCACACTCCTTAACTCTCATCAACGTCTCCATTCATATGGCTCTCACCTCGTCCACCTTCCCGGCCTGGCCCCTAAAACTCTCCGAAACTCTGCGCAACCTTGGTGTCAGGTTCGACCCCCAACTGTCCTTCCTCCCCCACATCTGGTCCGTTATCAGCACTGCCTTCTATCACCTCCGACAGATCGCCCGTCTCCAGCAATACCTCACCCCAAAAGGCGCTGAAACCCTGGTCCATGTCTTTGTCACCTCTCGGCTGGACTATTGCAACGCCCTCTTCGCCGGTCTCCCCTCCACCACAATCCACAAAATCCAGCTAATCCAAAACTCTGCCGCCCGCATACTCAACCTGCTCCAAGCTTCACTCCCCCATTATCCCAATCCTTGCCAGACTTCACTGGCTCCCTATCCCAGAGAGAATTGACTTCAAGTTCCTCACCCTTGTTTTCAAATCCCTCCACTCCACTGCCCCACCCCCCGTATCTCTCTGATCTCCTCTCCTCTCAACCCAGCACCCGCTGCCTTCGCTCCTCTGGGTCTGGCCTCCTCCATGTCCCCAAATCCTCCGCTCCACCCTCAGCGGCCATGCCTTCAGACACTACGCCCCAAGACTCTGGAACTCTCTTCCTCACTCCCTTCGCCTCCTCGCCCCCTCTCTTCCCAGTTTCAGGTCCCAGCTGAAGACCTTCCTTTTCGACCACCCTTTTGGTCACCTTTCTGCCCCTGCCCCTGGGTCGGTCCCGGGATCCACTATTGTGAAGTGCTCTGAGATGCCATCCAGTGTGGATGGCGCAATATAAATTGAAGTTGTTGTTATTAACAAATCTGTGCTGGCTGCCGTTTATTAACCAATATCTTTCTAAGTGAACATCTATTTTGTCCCTGATTATAGTATCTTAGACATTTCCCCATTAGACCGTTTTTGTTGAGGGGAGTAACATTTGCAACCTTCCAGTCCTCTAGCACCACCCCTGTGTCCAAGGAAGATTGAAAGATTGTGGCCAGAGCCTCTGCATCTGTACTTCCCTTAGTAACCTAGGATGCATCCATCCAAAAAAAACACAATAATAAAATTGGTCATTTCAATCCACGACTGTTTGTGGGACACTGCTGCTAATGTGCAATTCACTGCCACGATTCGCCCATAAATACAGTCAATTCACTTTACAGTATATTCTGCAAAGTGCTTTGGAACATCGATAAGATGTGAAAAGCGCTATATCAAATGTAAGGATTATTATTATTATTATCCAGACCGGGCGACTTATCTACCTTAAGCACCATCAACCTTTTTAGTACTTCCTTTCTGTTTATACTTATCCTATCCATTTCCTCTACCATCTCCTCCAGTACTGTGGCATTGTCTGCATCCTCTTCTTTTGTGAAGACAGATGCAAATGTACTCATTCAGTGCATCAGCCATGCCCCCTGCCTCCGCAATAAGATTTCCTTCTTGGTCTCTAATTGGCCCCACCCTACCTTTGACTAACCTTTTATTTTTGATATGCTTGTAAAATACCTTAGGGTTCCCTTTAATGCTACCCGCTAATCATTTCTCGTACATTCTTTTTGCCCCTCTAATTTCCTTTTTCAGTTCTCTCCTGCACTTCCTATATTTGGTTTGGTTGTCTTCTGTACTTTGGGCATGACATTTGTCATAAGCCTCTTTTTTTTGTTTTATTTTAGTCTCAATTTCCTTAGTCATCCAGGGAGGTTTGGATGCCCTACTTTTTACCTTTTGGGGAATGTATTTGTCTTGTTCCCGAACTATTTCCTCCTTGAAGACTTCCCACTGCTCCTTAGTTGTTTTACCTGCCAATCTTTCTTTGCAAAATACAAAATACTGCAAATGCTGGAAATCTGAAACAAAAACTGAAGTTGCTGGGAACACTCAGAAAGGTTAGGCAATATCCATGGTGAAAGGAAAGTGAGTCAAGGTTTCGGTCAATATTGAGTCATTATTGCCAGAGGACTGGAGGATGTTAGCTAATGTTACTCCCTTGTATAAAAAGGGGCAGAAGGACAAGCCTGGTAACTACAGACCAGTCAGTCTAACGTCGGTAGTGGGGAAACTTCTAGAGTCCATAATCAGGGACAAGGTAGATCTTCACTTAGAAAGATATAGGCTAATAAAGGACAGTCAACATGGATTTGTTAAAGGCAAATCTTGCCTTACAAATCTGATAGAATTTTTTGATGAGGTAACGGAATGGGTGGATAATGGTAGCGCAGTTGATGTAGTTTACATGGACTTTCAAAAGGCATTTGACAAAGTGCCACATGAGAGACTTATTAGGAAATTAAAGGCCCATGGCGTAAAAGGGACAGTGGCAGCGTGGATCCACAACTGGCTGCGAGACAGAAAGCAGAGAGTTGTAGTGAGCGGCTGTTTTTCAGAATGGAGGGAAGTGATCGTTGGTGTGCCACAGGGATCAGTTTTGGGACCATTGCTGTTTGTAATCTACATCAATGATCTGGACTTGGGTGTACGGAGTACAGTTTCCAAGTTTGCAGATGACACTAAGTTAGGGAGAATAGTAAATAGTGAGGAGGATAGTAGCCATCTGTAAGAGGATATAGACAAATTGGTAAAGTGGGCAGACACATGGCAGATGAAGTTTAACACAGAGAAGTGTGAGGTGATGCATTTTGGGAGAAGAAATGAAGGGAGGCAATATAGGCTAGACAGTACAATTTTAAATGGTGTGAAGGAACAGAGAGACCTGGGGATTTGTGTTAGTGACTCGTTGAAGGTGGCAGGACAGGTAGACAAGGCTGTTAAGAAGGCATATGGGATACTAGGCTTTATAAATAGGGGTATAGAGTACAAAAGTCAGGAATTGCTGACTAACGTCTATAAGACTTTGGTGAGGCCTCAGCTGGAATACTGTGTTCAATTCTGGTCACCACACTACAGAAAGGATGTGAAGACATTGGAAAGGGTACAAAGAAGATTTACTAGGATGGTGCCAGGATTGAGGGACTTCAGCTATGAGAAGAGGCTAGATAGGCTAGGGTTATTCTCTCTGGAGCAGAGAAGATTGAGGGGAGACCTAATAGAGGTTTATAAGATCATGAGGGGTTTCGACAGGGCAAATAGAGAAAAACTATTTCTACTCGTAGGCGAATCTGTGACTCGTGGACACAGATTTAAAATAGTTTCAAGGCGAAGTAGAGGGGAGCTGAGGAGAAATTTTTTCACTCAGCGAGTTGTTCGAATCTGGAATGCATTGCCTGAAAAGGTGGTGGAGGCTGATTCGATAACAACTTTTAAAAGAGAATTAGATCTTTATTTAGGGAGAACAGGTCTATTAGGCTATGGGGAGCGGGCAGGGCAGTGGGATTGAATCGCTCTTTTCAAAGAGCCGGCACAGACTAGATGGGCCGAATGGCCTCGTTTTGTGCCGTAAAATTCTATGAATCTATGAATCTATGAATCTATGAATCTATGAATCTATGAATCTATGAATCTATGAATCTATGAATCTATGAATCTATGAATCTATGAATCTATGAATCTATGAATCTATGAATCTATTCCCCAGTTCATCAGAACTGGGGAATATTGGATAGATAAGGTGCTGTTCCTCAAACTTCCAAACACAGCTTCCAAGACAGCGGTTCACATGTACTACCACCAATGTAGTATACTGTATCCGCTGCTCACAATGTTGTCTCCTCTATACTGGGGAGAGCAAGCATGGATTGGTAGACCAATTTGCAAAGCAGCTTTGTTCTGTACGCAAGGTCAACCCTGATCTTCCGCTCTCCCTCCACATTCAGAGGCTGATCTTTCCATCCATGGTCTCCTGCGTTGTTCCAGTGTCCCACAGTGAAAGCTTGAGGAACAACACCTTATCTATCTGCTGCGAACGCTACAGCCCTCTGGCCTCAACATTGATTTCAGGCACTTCAAACCATAGAAAGTCCCCCTCCCCCATTACAATCATCACTCCAGACACCTCTTGCCTCACTTGTGTGTTCACTAGTAACACCTCTTCTTCCCAATTTTGTTTAAACCCACCCCCTTTTGTTTCACACAGCTATCACCTATTTACCCCATGAATTAACACATTTTTTCATTTATCTTCTTTTTCTGTCTTCTTTGTCTCCTTTGTCTTCCTTGTCCTACCTCCCCCTCTCTAACATGTCCTTAAAAAGATTCCCAGCAACTTCTGTTTTTGTTTCAATCTTTCTTTCCATTCCATCTTGGCTAGGTCCCTTTTTAACTTACACTAACATTAGCCCTCTTCCAGTTGAGTATCTTCACCTTTGATTGTTCCTTGTCCCTTTCCATAAGTTACTCTAAATCTAATTATGTTGTGATCACTATTGCCCAGATGCTCTCCTGCTGAAACCTGCTCCACTTTCAGGTAATGCATTTCAGACCTGAACAACTGGGTGAAATATTTTTCCTAACCTCCTCTCTGTTTCTTTTAACAACTATCTTAAATCAGTATCCTCGGGTCCACATGCCAGTGGAAACAATTTTTCCTGGTTCAACCTATCAATTCCCATCATGATCTTGAAAACCTCTATTAAATCCCCTCTTCATCTTCAGACCATCGATGTTTTGACAGCATGTCTGTCCGACATCGAGTCCTGGATGAGGAACAACTTTTTGCAATTGAACGTGAGTAAGACCGAGGCCCTCCTGATTGGCTCAAGCCAGTGCCTCCGCACATCGGGCGCTGCCAGCCTCAACATCCAAGGCTGTACTCTCCACCTCACAAAGCCAATCAGGAACCTCGGCATCATGTTCAATCAAAAACTTTCCTTCATCCCCCACATCCGCGCCTTGACCGGCACCGCTTATTTCCACCTGCGTAATATTGCCAGGCTCCGCAATTATCTTACCCCCAGTGCTGCCGAAACACTCGTGCACGCATACATCACCTCACGGCTGGACTACGGAAACTCTCTCCTCGTCGGCCTCCCCAGTTCCTCCATTCACAGACTGCAGGTCATCCAAAACTCTGCAGCCCGTGTACTATCCCGCACCCGCCTCCGCGACCACATAACCCCCACCCTCGCCCGTCTCCACTGGCTCCCCATCCTCCAGAGGATCGAGTTCAAGATCCTCGTCCTCACCTACAAGGCCTTACACGGCCTTGCCCCGCCCTATTTAACCGATTTACTCTCCCCCAATACGCCCACCCGGACCCTCCGTTCAGCAGGACTTGGCCTGCTCCAAGCCCCCCGCCCAATCCGCCCCACCATCGGAGGCCGGGCCTTCAGTTTCTCCGCTCCCACCCTATGGAATGCCATCCCTCAATCCCTCCGTCTCGTTTTTTCCCTTTCCTCTTTCAAGGCCGGTTTGAAGACTTTCCTCTTCGACCGTGCCTTTTGTTCCACCCCAAATGTTTCTACCTCCCCTTCGTGTTTTACCCCTCCCCACACACTCCTCTCTCAGCTCGGGTCACACGCCTCCTGTGCAGCGCCTTGGGACGTCCTCCCGACGTGAAAGGCGCTCTATAAATGTAATTTGTTGTTGTTGTTGTTGTAGTTTTCTGTTCTGGAGAGAATAATCTGAATTTTGTTTACCTCTCCTCATAACTAAAGTCCCTCATTCCTGGTACCATCCTCGTAAATCTCATTTGTACCCGCTCCCAATGCCTTAACATCTTTCCTAAAGTGTGGTGCCCAGAACTGGACACAGGACTCCAACTGAGGCCTAACCAGCATTTTATAAATATCCATCATAATCTCCCGACCTTTGTACTCTATATCCCTCTCTATAAAGCCTAGTATCCCATGTGTGTATCAGCTGTATCTACCTGTCCTGCCACCTTCAGAGATTTGCTTATATATACCCCCAGGTCTCTGTTAATTTACCCCCTTTAACATTGTACCATGTAGGGTTTACTCCACTCCTCATTCTTCCTACCAACATGCAACACTTCTAATTTCTCCACATTAAACCTCATTTGTGTTTTATAATGGTTCTTCGTTTCGCCCACAAATATACAGTCAATTTATTTTATAGTATATTCTGTGAAGCGCTTTGAGGTATTTATAAAACGTGAAAAGCGTTATATAAAATGCAAAGATTATATTAACATTATTATATCATTATAGAGTCCTATGGCTCAGTGGTTAGAGCAGTCATTTTACACGCAGGAGACTTGGGTTCAATTCCAGATAGGGTATAAATTTGATGTGAAACCCTAAATTTCCTTACTCCACATGCCTAATACAACAATAACAATAAAATTACATTTATAGAGTGCCTTTCACATCAGGAGGACGTCCCAAGGCACTGAACAGTCAGATCGGGGGTGCAGAGAGTTAGGAGGGGAGGGAGAGAGTTGGGGAGGGCAGCAGAAAGCATGATTGAAGAGAAGTTTCTTGAGACCGGCCTTGACAGAGGCAAGAGAGGAAGCGAGGTGAAGGGACTGTGGGATGAAGTTCCAGATTGTGGGGCAGAGAGGCTGAAAGCACGTTGGCTGATGGTTGGATGGGTCAGGTGGAGACATGGTGCAGACCGGTGCCCGCTGAACAGAGGGGATGGGCAGAGTCATAGTGGGACAGCAGGTCAGAGAGATAGGATGGGGCAAGGCTGTGAATGGCCTTGAAAGTGAAGATGAGGATCTTGTATTCGATCCTCTGGGGGATGGGGAGCCAGTGGAGCCAGGCAAGGGTGGGAGTGATGTGGTTGCGGAACTTGCACTCAAAATCCTTCAACAAAAAAAATAATAAATTGATCACTTCCATCCACGCCTGTTTGTGGAACACTTTTGTGCGCAACTGCCGCTTTTCGCCCAGAGATATAGTCAATTCACTTTACAGTATATTCTTTGAAGTGCTGTAAAAGATGTGAAAAGCTCTATATCAAATGCAAGGATTATTATTATTATTCAAGACCAGTCTCAAGACCCTCATCTTTACCATGCCTTCCGTCACCCTCCTACCTCTCTGTCCTCCATTATCTCATCCATGCCCACCTCACCCCTCCTGCATCCCCCGGGGCCTGACCCCTAACTGTTTAGTGCCTTTGGACATCCTCCCGATGTGAAAGGTGTTCTACAAAGGTAATTTTATTTTTGTTGTTGGTGCTATATAATGAGGAATGTGCAATGTGATAAGGAATGGTGCAATGGAAGAATAATAATACTAATAATCCTTGCATTTAATCCCTGAGAGTGTCTTTCACACTCTCAGGGATATAGGGAGAGGGGCAGGAGAGAGAGGGATGGGAAGAGTTTGGACGGGAGAGAGAGAATTGGAAGGGCAGCAGAAGAGGAGGGTTTTGAGGCCGGCCTTGAAGGAAAAGAGTGAGGGAGTGAAGTGAAAGAATGGTGGGATGGAGATCCAAAGTGTGGGAGCAGAGAGGATGAAAGCGCATCTGCTGATGGTAGGACATGGAGCAGGTCAGAGCAACAACAACAACAACTTCAATTTATATAGCGCCCTACACGCCGAGCTATTAAAGAGCCCGCTGAACAGAGATGGCGGGGAAGTTCATAGGGAGACAGCAGTTTGGAGAAGTAGCGGGGGGGGGGAAGGCCATGAATGGCCTTGAAGGTGAGTACAAGGATCTTGAATTCGATGTGGGGATGTGGAGCTAATTGTGCTAGACGAGGGTGGGAGTGATGTGGTTGCGAAAGTTGCTGTGGGAGCGGACATGAGCTGCAGAGTTCTGGATGATCTGTAGCTTGTGAGTAGCAGAACTAGGAAGGCCGACGAGGAGGGAATTTCTGTAATTGAGCCTTGATGTGATGAATGCATGGACAAGGATTTTGGCAGCCTGAGGGGTGAGGCAGTGGCAGAGACTGGTGATGTTGTGAAGGTGATGAAAGGCAAAATGGTGCGCATGTGGGGGATGAAAGACAGTTCGGGATTCAATAGGATGCCCAGGTTCCTGCCTGGCTTGGAGAGGTGGAGAGCGCAGCCCTGGATGCCAATGGTTTCAGCACCTGAGGTGAGGAAGTGCAGATGTAAGCCAATCAAGAAGGCCTCAGTCTTGCAGACATTTAGCCAGAGAAAGTTGTTTTTCATCCAGGACTCAATATCAGACAGGCAGGCAATCAGGATACTGGTTGTCATGGAGTTGAGGGTGGAAGCAGAAAGGTAGAGTTGGGTGTCATCCACATACATGTGGAAATTATCCCCATGTCGGATGATGTCACGGAGGGGAGCTTATAGAGTGTGAAGAGCAGGGGACCAAGGACAAAGCCCCAGGAATGCCACACAAGACAGTGCGAGGGCTGGAGAAAAAGCCATTGGTGGACACAGTGAAGATGCTGTGAAAGGTAAGACCGGAACCATTCAAGAACAGAACCTTGAAGGTTGAGATGGGAGGAGAGGCAGTGGAGGAGGATTGTGTGGTCCACGGTGTCGAAAGCGGCAGATAGGTCGAGGAGGACAAGGAGGCAGAGGGAGCCCTGGTCACAGATGGTCAAGATATCATTAGTGACCTTGACGAGGGCAGTCTCCATGCTGTGGGAGTGCGGTAAGAGAAAGGAGTGAAGCTGGGAGGCAACGACCTTTGACATGAAGCGGAGGTTGGAGATGGGTTGGGAGGTTGAGAGCTGCAATGCATCAAGGGAAGGTTTCTTGAGGATGGGGGTGATGGTGGCTGGTGGTGGGAACGATGCTGGATGAAAGGGACAAGTTAAGTAGGTCAGAAAGTGGGGCAAGGAGGTGTAGTTGGGAGGTAAGGAGAGGGGTGGGGATAGGGTCCAGGGAGCAGGTGGTGTAATTTTGTTGTTGTTTTACTTCTGACATGAAAGACATTTTACAAATGTAATTGTTGTTGTTAATTTAATAATAATCCTTGCATTTGATATAGCACTTTTCACATCTTCTAGATGCCTCAAAGCGCTTCACAGAATATACTGTAAAGTGAATTGACTGTATATTTTTGTGGGCAACATGTGTCAGCCAATTGCGCACAGCAGTGTCCCATAAAACAGTCGTGGATTGAAATGACCAATTTATTATTGTTTTTATTTTGAGGGATTATTATTAGGCATGTGGAGTAAGGAAACATACCCACAGTTTCACTCTGCCTGGAATTGAACCTTGGTCTCCCACTTGCAAGGCGAGTTGCTCTAACCACTGAACTGCAGGACTCTACAATATAATGCCTTTCACGTGAAGAGGATGCCTCAAAACACTGCACAGGATATGATGTTCAGCATAGTGGTTGTATAATTGTTCTCTTGATTTGCAGGGGAATGCTATCAACTGAACCATATCTCAGCCTGTGAAGCCCTTTGATGATATGATAAGGTGCTGCATCAAATGCAAAGCTTATGATTATTATGTGGACCATTAACATTTTTATGTGTTTCTCATGGCCAATTCTAAAACAAAATTACATTTATAGAGCGCCTTTCAGGTCGGGAGGACATCCCAAGGCGTTAAACAGTGAGGTCAGGCCCGAGCAAGGAAGAGGGCAGGGTAAGTATAGGAGTGGGAGAGAGTTAGGAGGGGAGGAAGAGAGTTGGGAGGGCAGCAGAAGGCTTGGTTGAAGAGGAGGGTATTGAGACCGGCCTTGAAGGAGGTGAGGGAGACAGCGAGGTGAAGGGACAGTGGTTCCAAAGTGTGGGAGCAGAGAGGTTGAAAGCCCATCTGCCGATGGTAGGACATGGAGCCGAACGGAGGATGAGGAGCCACTGGAGTCGAGCAGGGGTGGGAGTGATGTGGTCGTGGAGCTTGGTGCGGGAGGGGACACGAGCTGCAGAGTTCTGGATGATCTGCAGCTTGTGAAGAGAAGAACCAGGAAGGCCGATGAGGAGGGAGTTTCCATATACAGTATTATGCAATGATTTTATGGTCTTTCAGTTAGTAGCACCCTCTTGCATTTGATATAGTGCATTTCAAATTGTGAGGCTATTTCAAAGTACTTCACATGATTTATTTTAAAGTGTTGTGTATTCTAAAGACTGTTTTTTGTTGGTGAACACTACAATATATTACACAGAATATTGTCCCCAAAACAGTGATGGACTGAATGACCAATTTTATCTGTGGAATTGTTGGCCCATACATGGATTAATGTGAATTTTAAATCCACAACTTTCTGACTCAGAGACAAGGGTCTACTTACTGATCCAATCTGATATTATGTGAGGAGTCATATTTGCAGGAAAGGTAAAAATGCCATCTTCCCTCATTTGACAGAAATAATGAGAACTAGCATAACATTCATAACACAGAATAATCAGAAAAACCACCAAATAAATTAGAATAATATAAATCTTTAATACATTTAATATACATATCTAAAATTACTATTGGCCACAGTTTGCATTCTTAGAAGTCCTATTTGTGCGCTAATAAAACTGGTTGTTCATGTGTTTTGTCAACTGGGACACCTGGAAATCTATCACCGTGCTTAAGAGTATGTATCCAAATAAGACACAGTTCCATGTATGCCACCTACACATGGAAGTTCTTGTTACTCTTCTTAGTGGTAATCTCTGGACAATGTCTCGTGCAAGTGAGTTTGAAAATGGTAGGATGAAGCACATGAATGCATGGCTGGAGAAGTGGTGTAGAAAGGAGAGCTTCAGGTTCTTGGGACCAGTTCTGGGGCAGGTGGAACCTGTAGAAGATGGATGGGTTACACCTAAACTGGGCTGGGACCAATGTCCTTGCAGGGAAGTTATCTAATGCTGTAGGGGGATGGGGTTAAATTAATTTTGAGGGGAGATGGGAATGCAAAAAACAATAATCCGGAAAAAGGAGGGATAATACTGTGGGGAAATAGTCTGTCTTGGAGTGCATGTGTGTAAATGCAGAGTTTGACAAACAAGATTGGTGAGCTACAGGCTCAAATTGTTGCAAGGATATATGTAGTAGCAGTAATAGAGACTTGACTCAAACAAGGGCAAGAATGGGAACTGAACATTCCTGGCTATAGTGTATTCAGGAGGGATAGGGAAGGAAAAAAAGGAGTGCAATATTAATTAAAGACATGGTTACAGCCTTAGAAAGGGACAAGGTGCAAGAAGCCCTAAAAACATGATCTATCTGGTTAGACTTAAGGAACAAAAAAGGAGCTTTTAAGCTGTTAGGGTAAACTATAGACCACCAAATAGTAGGAAGGAGATAGATGAGCAGATCTGCAAGCAGATTTCAGAAAGATATAAAGCCAATAGAGTAGTGATAATGATGGACTTCAATTATCTCAACATAGACTGGCAAAATAACATCATAAAGAGCACCGAGGGAGAAGGATTCCTGAAATGTGTACGGGACAATTTTCTTGATCAATATGTTACCAGCCCATTGAGGAAGGAAGCAATGCTCAATCCAGTTAAATTAACCATTTGGAATAGATTATTACCAAGAAAGGTGATTAAGGTCACTTCATTTGAGTAATTTAAGAAACAGCTGAATGCTATAATGGGAGGTCAGCAGGATTCTGGAAGGATGAGATCAATTGAAGCCAAAGGGACATCTTCATTCTAACCTCGCTTGCAATCTTGTATGTTCGGTGAGTGCTCAGACCCTGGTCACATGATCAAGTTGCAATGAGAGTAGATCCATTTGATTGTTGGAGATGAACTGTCCAAGCTCCCAGTGAGGCCTCATTCCTTGTGCATTTTCCAGCAGAAATGCACATCACAATTTGGTGGCTATAATAAAAATCTCAGGATCATTTTGTTTCAATTTAGCAACATCAAGCAAAGTGACAGGTCCTGCTCCCCTTTGGTTTAGTTTTTGAAATTCTCCAGTTATTTCAAGGATTGATTTCCCTTTGGTTTCTGGCAGAATAATGAACACATATACTGCGATGACAAGGCAGTCTCCTAGGAAAATCAGGAAACAGAATGGGCCAAGTCCCTCCTATGAGACAAAGAGTATGTTATTAGCCATGTCACAGAGAATAACAAAGAATGTACAAATCAGAAATTTGGCACAACCATTCCATTACAATATTTATTCTCCATGAGTCTCCACCTATTCCTTACTTCCTCCAATTCCCTTTTCCCTCCTGTGAAGGTCTAGCTTCCTGTTAAATCCATCTATTATTATTAGCTTTTAAGAGAGAACTAGATAGGTATCTGGGGATGACAGGTTTGCAGGGTTATGGGGAGAAAGCTGGTGATTGGGGTTAATGAAAGTGACTTGCTCGGTCAAAGAGCCGGCACAGACTCGATGGAGCAGAAATGTTCTGTGCCATAGCATTCTATGATTCTATAAATATTACTATTAATAATATCTAAAAATAGTAAATTGGTCATTTCAATCCATGACTGTTTGTAAGACACTGCTGTGTGCAATTGACTGCCACGTTTCATCCACAAATATACAGTTAATTCACTGATAGTATATTCTATGAAGTGCTTTGAGATATCTAGAAGATGTGAAAAGTGCGTTATCAAATGCAAGGATTATTATTAGTAGTAGTAGTAGTATTATCTATACTGTCTATTATCTATATTGTCTGAATTTCCCAGCTGAAGACTTTTCTCTTCGACTGCACCTTTGGACACCTTTCTACCCCTGCCCCTGGCTTGGTCCCAGGATCCACTATTGTGAAGTGCTCTGAGACGCCGTCCAGCGTGGAGGGCGCTATATAAATCGATGTTGCTGTTGATTCAACCACCACTTTAGGCAGTGAATCCCACAATCTCACTACCCTCTGTGTGAAGGAGTACCTCCTCAATTCCTTTTTGGATTACCGAGTAAATAACTTATCATAGAATTAGACAACACAGGAAAGATACCATTCGGCCCATTGTGTCTGTGACGACTCTTTGAAAAGACCTGTACAAATTAATCCCATTCCCCACTCACTCCACATTGTCCAGTAAACTTGTCCTTCCCAAATAATTATCTACTTCTCTCTTAAAAGTTGTTATCGAATCAGTTTCTACCATCCTTTCAGGCAACGGATTCCAGATCCCAACAACTCACTGCATGAAAACATTTGTTTTCAGGTCCCCTGTTTCTTTTAACATTTATTTTAATCCAGTGTCCTCAGGTTACTGACCCACTCAACAGTGGAAATGGTTTCTCCTTCTTCACCCTATCAAATCCCCTCATATTTTTTTAAAACTTCCACTAAGCCTCCTCTTAACCTTCTCTGCTCCAAGGAGACTAATCCTAGCTTCTCTAGCCTCTCCTGACAACTGAGGTCCCTCATTCCTGGTACCATCCTGGTAAATCTCCTGTGCATCCTCTGCAATGCCTTGACATCCTTCCTAAAGTGTGGTGCCCAAAATTGAACACAATCTCCAGCTGAGGCCTAGCCAGTGTTTTATAAAGGTTTATCATAACTTCTTGACTTTTGTACTTTATGGCCCTATTTATAAAGCCCAGGTACCTCTGTTCCTTAATTCCTTTATTCCACACGCCTCTGTTTACATAGCAGTAAGTAGGCACCCGGTTGTTAGTCAATTGGCAGATTTATTTTCCAGGAGTAATAATTCCTTCAAATAATAATAACAATAATAATAAATTGGTCCCTTCAATCCATGACTGTTTGTGGGACACTGCTGTGCACAGTTGGCTGCTGCATTTTACCCACAAAATACAGTCAATTCACTTTACAGTAAAGGATCTTTACCTTGAGGATCGGTGGCACTTAAGCAAGGCAGGGGTGAGCTTCCTTGCCAAGAGATTATCAAATGCTGCAGGGGCGGATATAAACAAGTGTCGAGGGGGGATGGGTATCCAAGGATAAACAATGGATTAGAGATTAGAGGAAAAGGACAAGTGGGAAGTGTGGAGCAGGAACAAGCGGACAATTTCTTCAAATGCATGTACCTAAATGCACGTAGTTTAGGGAACAAGGTTAATGAGCTGCAGGTTCAACTGGCCATAGGGGGTTACGATGTGGTGGCAGTAACCGAGACATGGCTCAAGCCAGGACAGGAATGGGAGTTAAATATTCCAGGATATAATGTGTTCAGAAAGGATAGAGAAGGAAGAAAAGGAGGAGGGGTGGCAATATTAGTTAAGGATACAATAATAGCTGTAGAAAGGAACGAGGCTCTGGAGGGCCCAACAACAGAATCCATCTGGTTAGAGATAAGAAATAAGAAAGGAGTGGTTACACTGATAGGGGTTTACTAGACCACCAGAGAGCGGGAAGGAGATAGAGGAGCAGATCTGCAACCAGATCGCGGATAGATGTAAGGCGAACAGAGTTGTGATAATGGAGGATTTCAATTATCCCAATATAGACTGGCAAAATAGCAGCACTAAGGGCAAAGCAGGAGAAAGATTCATAAACTGTGTATTGGAACATTTTCTTGAGCAGTATGTCTCCAGTCCTATGAGGAAGGAAGTATTGCTGGATCTAGTCCTGGGGAATGAAATAGGTCAGGTTGAACAGGTTTCGGTAGGGGAGCATCTAGGTAACAGTGACCATAATATTATTAGATGTAGATTACTCATGAACAAGGACAAAGTACAGTCAAGGGTGAAAATGCTTGACTGGAAAAGGGCTAATTTTGCTGGGTTAAAAAGGGACCTAGAGTTGGTGGACTGGCAAGTAAGACTGGTAGGTAAAACGACTCATGAGCAATGGGAGATCTTCAAAGATATGATAGCTCAAGGTCTAAATAGATATATTCCCACAAAAGGGAAATGTGTGAGAACCAAGCCAGCCTGGATGAGCAGGGATTTTCTGTCTAGGATGAAAAAGAAGAAGACGGCGTACGACTATTGGACGATGCAAGATACTGAGGATAGCAAAGCGCATTATAGAGAATGCAGGAGTGATCTTAAAAGAGTGATAAGACAGGTTAAAAGATCGCATGAGAAGAGGTTAGCAGATAACATAAAGGGGAATCCTAAAATATTTTCAAAGTACATAAAGGAAAAAGGGTTAGTTAAAGGTAGGGTGGGGCCAATCAAAGACAATGACGGCAATCTTGTTGTGGAGGCAGAGGGCATGGCTGATGTACTGAACGAGTACTTTGCATCTGTCTTCACAACGGAAATGGATGCCCCAATTGCCGCAGTATTGATGAGAGGGTAGAGGAAATAGATCAGATTACTATAGACAGAGAGGAAGTTCTGAAAAGATTGACTGGGCTCAAAATTGATAAGTCACCAGGACCAGATGGGTTTCACCCAAGGTTGCTGTGGGAGTTACGGGTTCAAATAGCGGAGGCTCTGGCCTTTATATTTCAATCTTCATTGGACACAGGAGTGGTGCCAAGAGAGAGTGGCTAATGTTACCCCCCTCTACAAAAAGGGGCAGAAAGATGAACCCAGAAATTACAGGCCAGTCAGCCTTACATCGGTAATAGGAAAACTACTGGAGACCATAATCCGGTACAGAATAAATTTCTACTTAGAGGAACACGAGGTAATTAGTGACAGCCAACATGGATTTGTTAAAGGCAAATCTTGCCTAACAAATCTAATAGAATTTTTTGAAGAGGCGACTGCGAGGATTGATGAGGGAAATGCGGTGAACGTTATTTACATGGATTTCAAAAAGGCTTTTGACACAGTACCGCATAAGAGATGAATAAAAAAATTAGAGGCCCACGGTATTAAGGGGAGAGTGGCAGTTTGGATTAAGAACTGGCTGAGTGACAGAAAGCAGAGGGTGGTGGTTAACGGGTGTTTCTCGAAATGGAAGGAGGTGTGCAGCGGTGTCCCCCAGGGATCAGTATTGGGACCACTGCTCTTTCTAATATATATTAATGATCTGGACTTGGGCATAGAGAGCACTATTTCCAAGTTTGCAGATGATACAAAGTTAGGTAGGGTAGTAATTAGTGAGGAGGACTGTAACCAACTGCAAGCAGACATACACAGATTGGTGGAATGGGCTGACATGTGGCAGATGGATTTTAATGTGAATAAGTGTGAGGTGATCCACTTAGGTAGGAAAAATGATAGGAGGCAATATAGACTTGGTAGCTCAATCTTAAGGGGGGTGAACGTACAGAGAGATCTGGATGTTCATGTAAGCGAATCATTAAAGGTAGCAGGGCAGGTAGATAAGGCAGTAAAAAAGGCATTTGGTGTACTGAGCTTTATTAGTAGGGGCATAGAGTATAAGAGTAGGGAGGTTATGGTTAATCTATACAAAACACTGGTTAGGCCTCAGCTGGAGTACTGCGCCCAGTTCTGGGCACCTTACTTCAGGAAGGACATTAAGGCACTGGAAAGGATGCAGAGGAGATTCACGAGAATGATACCAGGAATGGGGAACCTTAGCTATGAGGACAGGCTGGAGAAGTTAGGACTTTTCCCATTAGAGCAGAGAAGGTTACACGGGGACCTGATAGAGGTCTTCAAGATCATGAAAGGTTTTGACAGGCTAGATAGGGAAAAGCTGTTTCTGCTGGTAGGTGTGTCTGTGACCCGTGGTCACAGTCTTAAGATATCTACCAAAAGAAGCAGAGGGGAGGTTAGAATAAATGTTTTTACTCAGCGAGTTGTTCAAATTTGGAATGATCTGCCTGAAAGGGTAGTGAGGTCCGATTCGATTGCAGCTTTTAAGAAAGAACTAGATAGGTATCTGGGGAAGACGGGTTTGCAGGGTTATGGGGAGAAAGCTGGTGATTGGGGTTAATGAAAGTGACTTGCTCGGTCAAAGAGCCGGCACAGACTCGATGGGCCGAATGGCCTCCTTCTGTGCCATAGCATTCTATGATTCTGTGATTCTATGATATTCTGTGAAGCGCTTTGAGTCGTCTAGAAGATGTGAAAAGCACTATATTAAATACAAGGATTATTATTATAAACTTAAGCATCCCAAATGGGGTGAGAACCTTCTCACTCAGAGGCATGTTTGCGACCAACTGAGCCATAACAAGGCTATTTCTAAAAATTTCAGGAAATCAACTCTATCTTTCAGGTAAAACAGCAGTGTTCTGATCATTTCCCCTGAGTAAGACATAAGTTTACATTCTATTTATTATTCATACCATATATCCCTCTGATTTTTCTTTGACTTCTTTCCACAGTATACTGAGCTCAACCAATTGCCCCATTTTCCCAGATATTGAAAGCGAATCACACAAACCCATGTTCCTGAGTGACCATGTTCCTGATTGACCATACAAAGGGGGGCCATTCAGCCCATTGAGTCTGTGCCAGCTCTTTAAAAAGAGCAACTCAATCCCACTCCCCAGCTTTCTCCCTATAATCACACAAACCTGTACTCCCCAAATAAACATCTATCTCTCTTTAGGAGGTTTCCATAATTTACAAATTTACTTACAACTATGAATGGGAAAACCATTCCCATAACGAAGAGGCCCAGCCAGTGGAAAGTGCCATTTATTGCATATGCAATTGGACGACAGGACTGAGTGAAGATTTCAAATGGTATAATGGCAGTAACACCCGCTGGAAAAAGAATAGGACATTATTTATTTTACTACAGACTTCCCAGATGGATTTCCCACCACCAAACGCCTCCTCTGCCTACCCTCCCATGCCTCACCCATCCTATCCTCCAATTCTATTATTATTATTATTATTATTATTATTATTAATTCTAACTGCAAGAAGATGCTGGATTTCCTCAAATCAAAAATCGAGGAGATTCATTCAGCCACCTCTAATCACCATCTATTTACCTCCCACCCGTCATTATATACCTTCCACCCTATCTCTCCTCCCGCCTTCACTGCTTTCCTCCACAAAATGAAACTCAGCACCTGCTCCCTTTACCCCATCCCCATCTCCCTCCTCATCTCTCAGCTCCATCTCCTAGCCCGCCTCATAATTGATGTCACCAACCTCTCCATATCCTCCGGCACCATCCCCACTCGTCAAAAACTGCTGTCATCACACCCATCTTAAAAAAAAATCTCTTCACCCATCCCTACTCTCTAACTATCACCCCATCTCCAACCTTCCATTCCTCTCCAAGGGCCTGGAATGAGTCGTTGCTTCCCACCTTCCTCTCCCACACTCCCTCTTCAAACCCCTTCAATCTGGCTTCCGTGCTGCACACAGCACGAAGACAGCCCTGGTCAAAGTCTCTAATGACATTCTTAACATCTGTGACCAGGGCTCTCTCTGCTTCCTTGTCCTTCTCGACCTCTCTCCTGCCTTCGACACTGTCGACCATTCCATCCTCGTACACCACCTCTCCTCCCTCCTCAATCTCCGTGGACCTGCTCTTGCCTGATCCTACCTCTTTCATCACCTACACTTTATTGCCACCAACGGTTTCTTCTCCAACCCCCGCACTGTCACCTGTGGTGTTCCCCAGGCCTCTGTCCTTGGCCCCTACTGTTCAACATCTAACTTCCACATATATGCAAAGACACCCAACTCTTTCTCTCTGCCTCTACCCTCGACTTCAGGACGATCACTGTCCTGACAGACTGTCTGTCAGACATCAAGTCCTGGATAAAACAAAACACAAAATGCTACAGATGCTGGAAATCTGAAACAAAAACAGAAGTTGCTGGGAAACCTCAGCAGATCAGGCAGCATCCATGGAGAAAAATTAACCCACAGAAACCCATAGAGAAAGCTTGAGGAATCTGCTGGCGACCCTGCAACCCTCTGGCCTCAACATCGATATCAGCCACTTCAAACCATAAAATCTCCCTCTTCCACACCATAAAATCTTCCTTAACACCTCTTCTCCCCAGTCTTGTTTAAACACACCTCTTGTTTCATACCACTATCACCTCTTTCCTTTCTCCATGGATGCTGCCTGATCTGCTGAGTTTTCCCAGCAACTTCTGTTTTTGTATCATGTCTTGGATGAGAACTAACTTTCTATAGTTGAATGTCCAGAAGACTGAGACCCTACTGATCGGCTCACACCAGCACCTTCTTGAATCAGGCACTGGCTGCATCAACCTCCATGGTTGCACACTCAACCTCACCAAGCCGGTTAGGAACCTAGGTGTCTTACTCGACTTTCAACTGTCTTTCCTTTCCCACATCCAAGCAATGACTCGCTCGGCCTTTCCCCATCTCCACCACATTTCCCGACTCCGCCACTACCTCACCCCCAAAGCTGCTGTCCACGCCTTCATTACATTTGCGTTACATCCCAACGCAAATGCCCTGCTGGTCGGTCTTCCCAATTCCTCCCTCCACAAGCTGCAGATAATCTAGAGCTCAGCGGCCCGTGTCCTCTACCGTTCCAAACTCCATTACTCCATCTCCCCCATCCTTGCCCGACTCCACTGGCTCCCCATCATCCAAAGGATTCATTTCAAGATTCTGGTCATCACATTTAAAGCCTCCACAACCACGCCCTCACCCTACATGACATCCATGACCTTGTATCCCCTTACCAACCTGTCCACCCGCTCCGCTCAGCAGGATCTGGCCTGCTCCCCCGACCCATCCACCCAACCATTGGCAGGTGAGCCTTCAGCCACTCTGCCCCCAACCTCTGGAACCCCATCCCGAAGTCCCTCCACCTCGCTCTTTCCCTGGCCTCCTTCAAGTCTCACCTCAATACTCTCCTCTCAGCTCTCCTCCTGATGTGAAAGGCACTATACAAATGTAATTTTGGTGTTGTTGTTAATAATGCAGAATGTAAATGTGTTCAGAATTAAAACTATTGGGAACAAAATTGCAATCAATAGAAGTACAGTAAAGATTTAGATTTGTTCAATCCTCAACTGTCTTCTATCCCGCACATCAAAGCCATGACCTGCTCTGCCTAACCTCACCTCCCCAACATTGCCCAACTCCACCACTACCTCATCTCACAGGCCACTGAATCTCTCATTCATGTATTTATCATATCCAGACTTGACTATGCCAATATGCCCTGTTTTTCTGCCTCTGAAATTCCTCCCTCCATTGGCTACAGATCATCATGAACTCTGCAGCCTGTGTCCTCCTCCACACTGGGCCTTGTGACTCTACTGGCTCCTATCACCCAGAGCATTTGATTCAAGATCCTGGTCTTCATCTTCAAGCCCTCTATGGCCTTGCCATACCCACCACCTCTGTGATCTCCTAACCCCCTACCAACTTGTCCACTCCCAACACACAACGGGCTCCGGGCTGCTCCACATCTCCCAACCTACCTACCCCATCATCAACAGGTGAGCTGTCAGCCATTTCAATTCCATCTGCAAACCCTCCACCTCTCACCCTCCGTAGCCTTCTTCAAGTCCCATCTCAAGACCCTCCTTTTCGATTGCCATTGATCACCCCGCTTCCCCCACTTTCCCTCCAACCTCCCCGATCCCGATCCTGACCCCAGCTCGGGTCTGAAACACTGACTCAACATAATTTTGTTGTTGTTGCTGTAGACACCATTGATGGAATAAGATCTCTGTTTTACCAGATACTTCATAACATAATGTGATAATCTGCCGTGTGTGTGAATGTCAGTCAATTGCTAAGAGAAAAATGTCCTTTAGTTTTTTTTAGTTTGGTCAATCATTGCAAACATCAGTGTTGTAAGTGTCATATAGCCAAATATCATGGAATGACCACACTATAGGATAACAACAACAACAAAAATTACATTTATAGAGCACCTTTCACATTGGGAAGACATTCCAAGATGATGAACAGTCAGAAGTTGGGATCCAAGCATGGGGAGGGGCAGGGTAGTGGGAGGGAGGGAGGGAGGGAGGTTGGAAGGTGGCAGAAGGCCTGATAAAAAAAAAGGGTCTTGAGACCGGCCTTGAAGGAGGCAAGGGAGGAAGCAAGGCAAAGGGACTAAGTATAAAGAGCAGGAGTAGGCCATTTGGCCTTTTGAGCCTCCCCCACCTTTCAATAAGATCATGCCTGATCTTCTAATCTAACTTCACCTGCCCGCCTTATCCCCATATCACTCATAAGGACTGTGAGATGAAATTCCAGATTGTGGGGACAGAGAGGTTGAAAATTCCATAACACTGGTAACAAGTGAACAGACATTAGATTCAACCCTGGAATGTGTAGTGGGGGGAGGAAGGGAAGTAAACGGGATCTCCTTGGGGCTAAATTGTCTCCAAGGTGACATGCCTGGCAATGGAATGTCAGATTCAGGAAAAGGTGGAATTGATTACAAAGCAGGAATATGGAGACAGATTGTGTCAGCAAATTTAAACAAAAATTGGATGGCTATTTAGAAAATAATTCAGCGGAGTTTAAAAATGAAACAATCTATGAAATTAGTTTCACTTTAGTTCATGACCAAAGTCTGAATATATTTTCCAATTCTGTATATTCCTATTTTTCCATTAATTTGGATTAAAAGATTTTGGAGAATGGGGGAATAACACAAACCTGAAACAATGAAGAGAATTAAATAATAATGAATACTATAATCCAACATACCAGGGCCCATTCCATAACTGAAGATATAAGCAAAGATGAGGAATATGCTGCAGTACGGCATCCAGGTAAAGCGATCCTGTGTAAAGGCAAATTCACAATTAAGAACAACGTAAGCATGGTTGAAGAGAAAGGTCTTCAGGTGTGTCCTGAAGATAATAATCCTTGCGTTTGATAAAGTGCTTTTCATATCTTCTAGATATCTCAAAGCGCTTCACAGAATATACTGTAAAGTGAATTTACTGCATATTTGTGGGTGAAACGCAGCAGCCGTTTAAACAGTGAGGATCTTGAAGTCAATCCACTCTGTGACAGGGAGCCAGTGAAGTCTGGTGAGAACTCAGGTATTTGGGGCATGAAGTTTGGTGTGGGTGAGAATGCGAGCAGCGGAGTTGTGTGTATGCTGAATTTTGTGGATGATGGAGGAGGGGAAACCAGCAAGGCGGGTGTTGGAGTAGTGCAGTCGAGAGGTGACAAAGACGTGGACCAGGGTTTTGATAGCTGTTAGGATGAGGTATTGGCGGAGATGAGCAATGAGGTGGAGGTGGAAGAAAGCGGTGCTGGTGAGGGACCGCATGTGGGGGAGGAAGGATAACCAGGGATTGAACCTGATGCCGAAGTTACACATGGGTTTAGAGAGTATTAAGGGCAGGTCAGGTAGGTTGAGGAGGTCGGAACCGTGGGACAGAAAACATCAACGGGAACCAAAGAATATGGCTTCTGTCATGTTGACATTTAACTGCAAGACATTTGTGCTCATCCAACAACAACAACTTAAACTTATAAAGCGCCTTTCACGTCGGGAGGACGTCCCAAGGTGCTACACAGGAGGCGTGTGACCCGAGCTTGGAGGGGAGTGTTTGGGAAGGGGTGAAACACGTAGGGGAGGTCGAAGAATTCGGGGAGTAACAAAAAGCACGGTCAAAGAGGAAAGTCTTCAAACCGGCCTTGAAAGAGGAAAGGAAAGAAACAAGGCGGAGGGATTGGGGGATAGAATTCCACAGGGTGGGAGCGGAGAAACTGAAGGCCCGGCCTCCGATGGTGGGGTGGTTCGGGCGGGGGGCTTGGAGCAGGCCAAGTCCTGCTGAACGGAGGGTCCGGGTGGGCTTATAGGGGGAAAGTAAGTTGGTTAAGTAGGGCGGGGAAAGGCCGTGTAAGGCCTTGAAGGTGAGGACGAGGATCTTGAACTCTATCCTCTGGAGGATGGGGAGCCAGTGGAGACGGGTGAGGGTGGGGGTTATGTGGTCGCGGAGGCGGGTGCAGGATAGTACACGGGCTGCAGAGTTTTGGATGACCTGCAGCCTGTGAATGGAGGAACTGGGGAGGCCGACGAGGAGAGAGTTTCCGTAGTCCAGCCGTGAGGTGATGTACGCGTGCACGAGTGTTTCGGCAGCGTTATGGGTGAGGTAGTTGCGGAGCCTGGCAATGTTGCGCAGGTGGAAATAAGCGGTGCCGGTCAAGGCACGGATGTGGGGGAGGAAGGAGAGTTTGGGGTCGAACGTGATGCCGAGGTTCCTGACTGGCTTTGTGAGGTGGAGAGTACAGCCTTGGATGTTGAGGCTGGCAGCGCCCGATGTGCGGAGGCGCTGGCTTGAGCCAATCAGGAGGGCCTCGGTCTTGCTCACGTTCAATTGGAGGAAGTTGTCCTTCGTCCACGACTCAATGTCGGACAGACATGCTGTCAGAACATCGATGGTCTGGGGTTTGAGGGATGAGGCAGAAAGGTACAGCTGGGTGTCATCCGTGTACATGTGGAAATTTACCCCATGTTTGCGGATGACATCGCCCAGAGGGAGCATGTAAATAGTGAAAAGGAGGGGGCCAAGGACAGAGCCCTGGGGGACGCCATGAGAAACTGTGCGGGGGTTTGAGGAGAAACCGTTGGAAGATACAAAATGTAGGCGGTGGGTCAGGTTGGAATGGAACCAGTCAAGGACTGTGCCTTGAAGGTTGAGGTGGGAGGAAAGACATTGGAGGAGGATTGTGTGATCGACTGTGTTGAACGCAGCAGACAGGTCAAGGAGGACGAGGAGGCAGAGGGAGCCCTGGTTGCAGCTGGTTAAGATGTCATTAGTGACCTTGACCAGGGCAGTTTCCGTGCTGTAAGCAGGGCGGAAACCTGATAGGAGGGGTTCAAGGAGTGAATGAATTGAGAGGAAAGAGCGGAGCTGGGAGGCAACCACTCTTTCAAGGACCTCAGATAAAAACAGTAGGTCTCACATGTGAATGCTGTAGTGCATCATTAAACAGAACCTATCCCCCCACATACACTCCCCACCCCACCCACACACACACTCTCCCCACTCACTCCCCCCGACACATACACTCCCCACCCACACACACACTCCCCCCACACACTCCCCCCAACACATATACTCTCCACCCACACACACACACTCCCCCCACACACTCACCAACACCCACCCCCCACTACCACACACACACTCCCTACTCACACACACACTCCCCCCGACACATACACTCCCCATCCACACACTTCCTCCACACACAGTCCCCCTACACAGACAATGCCCCCACTCCCCACCCTACACACAGAATAGCTGGGGAATCCATGGAGCAGAGTATTAGTATTGTACCCCAAACCTAAGCCTCCACAAAATCAGCTCCTTGAATATTAAAATTTTAAGGGATGGAGTAAACAGGCTGTGTCATTTTAAATAAAAATCTGATATAACTTTGATGGGATTCGACAGAGTAAATAGGGATAAACTGTTTCCACTGGTGGATGTATTGGTCACTTGTGGTCACAGATTTAAAACAGTTTCAAAAAGAAGTAGAGGGGAGCTGAGGAGAAATTTTTTCACTCACCAAGTTGTTCAAATTTGGAATGCATTGCCTGAAAAGGTGATGGAGGCCGATTCAATAACAACTTTTAAACTTTTAGAGTTAGACATTTATTTGGGGAGGACGAGTTTGCAAGGTTATTGGGAGTGAGAATGAATAGCTCTTTTCAAAGAGCCAGCACAGACTCGATGGGCCGAATGGCCTTCTTTTGTGCCATAAGATTCCATGATTCTATGATAACCTGAGCTTTCCTTTTCCAAAAATTCCAATCAAAACGTTGCATATGATTCACTCCCAGTGGCGTTGTTTATATATAGACCAACCTGACTTACAATTGGATTACAATTTGTAAACTACCAAATATCTGTGTTTTTTCTGCATATAAATCAAACTCTATTTATCAGATTTTTTATTGTAACCCAATTTAATGTGTATTTAAAAACATAGAAACCATCAATTGAATTGTAATGTGTTTTTTGCTCCCACATAATAATAATGAGGATTTCTAACATTTAATATTACATCATCAAATCATAGAAACATCTAAAAGTGCTGCACAGGATTTACTGTGATGTGAACTTTGACTGTACAGTACTGTATTGTGTAGGATAAATGGTTCCCATTCCCCTAGCAAATCAAGCTCAAAATCTTCATTCTCACCTTTATTCCCTGACATGTCTCACCTCACCCTTCCTCTGTGACCTCCTTCAATACTATCGATCTGTCACTCCCTTCACTCAGTGAGCAATGTCCTGCTCTATCTGTCCCACATTTTAACCACATTCTCTGGATCTCTGTCCTGGTGTTCTTCTGACCTGCTCCTTCTATCTCACCTTGTTCAAAGTCCATCTCAAGATGTATCTCTTTGACTGCCCTTTCAGTCATATTTACCCTCCCCACTCCTTCAGGTTCCACCCTTAGCTCGGGTACCAAGTCAGCAGTGTTAAGCTCTTTAAGATGTCCTCCCAATGTGAAAGGTGCTTTATAAATTGGAATTGGAATTGTTTGGATTGCTGTGTAGTGTTTAATCTATTTAGTGCTAACCATGACTGCTCGCAGAGTCTTACTTGCAAGTGACTACAAATTTTCTACTTGACATTAATCAGCTATGATTGTTTGATATAATAAAATTAATTTAAAAATAGTACTTGTTAAAAATAGTACCTGCAGAGGGAGAGTCACACACAAGAGAGTTGCCCACACAGTCATCATACCGTATCCTTTCCAAAGTAAAGCTTTCCTACCTTCTCGTTCTATAAAGAAACCCTGTTCAATAAAACACAAGAGATTCTTTCATTAATCATACATCTGCAGATGTTGCATTGGTGGGTGAGCCTTCAGCCACTCTGCCCCACGTTCTGGAACTCCATTCCCACAGTTCCTGCCTTGCCCCTACCTTGCCTCCTTCAAGACCCATCTCAAGACCCTCCTCTTCATCTGTACCTTCAATCACCCTCCTTCCCCCACCTGCCCTCTACCCTGCCCAATCCCGACCCTCAGCTTTGTTCTGGTGCTTTGGGATGTCCTCCTGATGTGAAAGGCGCTATAGACATGTCATTTTATTATTGTTGCTAGGCCACAGGTCTACAGGTTGTGAGTGTACTTACACATGTGAGTGAGGTAAAAAGGAGTGTCCCACCAGCACCAAGCACCACATATGGGATTGAATGTGATGGAATTCCTGCTTCTTGGAAAACCTCAGAAGCATAGAAATAAATCTGACAACAAAAAGGATAAAATGGAATATAAGTCTTATTTCAATAGAAATAGTTCACATTTATTATCATCTTTATTCTTTTTCTTCACTTACTGCACCAAGATTTATATGTAGATAGACAAACAAGAGATTAATTTCAAATGTGAGGTGAAGTTGCATATGACGGAAACTGTGAGCTCTTCATTTTCTGGGAAATGTCTTTGCTGGGTAGGTTAATCCTTGTTTTAAAAGAGCTTTGAATTGCATCAGATCAGTGATTTTCAAACTCAGCTGGGTGGGAGGGGAAGGTGACCATAGGCGTGGTCAAAGAGGAAGGTCTTCAGGCATGATCTGAAAATGGGGACTGAAGGGGAAAGATGGAGGGGTAGAAGAAGAACATTCCAAAGTTTTGGAACATAGTGACTGAAAGTGAAACACCACCAATGTTGGAACGGGGGGCACAGAGATCATGCGGGAGGCCAGAGCCAGTCGAGTGGGGAGGTTCATAGATTCATAGATTCATAGAATTTTACGGCACAAAAGGAGGCCATTTGGCCCATCTAGTCTGTGCCGGCTCTTTGAAAAGAGCAATTCAATCCCACTGCCCTGCCCACTCCCCATAGCCTAATAGACCTGTTCTCCCTAAATAAAGATCTAATTCCCTTTTAAAAGTTGTTATCGAGGTAGGGAGGTTCCAGGGATTGAAGGGATTTGAAAATGAGTAATAATTATATAATAAATATCATTCATAATTCTTATTTATATCTGATTTAAATTCAATCTGAAAACTATTTACAATTTACTATTTAACATTTTGCATCTAAATTGGCCTGAATGCAGGTGGAAAGGAATTAGTTAGCACGGTTAAATGATCTGTTTTATATTCCTGTAATTTTAAAAGCTAAATGACCAAATGACCGAAAGCTAAATGACCAACTATCCCTGGAGGGAGTGGGGGCTGGAGTTGGTGAGAGGGGTGGGTTTGAAATCGCTCCAAAGTGTCATGCTTGGCAAAGGAGTGTTGAAATCGGTAAGCTCTTGTGCGAGGCTCGGTAAACTTTTTCTGAGCCAAGCAAATCTGCGGTTTTCCAGAGTACTGCTAATAATAAACCAGCTTGCTGGCTCATAGGCAGGATTCTGAGGGACAGCCCAGTCACTGGGAGCAGACATTTTTCCTACTCAGCTCCTGCTACCCATGCAAACTGAAGACCTATAGGTAGGTTTGTCTTGGCTGAACAAGCAGCGAGGTACTGCTGTCAATAACAAACAATGTGGCTTTAGCTGGTTAAACTCCAGCAAATCCTCTATCTACAATCTGGGGTCCCCATATGTTAACCCTTCAACCTGAACCTAACACCCTTTGGAATTAGGTAAACAAGGTCCATCTCTGGAGAGACATCCCTGACATAGGGACATTCCCAGTGCGTTACATAGGTGTAACTCTCACTCTGGTTTAGATACTCGGAAGCATGGTGATACTCATGTGTCTAATTACTTGGCTGACTAAAATAATTCAATACTGAGCTTGACAAATCTACAGAATAAGTGAAGTACAGAGATGGATAAATATTGGAGACAATACTGGCTGAGTTCTTGTCTGATCTTTACATGACAATACTTACAGCATTGATACCGCATAGCTGCATGGCAACAGTGACCATCACATTTGTGATTAATTGCCACCGAATTGACCTGTCTCTGAACATCTCCCGAGCCTTCCTGGAACCTTCTCCATCTATTACCGCTTGTTCTGCCTCCATGTCTGCAATCTCCTCACTGAAGTCACGTTTCCCCCAGAGCCTCTGTAATGCTGTTTAAAGAGAAATATAGTGAAGTTGGTGACTGGGAAGACAGTAGGCTAAATAATTGAGATGCTGGAAATTATAGTAATAATAATCTTACAGAATATACTGTAAAGTGAACTGACTGTACATTTTGTGGAGTGAATTGTGGAAGTAATTGGGTCTCACACAGTCATGGTTTGAGTGATTACATTTTTTTTTGAAGGAATTATCATCCCCAGAAAAGTGGACCGCCAATCAATTGACAACCAGTTTCCTACATACTATTAGGTAAACAGATGTGTGGAATAAGGAAACTTGCCCAATGTTTTGCCCTGGCAGGAATCAAACCCAGGTCTTTTGTTTGCAAGACGAGTGCTCTAACCACTGAGCTACAGGACTCCAGAAATCTGCCTTGCAAGCAGAAGTTGCTGGGAACACTCAGCAGGTCAGGCAGTATTCATGGAGAGAGTAAAATTATTTGACGTTTCAGGTGAAAAGGCCATCGACTTGAATCGTTAACTCACTTTCTTCTTTCCAAAAATACTGTCTGACCTTTGATTTCTGTTTGTATTACTGAGGAGCCAATAACTGGCTATGCGGCAACGTTTGCTCCTCAAAAAAGGTTTGGATTTTAGCAAAATATGGGTTAGATTTTTCTCAAATTCCATTACATTTCAATTATATTTTAATAGAGAATTGTTCTTTGAAGTAAAGCCCAGTAAAAGACAACTGAAGCTCATTTGTCAGTAATGCTTCTTGTCTTAAAGAGCTATATGCTCAATCCTATTCTGAATTGTATGAAGTCAGTAACCTTAAATGTTATACAAAAACAGAAGTTGTTGGGGAAACTCAGCAGGTCAGGCAGCATCCATGGAGAAAGGAAAAAGAGTCAACATAGGGTCTGTAAAGATTCTCCCACCTTCTTCAAGGCAAATGTTCATGCTAGCGTAGACAGACAAGGGAGAGGGAACTTATGTAGAAGAAAAGGGAAGTGGGAGGAAAAAGGATGGTAAGGAATTAATAGAGAATGGTAAAAAGGATGCTGGAGATGCTAGTTAAACTAGAAGGTGGCTATGGTGAACAAAAGGAACTATAAAGGAAAGATAAGGATAGTAGTGAAGGAGAGAAGAAATGAGAAGGAAAGTGGGAAACTGGAGGTAAAGATGTCAAAGACAACTCATAGTGAATGGAAAGTTTTCAGCAGCATGTGACAGAGGTGGTGGTAATGGGCGTGGTAAGGTGGAGGGTGGGGGTGGTTAGAGAGGGAACTGGAAGTTGAAGGATCCTTGGAATTCAAGGAGGCTGCAGTGGAAGATTTTTCAATAATGATGAAAGGTTTGAGGTTTCTCTCAGAAAGGAAGAGGTGAGGAGAGAGCGGGAGAAGGACTGATGGAGGCATAGAAACATGAAGTGAAGCCTGGAGAAGAGGGTGAGGGAGAAAGGTGGGGACAAAGATTGAGGGGATAATCTAAAGAGATCTCAGAACAGTAGGGAAGAGGAGAATCCCTGTACATTTGGGGTGGGAAAGTGCTGGGTATTTGGAAAATGTGTTGGGGAATGAGACATCTCATGAGAGGGGAGCACAGGTAAAATGTAGGAAAGTAACAAAGAAAAAGTTTTAGGGGAGTTAAGGGAGTCAATAAGTTTTTTTTTCAAGTTTTCCTATGGGACAGGAGGTGGCTTTGATGAATGTGAGGGGTTTAGGGAAAAGAAACAGAAGAAAAATATTAGGGTGTTTGGAGGAAAGTGAGAGATCTGCAGTGGAACAGATCTTTCTGGGAGCTGGCTGGTGGGCGGGGTGAATGGACTGGAGGGTGTTGGGGTAATGGGTTTACTTTTGCTAAGTGCAAAACCTAGATGTAAAGAGTATATTCTATTAGTTCATACATCAGCAACAAACTATATTTGTATAGTGATAAGAGGATGTCTCAAGCCACTGGACATGCAGTGGTTTGCACCTGAGCTGTATTAGAGGGCAGGGATTAGAGAGGGGTGGAGGGCCTGAAGGTGGAGGATAGAAGACGACCGAAAGGAAGGTCATGAAGGAGGCAACAGAGGGGATAAGGTGGAGAGATTCCAGGATAGAGCTCCAGATGGTGCAGATTGAAAGGTTGAGGACCAATCCCTGATAGTGGAGCAGGCTAGATGTTGGACGTGGAGTGGGCTAGTGTCTGCAGAGCAGAGGCCATGGACAGGTTGATGAACATTTAATATGTCTCAGAGATAGGGAAGAGTAAGACCTTAAAGGTGAGGATTTTGAACTCCAGGGGATAGGGAGCCAGTGAAGCCAGGGAAAGATGGACGTGATTAGCTCACATTAGCTTAGTACTAGAGGACAGAACTTCTGAATAATCTGCAGATTGTGAAGGGAAGAATTAGGAAGTTTGGCAAGCAGGGAGATAGGGTAGTCAAGCCTGGATGTAATGTAAGTGCAGATGATGGTTTCAGCAGCCTGAGGGGGAGCAATACTGGTGGAGGTGAGCAAGTTGCAGAGTGGGGGATATGGCTAATGGGAGGAATACTAGACATGATGATAATAATAATAAATTAGCAATGAATTACATGATGGATGACCTACTAATATTTGAAATGACAAGAAAACATGACAAACAACTTACAAACTTGTTACAGAGTTTAGAGACAAACGTAACATTAAATGCAGTAAAGTGCAAAATAGGAGCAGCAGAGGTTGAATATCTTGGCCATACATAATACATAAATAATTAAAAATAGATTCAAAGAAGGTTAAAGCAATAATAACAATGCAAGACAGGGGTTAAGACTCAGGACACGAGAAGGGTTAAGACTAATATGAATAGTTAGCTGAGTAGTCCAGTTTAACCCAAAAGTGACTAAGGTTACAGGAATTAGTAACGACAGAGAGAGAATTTATAAGGGAGAAAGAACAGCAGCGGGTATTTAGTAAGATAAAAGAGGGTGTTAGAAAGGCCCCTGTTTTAAGATATAAATGCTCCAGTAAAGATATCAGCAGATGCAAGCAAAACAGGGATGTGCAGGTCTTAACACAACGAGGGAATATAGTATGCATCACAAGCATTATAAGAAATAGGATAAACACAAGCTCAGATAGAAAAAGTGTAGTGGGATTTGTTTGCCACGAGAACAATATGTGTTTGGCAAGAAAATCACAGTACAGAGTGATCACAAGCCATGAGAAGCCAGGAAAAGTGCTGAACTGTAAAGCCTCCGTGACTACAGCAAATGGGTATAGCGCTGCAAAAATATGAGCTAAACCAGGAGAAACACCAGGTAGTAGTTACAAAGAGACAAACCAAAATAAAGAAAGTCACCATAGGAGATGGAATACACGCTGCCATTAATAATCTGGTACAAAATGGATAGCCTGAAAACAAGAAGGTTACCCAGAGAAAGGTAGACCATATTGGGAATATAGACATGAATTATACCAACAAGAAATAATCATATAGATCAAGTGGAGAGAAAAGTAATACCAAAGGAGTTGAGAATGAAATTTATGAATAACGGGGGACATCAGGCCTGCTGAGTGGAGGGAGATAAGTGGTTAGTAGGTTGGAGAGGTAAGGAAGTGGGAGGCCTTCAAGGTGAGGACGAGAATTTAGAACTCGATTCTTTGGGGGTTTGGGAGACAGTGGAGCTGGGTGAAGATAGGTGTGGTGGTCATGGAGCATGGTGCTGGAGCGACACAAGCTCCAGAGTTCTGGAAGATTTGCAGCTTGTGGAGGGAAGAGTGGAAGGCCAACAAGCAGGAGTTATTGTAATCAAGCCAAAGTATTGATTCTGCCAGAGTTTACTTTTCTCATGGAACTCACTTCGCTGTTCCTGTTGTTCTACTCCAACCTAGTGAGAGGGGAATATTGGCTACGAACAATCCAATTGAACCTCTGCAGTCAATTCACTTTGCAATATATTCTGAAGCACTTTGAGACATCTTGAAGACACGATAAGGCAAGGATTATTATTAGTATTATTCTTGATCTTAGTGAATATTCCTCCATCACCAAAAAATATTACATTTGATCATCTCATCACTAACGGTGGATTAATTGCATCATTTGCTATATACCATTTATTTCACATCAGCATAACCAATTGAGCAAAGCGATCAGAAGATGCTTTGTAAGGGTTACTAAGTAAAGTCAGTATTATAATCTATGCATTTGAGATAGATCCTTATCACATTCAACAACAACAACTTGGAATTGTATAGCGCCCTCCACTCCAGACGGCTTCTCATAGCGTTTCACAATAACAGATCCTGGGGCCGGGCCAGGGGGAATGGGAAAAAGATGACCAAAAGCGCAGTTGAAAAAAAAAGTCTTTAGGCGTGACCTGAAAATAGGAAAGGAGAGGACAAGGTGAAGGGAGTGAGGAAGGGAGTTCCAGAGTCTCAGCGCATAGTGGCTGAAGGCACGGCCGCTGAAAGTGGAATAGAGGATTCGGGGGACAAGGGGGAGGCCAGACCCGGTGGAGCAAAGGCAACGGATGGAGATCAGAGATGTAGGGGGTCAGTGCAGAAGAGTGGAGGGATTTGAAAACGAAAGTGAAGATCTTGAAATCAACCTGCTCTGAGAGGGAGCCAATGAAGTCTGGCAAAGACCAACGAAATCGGGGAGCAAAGTTAGGCATTCAAACATATCAAAGCATGTTTGCTCACAGGGTTTGTTATAAAGTCTATTTGAGATGTTTGAAGACATGAAGGGTTGTGGACTGTTCTGATGAAGGCTCAGTTTCCTTTCTCCATAGATGATGCCTGACTTGCTGAGCATTCTCAGCGATTTCTGTTTTTGTTTCAGATTTCCAGCATCTGCAGGTATTTTGCACTTTTGTCATAAAGACTATGTATTTGTAGGTAAACCAACCAGAACAACAACAATATTACATTTGTATATCAGCAGCCAATGTCTCACAAACAGCCACAAACAGCCATGAAGTGAATAACCAATTTTTAGCTAGATGATTATTGCATAGGTTAGCATCAAGGGATCTTTATTACCCACTACATAGGCCAACAAGATCCCAGTTTAATGACTTATTCAAAGAGAAGTCTCCCAGCATATCATTAGTGCTTGGATTATGAACTGAAAATCATGACACGAAGCATGAACTTAAAACCTTTTGACTCAGAAGTGAGACCAATTCCAACTGAGCCAACATTGTTAATGTGACCATTTAGCCAATTGGGGTGGGTGGGGTTGAAATCAGGACGAGACGTAATTTGTGAAGTGATGCAATAAATAATTGATACCACAAAAAATACTGTAAATGCACCCAAGAGCAGTGTTTTGACCTACCATCCAAGCACGAGGCCTTGTCCCGTCTGTCAATCAACAGGTATCTGGGGCTGTCTGGGAACCAAGGCAGGCTGAGGAGTTGAATCAGGGCAGGCAGCCCACTGAAGGCCAACAAGAAATGCCATCCATGTTCAGTGCCCAACACTTCTCTGGGAAACATAAAGGGAACACATCAATATGACATCTATAACATCTAGTTACTTTATATGTGTATAAACATGAGTTTCTGGGAGCAGCAGTTATGGAGAAGCAGCTAAAGCCAGTGCTCACTAAAACAGCATCATGCCTAACAACAACCTTTATTTAAGCAGGACAATAGAATCATAGAATTTTACGGCACAAAAGGAGGCCATTTGGCCCATCGAGTCTGTGCTGGCTCTTTAGAAAGAGCAATTCAATCCCACTCCCCAACTTTCTCCTCATAACTGCGCAAACCGATCCTCCCCAAATAAATATCTACCTCTCTTTTAAAAATTGTTATTGAATCGGCCTCCACTACCTTTTCAGGCAATGCATTCCAGATTCGAACAACTCACTGAGTGAAAACATTTCTCCTCACCTCCCCTCTGCTCCTTTTAGAAACAATTTTAAATCTGTGACCTTGAATCACTGATACACCCACTAGAGGAAACAGTTTTTCCCTGTTTACCCTGTCAAATCCCCTCATGATCTTGAAAACCTCTATTAGGTCTCCTCGTAACCTTCTCTGCTCCAATGACAATAACTGACCTCTCTAGCCTTTCTTCATAACTGAAGTCCCTCATTCCTGATACCATCCTGGTAAATCTCCTCTGCACCCTTTCCAATGCCTTAACATTCTTCCTAAAGTGTGGTGACCAGAATTGAGGCCTAACCAACGTTTTATAGAGGTTGGTCAGAACTTCTTGACTTTTGTACTCTATGCCCCTATTTATAAAGCCTGGTATCCCGTATGCCTTTTAACAGCCTTGTCTACATGTCCTGGCACCTTCAAAGAATCACTTACACAAACCTCCAGGTCTCTCTGTTCCTTCATACCATTTAAAATTGTAGAAGCTAGCCAATATTGCCTCCCCCCATTTCTCCTCCCAAAATGCATCACCTCACATTTCTCCACATTAAATTTCATCTGCCATGTATCTGCCCATTTTACCATTCTGTCTATATCTTCTTGCAGATGTCTACCATCCTCCTCACTATTTACTATTTTTCCTAACTTTTTGTCATCTGCAAACTTGGAAATGGCCAAGTCCAGATCAGAAATTAAAAAGAGCAGTGGTCCCAATACCAATCCCTGAGGGACACCACTGTACACTTCCCTCAAGTCAGAAAAACAGCCGTTCACCACAACTCTCTGCTTTCTGTCTCCCAGCCAGTTCTGGATCCATGTTGCCACTGAACCTTTAAAGCCATGGGCCTCGATTTTCCTTATAAACTTTTTATGTGGCACTTTGTCAAATGCCTTTTGAAAGTCCATAAAACTACAGCAACTGCACTACCCTCATCCATCCATTCTTTAATAGTCAGAAGCAGCTCCTTACAAAAAAATGTACAGCTCTGCACTGGGGGAAGAGGCTGGTGAGACGACAGTTAGCTCAATAATACTGACTCACTAACTACAATAAAGCCCATTTATCCGGCACCCTTGAGACCTGACCAATGCCGGTTAAAGTGCATGCCGGATATTCAGCCAAAAATACAATTAAAAAATAGATACATATAATGCATTTTTCCAGATAAAATCCGTTTAATCGAATGCAGACTTTTTTTGAGGTGCCAGTTATACGGAAGTTGCGGTTGATCGGGTCACGGATAAACATGCTTTTATTGTATAAGGAATTGAGACACTTTTGAGACATCTCAATAAAGTGATACTGAGCTTTATCCAATGTAAGGATTACAACTATTATTGTTAATTATTGGAAATAAAAATAATAATCCTTGCAATTGTTATTGTCAAGTCAACAACAATAACTCAATGACATTTATAGAGAAACAAAACACAAAATACTACAGATGCTGGAAATCTGGGAAACAAAAACAGAAGTTGCTGTGAAAACTCAGCAGGTCAGGCAGCATCCATGGAGAAAGGAAAGTGAGTCAACATTTTGGGTCCACGACCCTTCATCAGAACATTTATAGAGTGCCTTTCACATCGGGAGGACGTCCCAAGGCACTGAACAGTCAGGTCAGGACCTGAGCAAGGGGGAGGGAGGTGATCTCAAAATGCTGCAGAGGGTTCACCACAAAGAATAGTGTAAGCAAATGCAGCCCCCAATCGGCAACATCGCCACAAACAGCAATGACATCAATCACCAAAAGTGTGGAACTGAAACCTGTGGCCTGGGCCACCAGGTTGCACAAGATGGATTGTTCTAGATGTGACGAGCTCTAGTAAAAGGCTCTTCCTGAGCGGTTGCACATCTGCAATTAGGTGAAAGTTTTTGCTTTGGGAAGGTTTGGATTATACTGTATCAGGATTTCAAAGGCAGAACAAATTCTTTCAAAAATTCAGTTTCCTGTCTGAGTTTTGCCAATTGCATAACATGAGAGGCAGAGCGGCACACCAGTTGATTATGTGATTATTATTATTATGGGTAACAATTGGGTTGTTCAGACCACTTGTGTCAGGAGATTAGAACAAATCGTTTTTTTGACACACAATTGTTAGGATGCTGACAGCTCCGCAGGGTGGTTGGGGCATAATCCAAATGAGAGAATGAGAAAGATATTTTTAAAAGAATAATTTAATGGTTATGGGAAAAAGGCAGGTTAATGCGATGATATGAATTGCCTTTTTGAATTGCTGTGCTGAGAGATTGCAGTGTTATCTATTCATTCTTTGTGCTACTCATGATTGCGTCAAGGTACTCTGCTACATGAAGGATATTACCAACCATTAAGCCTGGGATAAAAACAAAAGTTGCTGCGGGAATTCAGCAGGTCAAGCAGCATCCATGGAGAAAGGAAAAAGAGTCAATGTTTCGGGTCTACAACCATTCGTCAGTTCTGCTGGAGAGTTTCTGCATCAACTTTTGTTTTTGATTCAGATTCCCAGCATCTGTATATTTTGTGTTTTGATTAAGCCTGGGATGGCCATCTGATGGCTAACCAATATGTACTCAATGACAAAGTGATATAGCCAGTGACTTTCTTGTTTCTGCAGCTCAAGTGTTATACAAACTAAAGCTAGCTGCAAGTCACTCATTCAGTAATCGGAATGTTTCAGAGTAACTATAAAGGGAATAACAGCTATTAAGTAAAATCATTGATTATTAAAGCCAAACCAGAAGTCTTTGGAGGATATTGGACCTTTCTGACAGACCTCAGTTTAATGTCTAATCTGCTGATAGACAGCTTGGCCATACGTACAACACCCCCAGCATAGCCTTAGAATGCAATGTGAAACCTCCCAGATTTGGAGCCATAACTGTTGGAACACACCAGATTTGTAAAATGTGTTCCTATAATCAAGCTTAATATTTGTCTTGATTGCTATCCATGGGTATGTAGCTGGGGAAAGCACTGCTCAAAGAACATAATAAGAGGAAAATAGTGACATTGCTCTTATGCCTTTGAGGCTGAGATGTTGCTGCTTCACCCTGTAGTTGCCATATTGCCAGAATATGTAGTATGTCCTCTTTGGAGCTTAAATACAAGCTCTGCAGGACACTACCCTATATAAAGGGTGCTGTATAAATACAAGCTGTTGTTGAATTGCCTCCAATGTAACTCACCTGGCAACAGAAGGTGGGAATTAAGTTGATGCTCTGCAGTAATTCTAGTCTGGTTTCTGAGTTCTGTCAGTACACAATTCTCCAAGCACTAATGACAATGGGCCAGCCAGCCTGGCTAACTGCCGGGATCACAATAGTCACTGGGAGCAGGGATTCTTCCCACTTGGCTCTTGTTCGCTCTGCAAGCGAAAGCCCTAATGGATTAAAAAAAACAGAAATCGCTGGAAACACTCAGCGGGTCAGGCAGCATCTATGGAGAAAGGACAGTGAATCAATGTTTTGGGTCCATGACACTTCATCAGAACTGTTTCTGGCAAAGGGCGTGGACCTGAAACGTCAACTCACTTTTCCTTTCTCCATAGATGCTGCCTGACCTGCTGAGTGTTCCCAGCGATTTCCATTTTTGTTTCAGATTTCCAGCATCTGCGGTATTTTGCATTTTTGCCTTAATGGATAGTAAAGTTCCAGCAGTGCAGTGCTTGTCGGACAGATTTCACAATAGCAGTTTTAATTAGTTGAACTCCAGCAGTATTTCTGGGGTAAGTAAATCTTGTCTCTCAGTAAACTGCATCTAATACTTTCCAGGACTAAGTGATCAGGTTCATCTCTCAGAGAAGCCAGTAGACATTCCAGATAAAGATGAGTTTTTATGCATATATGGAACTTTCAGTCTAGTTTGGAACCACTTATGCAAAGTGATGAGTTTCCACAATGTTTGAGACATTCAGCCGACCAAAACAAAGGATATCAGCAAGAAAAAATCAGAGATGGTATTAGTATATAGCATATACAGCAACAGCTTCATTCTGCAATCACTTCCTTCACCTGCCTCTTAAAATCATATCAAGCTAGTTGCTCTATCCGCTTAGCAAGTCTTTGTCAGCTCCACATCCCCCACCCACCCCCACATACCCCACCCTTCCCCACATGCCCCACCCTTCCCCACATGCCCCACCCTCCCCCACGTCCCCCACGCTCCCCCATGTACCCCACCCTCCCCCATATGTCTCCCACCCTGATCCACATTCCCCACCCTTCTCACTCCAGGTTGATCAAACTTTATTCTTTTTGCACCCACCCTTTGGAACTCTATCCCCAGAGCCCCTCCAGCTTGCCCACTCCATTGCCTCCTTGAAGGCTCATCTCAAGATTTTCCTCAATGTCTTCAGTCATCTTCCCACCATCCCCCCATTTTGTCCTCCATTACTTTTAACTCCAGTCCACAGCTTAGGTGCAAACTCTGACTGTCCTGATAATATGAAAGGCTCTAGATAAAGGCAATATGTTGTTATTGCAAAATATTACCATACTCTGCAGATATGAATAAGTCCAAATATCAGAACCAGGATCACATTTACCTGAGTCCAATGGCCTGTCCGGTCACTTTACCAAACGCAACAAACATGGCTCGTGTCAAAGACACAACTCCTCGAAGTTTGATTGGTGAACATTCTCCAAGGTACATACTCTGGACATTGAGGCCAATACCTTCACATAAACAAGGGAGAACATGTGAGTTCATTGCTGAGCACCTCGATGTGCTGCCATTGTCCAGGCTCAAGCCATTCTCTGTGTGGTGTGTAGTTTGGACTTTTTGAGGGAAGCTGAAAGTGTTTTGATCCCCAACAACTGCTCCACAGCTTGTTGGCAAATCAGACTGGGTATCAGATATTTCAATCACCTCCATTCCACCATCATCGGCCATGCTTTCAGCCACTACACCCTGAAGCTTTGGAACTTCCTCCCACAACACACACAAACATACACACAGTGTCCAGCATATACACACATACACCAAACATACAAAGTCATCATCACATGCACAGTCACCAGTATACACACACAAAGTCATCAGCAAACACACACACTCACTGACACACGCAGTCAACAGCATACACACAGGGTCACAAGCACACACACATATAGTCACCAGCACACATCTACAAAGTCATCAACAAACACACAGTCACCAGCACACAAACACATACACACAGGCACCACCACACATACAGTTTCCCACACACAGACACACAGGCACTGCCACACACAGTCACCAACACACACACACACACAGTCACCAGTACACTAACAACACATATAGTCACCAGCACACACACAGTCACAAACACACACACACAGACAATCACATTCAATGATACACATACTGTTACCAGCACACACAATCACTAACACACACACTCACTGACACACACAGTTACCAATACACTCACAGTCACCAACACACACACTCACAAAGTTACCAACACACACAGTCACCAGCACACACACTTATAAAGTCACCAACACACATAATCACCAGCACACACAGTTGTTAGCACTATTATATTTAGAGTAACACTCTGCATTAGCAAACAGAGAGTGTTTACTTCCCATTCATTGCTATGACATATATCTGTTTATATGCAAACATAATTGATTCCTGGGAGATTGACCTCCCAGGAATTGGAGTATAAATCAGTTGATGCTGAGGACCTTCTGCTCTTCAAACATTCTGCGGTGTCTGAGATTTGTCAGTACATTGGCAAGATTGGTTTGGGTGAAAAAATCCCTCAGGCCCATCTTACCTCATCCTTCCAGAAACCAACCTTACTTTCCATCATCACAGCATCAAGCTGTTCATTTAAATGAGTCTAGTATCCTGGCCGCTACACTATCTGGGTACCTGCACCAGTTATTGTTATTCCTCTGAGTAAAGACATTTTTTCTGAGATCTTTCCTGAAATTGCCCTGTACAATTCTAAATCCATGTCCTCTTGTTCTCCTGCCCTAATGTATTGATCTTGGCTTCTCCTTCAATTCTATTTAAAATGTTACGCTCTTCTATGGGTTTCCTCTGAGCCATCTTCTCTCAAGATTGAAGAGCTTTAGCTTGTCTACTCATTGTTCACCACTCATACCTTTCATCTAGGGCAATGGTATTATAGGGCTTGGGTAGCCCTCTTGTGTTGCAGAACCAGAACTGTACAAGGTGAGGACTGACCAGAGCCCCATACAGCCTGGAGTGGCTGCAGGTTGCCTGGAAAATACTATTAAAGCAACAATGATGTAAGAATTTTCCAACCAAGCATAGTGTGAAAAATAATAATAATTATTAGTAGTACTATTATTATTGTTATTAATATTATCAACTCTAGGCTTCTCAGTACAGACCGATAGCTTGTCCCTTGTCTCTCCTATCCAGTGGAGCACCACATTCAGAGATTAAACAAATCGCATCCTTTAATAATTCAGAATTAATCTGAACAAATGAGTGAAGCAGCTATGTACCTGCATTGATTCCATACAATAAGCGTCCCACCATAATCATCTCGAATGATCCAGCTGTCCGACTGAATAGCATTATTATAGCTGATAGAATATTCACCAGATTATTAAAGAGTAGGACTTTCTTTCTGAAATACACAATAATAAGGTTAGATCTCATGCTGCATTGTATTTGTCCTTCTCAGCTCTCCCCTCTCACCCCACAGTTTGAGCTCCCAGGCAGTTGTGTGAAGCATTTTGAGAATTTTCCCAACATGACAGGTATTATTATTATTATTATTTATAATGAGAACATCAGCATAATAAACCTTGTATTTGATATAGCACCTTATCACATTATCAAAATTTCGCAATGCACTTCATAGGATTTAATTGGTTTGACTGCGCATTTTGTGGGTGAAATATGATAGCCAGTTTGCATACAGCAATTTCCCACAAACAAGTATGAAGTAAGTGATTCATTTGGTGTATTGTTGGCCAGAAACAAATTTGCTTCTCTTTTGATAAAGAGCTATGGGATCTCTAACCTCCACTTGGACAGACGACCTCAGTTCAGCATCTCATCCAAATTACAGCACATCCGACAACACAGCACACACAGCACTGCACCTTGTGATTTCAAGTTCTGACATGGGGCTTCAACCCACAATCCTCTGACTCAAAGGTGAGAGATATCACTGAGCCACGCTGAAAATCTAACATAAATGTAGACTGCTGATGTTCAGGATGTATAGGGGGCATAGAGCAAATATTACATTTTGACCAGAAATCTGTCTATTTCAGAAAAATAAACCCTTCCACCCACTGGATCTGATCCTTTGAGAATTCGTTCCAACCAGTTTCCCGCTATAGTCCTGACCACTACCACTCTCCCTGATAGCCCATGGCTGCTGCGCATTAACCTCTGTTGATATAAACTCTCAGGTCTGTCCTGAGCTTCCCCTGTACAACTCTCCTCCTGCCATAGTGCAGCAGAAAGTCTTGTTGCCAGATTAATTGCTCTATCTCAATTACAACCTTATATAATAAAAATAATAACAATAATAATCCTTGCATTTAATATAGGTTATGTCTTTAAAATGTCTCAAAGCGCTTCATGAAATGTAAAGTGAATTGACTGATATTTTTGCGGTTGAAATGTGGCAGCCAATTGCACAAAGCTGTGTCCCACAACAGTCGTGGGTTGATTGATCAAAATATATATTTTTAAAAGAATTATTACCCCCGGAAAAATGATCCACCAATCAACTAGCAACCCGGTTCTTGCTTACTGCTCGCAAAGACGTGTAACCACCGAGCTACAAATAGATCTGATTATGCAAAGAGCCCTAAATTATCTGGAACTATTTTAAATGCATACAAAAAATAATTGATAAAAATATATTTATGTTGATAGTTTCAGAGATCCTACCTTCCGTACTTCACTGCTAGATGCCCGGCATTCAGTGTTCCCAGCAGGCCTCCAATAGGATAGATGGAAACAATTAAGGACCAAATAAATTTGACTGTGGTGTCTTCCAGCTTGGTGCCGAAACGCTCAGTCCATGTGCCAGCAATAAATTGCTTAATATACTGTAAACCCAGATTAAAACAAGAATTTGTTTTAAAAACTGAAAATCTGTATCAAATTAATCAAAATTTATACATATTAATTTTGTAAATACTGTATATAATCGAGACTATTTAGTAAAATATAATAAGTAGCTACACACATAATCAGAATCATGAGATTGTGGGGCTTTGAGCACTTTCATAAGATGAGGGTTTATTATGTATATTTAATCATGTTTTAATTTATTGAAGCGGAGGTTGGTTGTAATGAAATAGAATTTGGTTGTAAGTGACTTTGTTTCTCTCACATTATACACTGAACAGCACTGTCACAACTCTTCAGTCCATTGGGCTTCTTGTAATTTGCAAGCATGGAAAATTGTCTCTGCCAGAATATTCATGGAATATAGCAATGACTCAGAGTATGATATAGACAATGCATAAATTTAGGAAGGTCATTTGATATATTTGAAAATGATCTCCCCCCCCACCATCAAGAAGGCAGAACCCAGGCTTCTTCAGCCAAGTTTATACGTTAGATTATTCAACATATTTTCATTTTGTTCCTTATGAAAAGAAACATACGATGTTACTCACAAGATTTTCTTTGACCCAACAAAAGGTTATGTACCCTGCATGTAAGCAAGGTATACAAGCCCATGATTAGCACATGCAAGGTGAGCAATTCAATGAAGGTTAAATTGGAACCCAGCCTGTATACCAAGCCACCGTAATAATAATCCAAGCCAAATGATAACAACTTTTTTCTCTGTCCTATTGAGAGTGTTATAGAGACATATATCCAAATGCATAAGGCTAGTTTGCTTACAGCTGAGTTTGCATTGATGGAAGAGACATTGAATCCATATTGGAAGCTTCCTCCAATTCCAGCCACCAGGATCAATGGGAAAAGCATCTGTCCCTGCAACTACAAAAAAAGAGTCTGAGTCATATTTCAACCCACCTGATCCATTACTGGCACAATAAACAAAAGATCTGAAAAAATAACAGACCAATCATATATATAATAATAATAATCATTTTGTTATAGCACATTATCCCATCATTGAGATGTCTCAAAGCGATTCACAGAATGCACTGTGAAGTGTATTGATTGTGCATTTTTTGTGGGCGAAATGCAGCAGACAGTTTGCCTCACAGACAACTGTGGAGAGAGGGACCATTTTTATTTAGGGGTTCTGTTGACAGAAACTCCCTTCTCTAGTCAAATAGAGCCAGGGGATCTTTAACATCCACTGGCTAGGCATTCATGACCTCAGTTAACCTCTCATCCAAAGTACGACACCTCTAACAATGCTCACACTGAATTGGAGTATCAGATTAGATAATGTGATTCTATATCCTGACGTGGGGCTTGAACCTATGTCCTTCTGACTGACAGTCGAGAATGCTACCACTGTATCAGGCTGTCACACATATTACAAGCATTCTAATAATAAAATCTAAAAGTAATAAATCATGTAAATAGACACAGAGTTGATGGAAATGTTACAGCATCACAACTGCAATAATTTGTTGGTAATGTTCGCAGAAAGGCCTGTGTCATGCGGTGGGTGGGGTGGGGGGGGATTTGAATCCAGTCCAAACTGGTGGGATGAAAGCTGTTTCTGATTTATTAGTGATCAGTAACAGAACCAATCATTCTCAGGTTATCTACCACACTGGATCACTGCAAAGTAAAGTTCCCTTTATACTGTTGCTGTGCCTTGGGACATCCTCCAGACGTGAAAGGCGCTATACAAGTATAATTTTGTTGTTATTGTTGCATCAAGCACTGTTAAATCAGATCCAATGAAGGTTAAGTGAAGAGGAAACTTTCTTTACAGCTTCAAGCATTCTATGTGAGTTCAGTCAGGAACCCAGGTGTCTGGTTCGACCCTCAACTGTCTTTCCTCCCCCACATCAAAGCCTTTCCTCATCTCCGCAATATTCAAGATCTTGGTCCTCCACAACCTTGCCCCACCCTACATTGGTGACATTCTAACCCCTTACTAACCTGCCCACCCCATCCGCTCAGCAGGCTCTGGCCTGCTCCACTTCCCCTGACCCATCCTCCCCACCATTGATTGGCGGGCGAGCCTTTAGCTACTCTATCTCCGACCTCTGGAACTCCATCCCACAGTCCCTCCACGTCACCCCTTCCTGTCCTCTTTCAAGTCCCGCCTCAAGAATCTCCTCTTCGATGGTCCCATCGGTAATTCCTAATCCACCCCTTCCCTCCTCCACCCCTGTCCCCAGCTTGGGTCTGACACAGTGACTATCTAGCACCTTGGGATGTCCTCCTAACTTGAAAGGTGCTATACAAGTGTAATTTTGTTATTGTTGTTGAGTTCTATCAAGGGTTAGATACAGAGTACAGTTGCCACTGCACAGTCCCACTAATGTCCTCAATCTTAGATAATATGGACTAGAATGATACTTCCATTTGCCAATATTCTGTGATCTCTCAGAGCATAAATTCAACTTGGCGCCAACAACCACTGTTGTACTGTCAGTACAAACTGATGTAGTATTGACTATTTCATTAGGAATTAAGTAGAAACCACCTCAATTTATTTCCCCAGTGTGCTAGCAGAAGCAGCACATGGAACTGGTCTTCAGTTAGATAATAATAATAATAGATGTCCAGAAATTCCATCAAAAATGAAATTTTACAAGAGCAAAACTGTAATGTAAAACTGTACTGTGCAGACAAGATATTGCACAGGACGAGAGAACCTACCAGCTTCTTCAGCATCTTGTCCTGTCAATGTGTCCAGCAACAAATCTCTATTCTCACTGTTGTGGGGTTTGACCCTTACACAAATGGCACTGAGATATTTAAAGCTGGACAGAAATATGAGCCAATAGAGCTTAAGATGTGAATTGCTGTTTTTTAACTTGAGTCTAATTTATTAACTTCTTTGCGCAAAGAGTCAACTATATTCAGCAGGTGCTTCCACGGTCTATTAACCGTGCCTGCTGGGCTATGTTTCATCAGATTCTCTGCGTCACAAATAAAGTTTAACATTAAACTTTAAATAGATTGAATTTTTTGTGTAACCTGTCCAATTAAAATTATGATATTAGTACACAGGGTCCATGCTTCTCTGTTGAAAAATGAATGCAATCCTAGTTTTCTGATTCTCACCATCAATGTATCTGGTCATCTAGTGAGTCAATCTTCCTGTGGTTTTCGTATCCTTTGCCTAAACACCTTTGCATCCCAGGTGCTGGTGCAAATGAGTTCTAAACATTTTAGAGAGCGAAGGAGAATGTCCTGAATTCATGGCTCATGTAGGAACCATCAAGAGCAAAGTGTAGGTTTCAGGTCCTGCAGAGAGTGATCCAGGAATTAGGAGATAAATTGAGATTATCTGAAGTGAAGTGTTGAGGGTTGTAATTCAAGGATTACGCTCTGTGCCAGTCAGCATAGGAACAATTAGCAGGAGAGATAGCAAGGAAGCATTTAGATTGTTAGGACTTTGAGACCAGTTGTGGGGCAGATGTGAGCTATCAGAATGGATGGGGCTACATCTAAACAAGACTGGGAAAATAACTGGGACTGCGACAGAGGATTTAAATTAATATGTCAGGGTGGGTATCAGTGAGAAGAAACATGACTGATATGGAGGAGGAGTGAGAGGGGTAGAGATATGAAGATAACCAAATAGAATGACTTTAAATAATGATTGGTATAGAAGAGAGGGAGTGAGCAGAATTTAAATACTCAACAACAACAATAAAATTACATTTGTATAGCGCCTTTCACATCAGGAGGACGTACCGAGGCACTGGACAATCAATGTTTTGGACCCGAGCTGGCAGTCAGGATTGGGGAGTGTGGAAGGCATGGAGGAAGAAGGGGGGTGATTGATGGCACGGTAGAAGAGAAGGATCTTGAGATAGGTCTTGAAGGAGGCTAGGAAGGGGGCAAGGTGCGGGATGGAATTCCAGAGGGTGGGGGCGGAGAGGCTGAAGGCCCGATCACGAATGGTGGGGCGGATAATGCAGGGACATGAAATACTCAGGGAAGAGAAGACATGGAATGAAAATTTGTTGCACTATCAATACAGGAACATGCAGAACTAGAACAACATGAGAGAACTGGGGTCAATAAACAAAAGTGAGGAATTGGATATGATTACATTAACAGAAATGTGGTTACAACTTGGAAGTGATTGGCAATTAAATATTGCAGAATACAATATATTTAACAACAACAACTTGCATTTATATGATGTCCTTCATGTTTGACAGTGTCTCAGAGTATTTTACAGACTGATGCCGAGCTGGGGATGGGGAGGTAACTGTACACATGGCCAAAGAGGAAGGTCTTCAAGTGCGCCCTGAAAATTAGTGTGGGCAAGGCTGAGGGAGAGAGTCCATAGATTAGGGCTGGCTGTAGTGGCTAAAAGCATGGCCTCCTATATGGTGGGACAAAGGGTCTGGGAGACAAGGAGAGGGTCAGAGTTCGTTGAATGAAGGAGTTGTTCAGATCTGAAATGCAAGGCCTGAAAGGGTGGTGGAAGCCGATTCGATAACATCCTTTAAGAGAAGTAGATTATTATTTGGGAGGACAGCAGTAATCAGTAAGCAAACCAGATACTGCGTTGAGAGTAATATTGAGCTGAAAATCCTGCCTGTTTATAAATCACTGGTAGTTCTGGTCACCAAAATACAAATACTGTAGGATATTTCATCAATACAGGATACGGATGAGGCCAACCAAAATAATTGAGGGGATGGAGGGACTGGTCTCTGAGAAGTGTGGAGTCCTGTAGCTCAGTGGTTAGAGCACTAGCCTTACTAGCACAAGACCTGTGTTCGAATCCAGGCAGATCAGGGCGAAACCTTGGGCAAGTTTCCTTACTCCACACACCTAATAATAACCCCTCCCCAAAAAAACACACTAATAAAATTGGTCATTTCAATCCATGACTGTTTGTGGGTCAATGCTGTGAGCAATTGGCTGCCACGTTTCACCCACAAATATACAGTTAATTCACTTTACTGTACATTCTGTGAAGTGCTTTGAGACGTCTAGAAAACGGGAAAAGCTCTGTATCTAATGCAAGTATTAGTATTATTATATTAGATAAACTGGGCATGAGAAGTTGTTTTATCTTGTACTGAACAGTAGAAGCAGGGGACATGGCCTGAGATTGAAGGACGTAAATTCAAAACAAACCTGTGGAGACACTATTTCAGTGAGTGAGTAGTAAATGTATAGAACAGGCTCCCTGGGGAGACAGCGGAAGTACAAAGTGTTATTTGTTTCCAAAACAAATGAGATACATTTATTTATTTCTGCTGAAAATAATATCTGTGGATACGGTATATAGTTTGGGAAACAATATGTCAAGTGACTGCCCGGATGGTGGAAGGTGAACTAGATGGATCTTGGTCTTCTTTCCCCAGCAAATTCAACAGAATTGCAGGAATAAATAACATATCATCAGACAGCGATACAACAGTTCATTGCTGTAACAGAGACAATAGAACTAAATGAGAGCTGAGAAATTACTGACATCAGTGGTAGGGAAAATTCTTGAGTCCTTAATTAAAACGTCATTATGGGATACCTGGAAGACCATAACAAGATTAGGCAGAGTCAGCATGGCTTACAAAAGGGAAGTCATGCTTAACTAATCTTTTAGATTTTTTGAGGATGTTTCTAGCAGGTTGGATAGTGGGGGAACCAGTAGATGTAGTATATTTAGATTTTAAAAGTGCCACACAAAAGGCTATTGCACAAATCAAGGCCCACGGGATTAATGGAAACATATTAGCTTGGATAGAAGAGTGGCTAATGGGTAGAAAACAGAGAGTAGGGATAAACGGGTCATTCTCGAATTGGCAGGATGTAACTAGTGGAGTGCCACAAGGATCAGTGCTTTGGCCTCAGCTATTTACAATTTACATCAATGATCTAGACGAGGACATTGGTAGGAGAGTCAGCTGTGAGGATGATGCAAAAAGATTGCAATGGAATATAATAGGCTAGGGCAGTGGGCGAGTAGGTGTCAGTTGGAAATTGATTTGGGGAAGTGTGAAATTATTTACCTAGGTAGCAAAAATAAAAAATAAAAATTATTTTCTAGACAGGGAGAGGTTAGATAGTGTTAGTAATCAAAAGGATTTGAGTGTTCTTGTACACCAGTCTCAAAAAGGTTAGTTTTCAGGTGCAGCAAGCAACTAAGAAGGCGAATGGCATGTTAGCGTTCATTTCAAAAGGTTTAGAGTATAAGAGTAGGGAAGTCTTGCTGCAACAGTATCGGGCTCTGGTGAGACCGCACCTAGAGTATTGTGTGCAGTTTTGGTCTCCTTATTTAATAAAGGACATACTTGCCTTAGAGGGGGGGCAGCGTAGATTCACTAGGTTAGTTCCTGGGATGAGGGGACTGACCTATGAGGCTAGATTGAATAAAACTAGGGCTGTATTCTCTAGTAAAGAATTAGGGGAGATCTTATTGAAACATATAAGATTCTTAAAGGGCTAGATAAAGTAGACAGTGAAAGACTGTTTCCCCTGGTAGGAGAATCTATAACCAGGGCTCACAGTCTTAAAATTAAGGGTCAGCCTTTTAGAACAGAATTGAGGAAACATTTCTTCACTCAGAGGGTAGTGAATTTATGGAATTCACTATCCCAGAAGGCTGTAGAGGCTCAGTACTTGAACATTTTCAAGGCTGAGACTGATAGATTTTTTTTAAATAGAGGGATTAGGGGATATGGAGATAGGGCAGGTAATTAGAGTTAGGTGAGAGGATCAGCCATGATCTTATTGAATGGCGGGGCAGGCTCGAAGGGCCGAATGGCCTACTCCTGCTCCTAATTCTTATGTTCTTATGTTTACTAAAGTTCATAATAATTGTATAAAAGATGTTTGAATTGTTGTGAAAGTCAATTCACTAGATTCTGGAAATAATAATAATCCTTGCATTTGATACAGTGCCTTATCATGTCTTTAAGAAAAGCGCTTCCCATAATCTCACTAAGTATTATGTCCAAACCATAACTGGGTTAGATAACATGAAGATGGCAGCGTCGACAACCAACATTGTGTGCGGCAGAATGAGAGGTTAGATGTCCTGGGAAAGGCAGGGTGTGATTCCAATGCAGAGGTATGAACCATTTTGTGTGACAGCTAGAAAAGAAAGCAAGATATAAGCAGATATCAGGAGGCCAACAGCATGGATTCATGGATTCACCCACATTAGAAGGTGGAGAATAAAGGAGATTACCTGCAAGAGAGGTTTATTTCAAGGAAAGTAATATGGGGAAATATATTGCAAAGGAACAAAGTGAGATAGCATTGATTCCTTAGAACGGAATGAAAATGTCGGCATGTAATTTAATTTTGTTGTTGTTGTAATAGTTGGCTTTATAAATAGGAGTATAGAGTACAAAAGTCAGGAAGTGCTGACTAACCTCTATAAAACTTTGGTGAGGCCTCAGCTGGAGTACTGTGTCCAATTCTGGTCACCACACTATAGAAAAGATGTTAAGGCATTGGAAAGGGTGCAACAACAACAACAACAACTTCGATTTATATAGCGTCCTCCACGCTGGACGGCATCTCTGAGATGCGCTTCACAATAGCGGATCCCAGGTGCAAAGAAGGTTCACTAGAATGGTACCAGGATTGAGGGATTTCAGTTATGAGGAAAGGCTAGATAGGCTAGGTTTATTCTCTTTAAAACAGAGAAGGTTGAGAGGAGACCCAATAGAGGTTTATAAAATCATGAGGGGATTCGACAGGGTGAATAAGGAAAAACTGTTACCACTGTTGGGCGAATCAGTGACTTGTGGTCACAGATTTAAAATAGTTTCAAAATGAAGCAGAGGGGAGCTGAGGAGAAATGTTTTCATTCAACGGGTTGTTCGAATCTAGAATGCATTGCCTGAAAAGGTGGTGGAGGCCGATTCGAATAACAGCTTTTAAAAGAGATTTAGATCTTTATTTAGGGAGAACAGATCTGTTAGGTTGTGGGGAGAGAGCTGGGCAGTGGGATTGAGTTGCTCTGTTCAAAAAGCCGGCACAGACTAGATGGGCCGAATGGCCTCCTTTTGTGCCGTATAATTCTATGATTCTATAGTATGTCACATGTCACAGTGACATTGAAACAGGAAATGCAAGAATCAACAGGCAAGGCAGGAGGATTGACAAGGAATTCAGAACAATTTTTCCCAACCAGTTTGATAAATTTATACCATCATTAACGATCATTATATTAGTACTGTACCATTAAAGAAACAGAATGAGTTTCAATGGGGTACTGAGCAGGAAGCTGGGATTTGAAAAGTCAAATAAACATGAACTAATAGGCTTTCATATTGAAACTTTTCTCTGCAGATAGCAGCAGGAGGGGAAACATTTGTGCATTACAAAATCCCAGAGTGGGCTAATATCAAGTGTCATCTGTTCTTATCAGTTACTCCTCAGGCCAAGTTACATCTGCAGTTGCTCTCCTTTTGAAGCTCAGTCATGTAGAGATGCTTTGATCTGAACCTCGCTATGGTTTATTTATGTCAGGAGAGCTATGCCTTTGACTGGGATTGCAAAGTCAGAGGCTTGTTCTGAGGAGACAGTTCTGTTATCCTTGTACACCCACAATATCCCTTGCTATCCCTCACAAGTATCCAGGGTGGTTTTGGTGTTCAATCCTATAATTAGGTGTATTTGACTAATGACGTCTTTCACAATGAAATGTACAAACAATTGCTGTTTAAATGAAAGCAAATTGGGAAGCTTCAATCAATCAGAAGTATATTTTACACCTACAAAACACAAAATACTACAGATGCTGGGAATCTGAAACAAAAACAATAGTTTCTGGAGAAACTCAGCACGTTAGGCAGCATCCATGGAGAAAAGAAAAAGAGTCAATGTTTCGGATCTACAACTCTTTGTCAGTTCTGACGTCAGTTCTGACGAAGGGTTGTAGACCCGAAATGTTGACTCTTTTTCCTTTCTCCACGGATGCTGCCTGACCTGCTGAGTTTCCCCAGCAAGTTTTGTTTTTGTTTATATATTTTACACCTTTTTGACCTAGTTTGCGTATTCCCTCCTTCTGTGATTTATACAGAAAGCTTCTGTTAAGCACGGTTAACTCAACATAATGAATTTAACGTAAAAGTGCGCAAAGAACCAAACGCTGACTAATGAGTATTAATGGTTAGAGCAAGTACCTTTTGTTGTCACCAAGTAAACAAACGGTGACCAGGAGTGCATGTTGCTCATTCTTCTATGAGCATTGAGCCTTGGTAATTACCCAAATAGTAATTGTATTTCACCAGTTACTTCATTGGTGCCTTTCTTATGGAGCAATCAAAATCACCCTTTGAGTGACCCAATAGGGAAACAGTCCACCTTATATACATTGTAGATCGTCAGTTACCCATCAAATTGTTGCAAATTACGCTAGAGTCAGATGTGATGGCACCATAAGTATCAAAAACATTAAAAATATATACTGTATATTTAAAGAACCACAGGCAGAGAAAACAAAAGGGGTGGTCACCGTGAAGGGAGTGAGATCTGCCCTCACAAAAAAGAAGCAGTGAAAGTGGAATACAGATCTACTTTGAACCCTTGGTGACTTAGCTAAGGCCAGGCTTGCCAGGACTGGAGAGGCCACCCAGTTGATTTAATCGAGTGAGGATTACGTTTGCAACATATTTTGACATTCAGGACCCAGACGAGGGGAGTTGTCTGGGGGATACCTTATGTTCGTATTTCAGTTTAGTTGGGGGTGAGTGGAACGTAACCTCGCTCAAAAAAAAATCTCAGAGTAGCCATGTAGAAAATACAGAACAAACGTGTTTCATTATAAAGAAAATTACTTTGCGATGGAATATATATCGAAGGTTGTTGAATTTGAAATACTAGAATACACAGAAGCAAAGGGCCTCAGGTAAGAAAGGTAGGAAGGTGACATAACATTTGATATAGCATTTTCACCTACTTTAATGCCTCAATTTATTAAGTTATTTTACTTAATAAATAGTAAATTTACTAAATTTACTTTAGTAAGTTATTTTACTTCTTGTTCCTGTGAAAAATTGCATGTCAATATTCTCTCAATTCACATCTGTGATTCAATAGACTCTAGTCGAGAGTGTGAAACTAGGTCTAGGCTTCAGACTTGAAATTATTAAAACGAAGAGATGAACAATGAATTGGACTCCAAAGATTGTAGGAACATTTAAAAAAATGTTGGAAAGTAAATGTGAATTTGAGTGAAAGAGAGATTCCACTTGTTTGAGAGTTTTGGCTGAGACCAGCAAACTTCTCACTCCTTGATGCACTTGTGAATTTTAGTAATACTTTCATACTAAGTGGATTTTGTTCTCTTCCTGTCAGCGTGAGTCCCTGTTTCAAAGGTGACTCAACCGAGTCAGAGTTACACATTGAGACCGGGATTCCCAGTTAACTCCAATGCCCAGTCACTGGGATGCCTAATTGGAGTCTGCTGGCATTACCAGAACCCCGATGTCAGCAGCTACTCTCTGAAGTGCTTACTCCTTTCTTGTTTTAGAATATTATAGAGACTCAAGAATACAGTCAATAAAAACAACAACTCTTTATTGAGACCAAGGAATCCTAGGTTACCTTGCATGTAAGAAATACAACAATTTAAGATATACAACAATGGAATCAAGTATAACTATTACACATAACTATATCAACTTGCAGCACAAAACAGCCTGGGATCTACACATCATTGCAACCTGGGTACCTCATGTACTCTGTTTGCTAAGTCTTTTGTAAACAGCTTACATAAGAACATAAGAATTAGGAGCAGGAGTAGGCCATTCGGCCCCTCGAGCCTGCCCCGCCATTTGATAAGATCATGGCTGATCTTCTGACCTAACTCTAATTACCTGCCCCATCGCCATATCCCCTAATCCCTCTATATTTAAAAAATCTATCAGTCTCAGCCTTGAGAAGCTTGAACAGCTTATGCAGTTAAATCCATTTAAAGGTGCAGGCCTCCCCATTTCCCTTAAATAATATATAATTTGTATATATATTATTTACACATTTCTACAAACTGCACAAATAGAATAACCGCCACAAAACCAACAAAACATTGGCCTGAGCGAGCTCCGGGTCTGTAAGTAGTAGTTTTAGCCACCACAGCAATGGGCTGCCCTAAATCAAGAACTTTTAATGAATTGAACTGTGCAAACACTTGTAAGTACAGCATGTTAGTCCCCCAATAACTTGTAACTCCATTTAATTTAGGCGGAGAACCATCCCTGGTGTATTAGTTGTGCTGTAGGATGTACTGTGCTGCTCCCTGCACTGGGGACAAAGCAGAAAGGACTTCTCTGAGGTCTTCTCTCTTGTGGTGTGCTGTAGCTCAGTGACCAGTATACTTGCTTAGCAGGTGAGAGACCTGGGTTTGATTCCCAGCTTGGGCAAAACCTTGGGCAGGTTTTCCTGCTCCACACCTTGATAATAATTCCTCAAGAAAATCAACAATAATTGAATTGGCCACTTCAATTCATTGTTGGACACTGTTGTGCGCAATTGGCTGCTGCATTTCACCCACAAATACAGTCGATTCACTTTACAGTGTATTCTGTGAAGCGCTTTGAGACGTCTTGAATACGTGAAAAGCGCTATATCAAATGCAAGCTGTATTATTAATATTATTCTTAGGACATCGTTGTCAAGCTTCCTGAGGCTAATCCCACCTAGTGATACCAGGCACACTGGGTGCACTCTGCTGAGGCTATGGGCAGCTCCTTACTACAGTGTTGAAGAGCAAGAGGATAACATTCTAATGTTGGAAGGAAAAGATGTACAATAAACTATTACTGTTCAGTCATCCATGAATGTATGTTTTTAATGATTGTTTTCTGGCCTTGTCATTTCTGTGGTTTAAACAGAACTGAGGTGACAGAGTTTGCTGTTGATGTCTTTAAACGTAAGAGCTAATCACTGCACTGATGGTTGCGTGAATCTTTAACTCTGTCAATTGCAATCAGTTAAAAAATGCTAAAATACAAACAGAAAATGTGAATACAGCAATTCTATTTCTTTCAACAAGACAAAATCTAAATCAGATAAAGAAAGGTTGCTTCAGGCCAAAAGCTGAGGACAATATACAACAACAACAACAACAAAATTACATTCATGGAGCGCCTTTCACATCCCAAGGTGCTGAACAGTCAGGGGTCAGTACCCGAGCATGGGGGAGGGGCAGGTTAGTGGGTGTGGAGGGAGAGAATGGCTGAAGGCCCGATCAAAGAGGAGGGGCCTTCAGCCATTCAGCCTTGAAGAGGAAGCAAGGAAGCAAGGTGAAGGGCCTGAGGGACGGAGTTCCAGAGTATGGAAACAGAGAGGCTGAAAGGCCGGCCACTGATGGTAGGGTGGGTCAGGTGGGAGAGACGGAACAGACCAGAGGCCACTGAACGGACACGGCTGTGAATGATCTTGAAAATATAATGACATATAGCCCCCACTTTCCTCCACAAACCAACCCAATATAATGACACCTCCCACCTCTCCCTCCACACCCCCTACCCTGCTCCTCCTCCATGCTCGGGTCCTTCGCCCCTCCCCAACCCCATACAATGATCAGTTTATTCCCCAAAATTAGTGGATGATGCAACGACAACAACGACAACAAAATTACATTTGTATAGCGCCTTTCATGTCGGGAGGACGTCCCAAGACGCTGAACAGTCAGTGTATCAGACTTGAGCTGGGGTCAGGATTGCGGAGGGTGGAGGGAAGGGAGGGGAAGGAAGTGACCAATGACATGGTCGAAGAGGAGGGTCTTGAGGTGGGACTTGAAGGGTACGAGAGAGGCATGAAGAGATTCGGGAATTCCAAAGTTTGCGGTCACTCGCTGAAGGCTTGCCTGCCGATGGTGGGGCAGTGGATGTGAAGCAGGCCAAAGTCTACTGAGCAGAGGCAAAGGACAGGTTGGTAGAAGGTTAGGAGGTCACAGAGGTAGGGGAGGTAATGGTTTCAAGGCTATGGAGAGATTTAAAACTGAGGAGTAGGATCGTGAATTGAATCTGCTGTGTGATGGGATGCCTGTAGATTCGGGTGGGTATGGGGTCATGGGGCCTAGTGCAGGAGAGGACATGGGTTCTGAATGATCTGCAGCCTATGGGGGAGTTATAATAATATTAATAATTATTATTATTATAATAATCTTTGCATTTGATATAGCACTTTTCATGTCTTCTGGACGTCTCAAAGCACTTCACAGAAATGTACTGTAAAGTAAATTGACTGAATATTTGTGTGCAAAACCAATTGTCCCACAAACATTCATGGATTGAAATGACCTATTTTATTATTGTATTATTTTGGGGAAGGATTGTTATTAGGTGTGTGGAGTAAGGAACCTTGCTCAAGGTTTTGCCTTGCCTGAATTCAACACAGGTCTCACGCATGTAAGGCAATTTGGCTTCAATCTATGGCTTTGGCATTCTTCTGAGAATAGTGTGACCAAAACTGGATACTGTGTAGAGATCTTGTAAATAATGAAAGGCTTTGACAGAGTAGGATTGGACATCAATTATTTGAACTGGTCACTGTGTTAGTGATTTTAGGTCATCAATTTAAGTTAAAAAGGAGTTAATTAAACAAATTGGGAGGATTTTTTAAAAATAGTTTGAGGTAGGAGAAGTTTTTTTTGAGGGATTATTATTAGGAGTAAGGAAACTTGCCCAAGGTTTTGACCTGGCTAGATTGGAACACAGGTCTCACGCTTGTAAGGCGAGTGTTCTAACCACTGAGCAACAGGACTCATGTAGCTCTCATCCAGGATTTGATATCCGACAGGCAGTCTGTCAGGACAGCACTTGTCCTGGAATCGAGGGTGGAGGCAGAGAGATAGAGTTGGGTGTCATCCGTATACATGTGGAAGTTGACCCCATGTCTGCGGATTATGTCACTAAGGGCGAGCATGTACATGTTGAAGAGGAGGGGACAAAGGAGAGAGCCCCGGGGGATACCATACATGACAGTGCTGGGGCTGGAGGAGAAACAGTTGGTGGCGACCAAGTAGGTGGGAGAGGTAAGATTCGAACCAGGCAAGGGCAGGTCTGTGAAGGTTGAGCTGAGAGGAGAGGTGGTGTAGGAGGATAAAGATCTTGAAGAAAATGAGAGACTTCAGAAGTCCATATGTATTTTGCTATAAAAGTACCAGAATCAAGCTTATAATGTCAAACAAATTCTACTCCCCCCAAAAAATGAAACTTTATTCTGATAATAATACAATTACATTAATACAGGTAAAGCGCCTTTCACATTGGGAGGACTTCCCAAGGCACTAGGCAATCAAAATCATCTTGTGAAACAGTCTCCTCACAGTGACCCCAACAATTACATCACAATGATGTCAATCTGCCAGCACCACTTGTTCCAATGAAGGAAACTGGAGTTTACCTGCGTCACTCACACTGAAAGTTTATTTGACCTCCAAATTTTATGAATAATAGATGACATTGTTGGAATATTCAGTCCTCTGTAACCCAGACCTTTGTACCCTTTTCCAGTGAGGTTAAACATAACATTTAACTATGGTTAGAAAGCTTCTGAAACATTCTCAAGCATTGCATCACATTTCAGTTAGCCATTAACATTTACAGCTCGGATGCTGATCCCTGACTGTCCAGTGATTAGCGACTTCCTCCTGACGTGAAAGGCACTATACAAATGTAATTTGTTTCTATTGTTGACAGTTTCTAAATTAAACACTATGTCAATAGCAAAACAATTGGCTATAGACTTGTGAGCCAAACGCAGCAGCCAATTGTGCACAGTAGTGTCCCACAAACAATCGTGGATTAAAGTGAACAATTTATTATTGGGCTTTTTCTTGAGGGATTGTTATCAGGTGTGTTGAGTAAGGAAACTTGCCCAAGATTTCACCCTACTGGGAATTGAATCAAGGTATCTAACTTGCGATGCGAGTACTCTAACCACTGAGATATAGGACTCCTAGATGGTAAATGGGATGGTTGTTAGAGAAGAGAGATAGGTCTAGAGAAGGTTTCCTGAGGATAGTGGGATTCCAGTGTGTGTTATATTCGAGATTGTATGACTTACACATGAGCAAAGTTTAGGGTATTGACTAAAGATTTGAGCACTGTGCATGGCTTTCCCACTGCAGGTTTCAGAAAGAAATGCCTGACTTGTTGGGTTTATGAAGTAACGTTAGGCCTCTGCTAGAGAACTGTGTACAATTCTGGTCACCACACTTCAGGAAGGATGTTAAGGCATTGACGAGATTTACTAGGATGGTACCAGGAATGAGGGACTTCAGCTATGAGGAAAGGCTAGAGAGGCTTGGAACAAAGAAGGTTTCGAGGAGACCTAATAAAGGATTTTAAGATCATGAGGGGATTTGACAGAGTAGATAGGGAAAAACTGTTTCCACTGGTGGGCGTATCAGTGATTCGTGGTCACAGATTTAAAATAGTTTCAAAAATAAAGAGTGGGGGTGAGGAGAAATGTTTTCACTCAGCGAGTTGTTCGAAGCTGGAATCCATTGCCTGAAAAGGTGGTGGCCGATTCAAAGCAACTTTTAAAAGAGGTAGACATTTATTTTGGGAGGACAGGTTTGCAAGCTTATGGGGAGAGAGCAGGGGAGTGGGATTAAATTGCTCTTTTTAAAGAGCTGGCATAGACTCGATGGGCCGAATGGCATCCTTTTGTGCCATTAAGATTCTATGATTCTAAAGTGGTAGGTCAGACTTTGTTGTGTGTAAATGGATGGCATTGGCAGTTTGAAGATCGTTGATTGCTGTAAGATTTACCAAATCGCTTTCTCAGCTCTGAAAGTAGCTGTGAAGCTTTATTCCAGGGAGTTGATTTGGATGGAGTGGAGTTCCTGGGGGTCAGACACTATTCCTGGTTTCTATTTGCCTGATTTGGATTACTTAATACTGATTTTTATTTAAATTGCACCAATTAAAGCCTCTTCTTGAAAGCTGTGCTGTGACCCTCGCTAGTGGAGCCTAGTTGATGATGGTCGAGCAGCTAGGGGGCAGGCTGGTGGGGCAGGCTCGGGGGCAGGCTCGGGGGCAGGCTGGTGAGGCAGGCCGTTAGTCCTCTCTCCTCACAGCAGTACACACTGCCATATTGGGTCCTCCTTCTCCTCAACCATGCTTTCACCCACCAAACCCTGAAACTTTGCAACTCCCTCCCCATCCCCCAGAGGATTGAATTCAAGATCCTCGTCCTCACTTTCAAGGCCATTCACGGCCTTGCCCCCCTATCTGACCTACTGTCCCCCTTTGAACCTGCCCACCCTCTCCGTTCAGCGGGCTCCAGTCTGCTGCATGTCCCCCGCCCAACCCGATCATCGGTGGCCGGGCTTTCAGCCTCTCTGCCCCCACACTCTGGAACTCCATCCCACAATCCCTTCGTCTCACTCCCTCCCTTGCCTCCTTCAGGGCCAGTCTCAAGACCCTCCTCTTCAATCGTGCCTTATGCTGCCCTCCCAACTCTTTCCCTCACCTCCTAACTCTCTCACCTCTTCCCCCTTACCCTGCTCTTCTCTCTTGCTCGGGTCCCGTCCTGACTGTTCAGGGCCTTGGAATGTCCTCTTGACCGACTGTCTGTCAGACATCAAATCCTGGATGAGAGCTAACTTTCTACAGTAAGCTAACTTACTACTGATTGGCTCGCTCCAGAACCATCTTGCATCAAGCACTGGCAACATCTATCTCCATGATTGCTCACTAAACCTCACCAAGCCAGTCACAAACCTAGGTGTCTTGTTCAATCCTCAACTGTCTCATCCCTCACATCCAAGCAATGACTCGCTCTGCGTTCCCGCAGCTCCATAATATTGCCCAACTCCACCATTACCTTATCCCCAATGGTCCCTGAAACCCTCATTACATCTCGGCTTGACTACGCAAACGACCTGTTTGTCGGCCTTCCCAATTCCTCCCTCCACAGGTTGCAGATAATCCAGAACTCTGCGGCCCATGTCCTCTACCACTCCAAGCTCTGTGACCCCCACCTCCCCCATCCTCGCCCGATTCCATTGGCTCCAATCATCCAGAGGATCCAATTCAGATCCTGGTCCTCACATTCAAAGCCCCCCATGGCTTCACCCCACCCTATGTGGGGTGAAGCCACCCTACGTCCATGACCTCCTAAACCTACAACCTGCCTGCCCCCTCTGCTCAGCAGCATCCGACCTACTCTATGTCCCCTGAGCTACCCAACCCACCATTGGTGGGCGAGCCTTTAGCCACTCTGCCAACCTCTGGAACTCCACCCCGCAGTCCCTTCACCTCGCCCTCTCCCTGGCCTCCTTCAAGTTCCGCCTCAAGACCCTCCTATTCAATCACTCTAAATCCCCCCCTTTTCACTCCACCCTCCCTGTCCCCAGCTCGGGTCTGAAACAATGACTGTCCAGCGCCTTGGGACATCCTCCTGACATCATTTTGTTGTAGGTGTTGCATTTGACACAGCACGTTTTACATCTTCTAGACGTCTTAAAGTGCTTTGTAGAATAGTGTAAAGTGAATTGACAGTATATTTTGTGGGCAAAAAATGGCAGGCAATTGCGCACAACAGTGTCCCACAGCCAGGGATTGAGTGACCACATTTTTTTTTAAATGTATTTTTTTTAATGTATTTTATTGATGGTCCACAGTTTCACTGTAGATTTCTGCTTAACCCCTGGTTTACTGGACTCTTAGTTTCCAGAATTTGAACTTAGGATGTAGATTCCCAGCAGCACAACTCTGAACAGCCCAGATGTTTTTTCTGCCCCAGCACCTTACTACCTTTCACAGTGACCAAGGATATTGACTTTGACTCAAACTGTTTGAATCCTGCAAGTAAGATAGATAGCATATTCATGCTTTTTAAAAAAAAAAAATGCTAAAAAATGCCTGTAAATGCCAGACCAGATCTCTCCCCCACCCACCAGTAGTCCAGCTATCTGGGATTTACCTCTACATGAATATGTTCTCTGATCGACAAACAATCACAGTAGATTACATCAGATTACAGATTAGAAAATAAAACCACTATAATTAAAATTAGGAACTTTATTTTAAAGAACTGATCTAGAAGTGCAATGGCACCTATACAAAAAGTTTTAAGGCAAAAATCCTGTACACTGTCTGTGGGGACTGGATACTAGGAGGAAGTCTTCTGAGGCAAATGACACGACTGCATCAGTGTTTATATACACAGTGTTGGGGGTCTGCGACACAGCAGCATAAGCTGCCGTAACAGGGAATGTCTGTTTGTCCATCTCTCAGGACTATCAGTTGTAAGTTGCTGGAGGATCTGCTCCTTTCCTGGATCAGGATCGGCTGCGGTCAGTTACCAGGCTGGTGCAGTGTTTGCGAGACGTCTCATACGCCTGTAAAATAAATTTTGAAGAGTTCACTTTGGCCACTTGTGCATATCATACAATCATAGAATTATACAGCACAAAAGGAGGCCATTCAGCCCATCTAGTCTGTGCCGGCTCTTTGAACAGAGCAACTCAATCCCACTGCCCAGCTCTCTCCCCATAACCTAACAGACCCGCTCTTCCTATATAAAGATCTAATTTTCTTTTAAAAGCTGTTATGGAATCTGCCTCCACCACCTTTTCAGGCAATGCATTCCAGATTCAAACAACCCGCTGAGTGAAAACATTTCTCCTCAGCTCCCCTCTGCTTCGTTTTCAAACTGTTTTAAATCTGTGATCACGAGTCACTGATTCGCCCACCAGTGGAAACAGTCTTTCCCTATTCACCCTGTCGAATCCCCTCATGATTTTATAAATCTCTATTAGCTCTCCTCTCAACCTTCTCTGTCCTAAGGAGAATAAACCTAGCCTATCTGGTAGGGTCCGGCGATATATCGATATATCGGTTATACCCGATATAATTTTCATATCGATACGCCGATATAGACATTTTGAAAATATCGACTTTTCGATATATCAAAGGAAAAAATCGGAATGCCGCACACTGAACTACAAGACCCAGAATGCTCATCTCTATACACAATGCACAGACCGAGGTGCAAAGCCGCCATATTGTATTCATAGTCCTCGAATACAATATACAGGTATGCAAGGGGTGAGGGGAGAGAGACGGCTGGGGGGGAGAGAGAGAGACGGTGGGGGGGAGAGAGAGACGGCTGGGGGGGGGTGGGGGAGGAGAGAGACGGCGGGGGGGGGGTAGAGAGAGATGGCAGGGGGTGGGGGGTGGGCGGGGAGAGAGAGACGGCAGGGGTGGGTGGGGAGTAGAGAGAGACGGTGGGGAGGGGGGTGGGGGGGAGAGAGAGACAGCGGGGGAGGTGGGGGGAGGGAGAGAGAGATGGCAGGGGGGGGGTGAGGGGGGGAGAGAGAGATGGTGGCGGGGGGGGAGAGAGAGAGACGGAGGGGGGGATGGGGGGTGGAGAGAGACGGGGGATGTGATAATATACAGACAGACAGACAGAGAGAGAGAGAGAGAGAGAGAGACAGAGAGACAGAGAGAGATGCGGGGAGGGGTGGGAGAGGAGAGAGACACAGAGAGAAAAACACAGAGATGGAGAGAGTGAGTGTGAGAGACACAGAGAGAGAGAGATACTTACCTCCCGAATGCGTGCGCACCTCCCAATGCGCGCGCGCGCCCCCCCCTCGAACGCGCGCGCGCACCTCGCGACGCGCACACACATGCGCAGTACAAAATCCCCGAAAATATCGATATTTCGGTATATCTCAATATAAGCCCATCGATATATCTAAATCGGAAAATTTCCATATCGACGGACCCTACTATCTAGCCTTTCCCCATAACTGAAGTCCCTCAATCCTGGTACTATTCTAGTAAACCTTCTTTGCACCCTTTCCAATGCCTTAACATCTTTCTAAAGTGTGGTGACCAGAATTGTACACAGTACTCCAGCTGAGGCCTAACCAAAGTCTTATAGAGGTTAGTCAGCACTTCCTGACTTTTGTACTCTATACCCCTATTTATAAAGCCTAGTATCCCATAGGGTGCGGTGATATATCGATATATCGCTAAAACCCGATATAATTTTCATATTGATACGCCGATATAGGCATTTCAAAAATATCAATATATCGAAAAGTCGACACATCGAGGGAAAAAATTAGAATGCGCTCACACTGAACAACAAGACCCAGAATGCTCATCTCTATATACAATGCACAGACCGAGGTGCAAAGCCGCCATATTGTATTCATAGTCCTCGAATACAATATACAGGAATGTGCGCGCATCCGGAAAGCACGTGCACCCGGAACGCACGCACACTCAGAATGCGCGCGCTGCACGCATGCGCAGTACGAAAAACCCGAAAATATAGATATTTCGGTATATCTCGATATGAGCCCATCGATATATCTAAATCGGAAAATTTCCATATCGACGGACCCTAGTATCCCATATGCCTTCTTAATGGCTTTGTCTACCTGTCCTGCCACCTTCAAAGAGTCACTAACACAAATCCCCAGGTCTCTCTGTTCCCTCACACCCCTTAAAATTGTACTATCTAGCCTATATTGCTTCCCCTCATTTCCTCTCCCAAATTGTATCACCTCACACTTCTCTGCATTAGATTCATAGATTCATAGATTCATAGAATTTTACGGCACAAAAGGAGGCCATTCGGCCCATCCAGTCTGTGCCGGCTCTTTGAAAAGAGCGATTCAATCCCACTGCCCTGCCTGCTCCCCATAGCCTAATAGACCTGTTCTCCCTAAATAAAGATCTAATTCCCTTTTAAAAGTTGTTATCGAATCAGCCTCCATCACCTTTTCAGGCAATGCATTCCAGATTCGAACAACTCGCTGAGTGAAAAAATTTCTCCTCAGCTCCCCTCTACTGCGCCTTGAAACTATTTTAAATCTGTGACCACGAGTCACAGATTCACCCACGAGTGGAAATAGTTTTTCTCTATTTGCCCTGTCGAAACCCCTCATGATCTTATAAACCTCTATTAGGTCTCCCCTCAATCTTCTCTGCTCCAGAGAGAATAACCCTAGCCTATCTAGCCTCTCCTCATAGCTGAAGTCCCTCAATCCTGGCACCATCCTAGTAAATCTTCGCTGTACCCTTTCCAATGCCTTCACATCCTTTCTGTAGTGTGGTGACCAGAATTGAACACAGTATTCCAGCTGAGGCCTCACCAAAGTCTTATAGAGGTTAGTCAGCACTTCCTGACTTTTGTACTCTATACCCCTATTTATAAAGCCTAGTATCCCATATGCCTTCTTAACAGCCTTGTCTACCTGTCCTGCCACCTTCAACGAGTCACTAACACAAATCCCCAGGTCTCTTTGTTCCTTCACACCATTTAAAATGGTACTATCTAGCCTATATTGCCTCCCTTCATTTCTTCTCCCAAAATGCATCACCTCACACTTCTCTGCATTAAACTTCATCTGCCATGTGTCTGCCCACTTTACCAATTTGTCTATATCCTCTTGCAGATGGCTACTATCCTCCTCACTATTTACTATTCTCCCTAACTTAGTGTCATCTGCAAACTTGGAAACTGTACTCCGTACACCCAAGTCCAGATCATTGATGTAGATTACAAACAGCAATGGTCCCAAAACCGATCCCTGTGGCACACCACTGCTCACTTCCCTCCAATCTGAAAAACAGCCGCTCACTATAACTCTCTGCTTTCTGTCTCGCAGCCAGTTGTGGATCCACGCAGCCACTGTCCCTTTTACGCCACTGTCCCTTTTACGCCTTTAATTTCATAATAAGTCTCTCATGTGGCACTTTGTCAAATGCCTTTTGAAAGTCCATGTAAACTACATCAACTGCGCTACCATTATCCACCCATTCCGTTACCTCATCAAAAAATTCTATCAGATTTGTAAGGCAAGATTTGCCTTTAACAAATCCATGTTGACTGTCCTTTATTAGCCTATATCTTTCTAAGTGAAGATCTACCTTGTCCCCGATTATGGACTCTAGAAGTTTGCCCACGACGTTTGACTGACTGGTCTGTAGTTACCAGGCTTGTCCTTCTGCCCCTTTTTATACAAGGGAGTAACATTAGCTATCCTCCAGTCCTCTGGCAGGACCCCTGTGTCCAAGGAAGATTGAAAGATCGTGGCCAGAGTCCCTGCTATTTGCTCCCGTGCCTCACTTAGTAACCTAGGGTGCATCCCATCCGGACCAGGTGACTTATCCACCTTGAGCAACGTCAACCTTTTTAGAACTTCCTCTCTGGTTATAATTATTCTATCCATTTCTCCTACCCTCTCCTCCAATACCATGGCATTGGCTGTATCCTTTTCTTTTGTGAAGACAGAGGCGAAGTACTCATTCAGTACATCAGCCATGCCCTCTGCCTCCACAATGAGATTTCCTCCTAGGTCCCTAATTGGCCCCACCCTATCCTTGACCAACCTTTTACTCTTAATATGTTGGTAAAAAACCTTAGGGTTCCCCTTAATCTTACTCGCTAATTGTTTTTCATGCAGTCTCTTTGCCCCTCTAACTTCCTGTATTCAGCTTGGTTCCCTTCTGAATTTTGAGCCTGACACTTATCATAAGCCTCTTTTTTTTGTTTTATTTTGGCCCCGATTTCCTTAGTCATCCAGGGAGGTTTGGATGCCTTACATTTCACCTTTGTGGGGATGCTTTTGACCTGTGCCTGAACTATCTCCTCTTTGAACGCTGCCCACTGCTCGTTAGTTGTCTTACCTGCCAATTTTTCTTTCCAATCCACCTTGGCTAGGTCCCACCTCAACTCATTGAAATTAGCCCTTTTCCAGTTGAGTGTCCTCACCTGTGATCGTTCCTTATCCCTTTCCATAATTATTCTGAATCTAACGATATTGTGGTCACTACTCCCTAGATGCTCACCTACAGAAACCTGTTGAACTTGCCCTACCTCATTTCCCAAAACTAGATCCAGCAATGCTTCTTTCCTCGTTGGACTGGAAACATACTGATCAAGAAAGTTGTCCTGCACACACTTCAGGAATTCTTCTCCCTCCTTGCCCTTTACTCTACTATTCTGCCAGTCTATGTTGGGATAGTTGAAGTCACCCATTATCACTACTCTATTAGCTCTGCATTTCTCCGTGATACGCTTGCAGATCTGCTTATCTATCTCCTCCCCACTATTTGGTGGTCTATAGTATACCCCTAACAGTGTAACTGCACCTTTTTTATTCCTCATTTCTAACCAGATAGATTCGGTTTTTAGTCCTTCTTCCACCTCGTTCCTTTCTAAGGCAGTCACTGAGTCCTTAACTAAAATTGCCACCCCGCCCCCTTTTCTCCCTTCTCTATCCCTCCTGAATACATTATAACCAGGAATGTTCAACTCCCATTCCTGCCCATGCTGGAGCCAAGTCTCTGTTACTGCTATAACATCATATTGCCTCGCAGCAACCTGAGCCTGCAGCTCACCAATTTTATTTCTCAAACTTCGTGCATTTACATACATGCACTCTAAGGCACAAATTACTTCCTCTGCATTTTTCTCCCGTCTTACCTTTACCCCTGGCTCTTTGTTACCCCTCCCGTATCTGAACTACTGATCAGTTTCCCACCCTCACCCCCCGGGATTAGTTTAAAGCCCCCCCCACAAAACTCGACAACCTCCCTGCAAGGAGATTGGTTCCAGCCCTGTTCAGGTGTAACCCATCCATTTTGTACAGGTTCCACCTACCCCAGAATTGGTCCCAATGGTCTAGGAACCAGAAACCCTCCTTCCTACACCACTTCTCCAGCCATGCATTGATGTGCCTTATTCTAGCATTCTGGAACTGGCTTGCTCGAGGCACTGGAAGCAACCCAGAGATCACCACTCTCGAAGTTCCACTTTTCAGTTTACTCCCTAGTCTCTGGTACTCTCCCTGGAGCATCTCAGATCTTTTCCTCTCAACTTCATGGGTCCCAACATGGACCACCACAAGTGGATTTTCCCCTTCCCCTAGCAGAATTTCATGCACCCGCTCAGTCAAGTCTTCAACCCTGGCACCTGGTAGGCAACACACCTTCCGAGATTTGCGTTTCCGTTCACAAAAACGCCTATCTATACCTCGGACAGTTGCATCTCCTACTAAAATGGTCTTTATGGAGTTGGTTTGTCCAACCTTCTCACAGACCTCCTTATCCAAACAGGTTGAAAGTACTTCAGACCTGTTGGAAATGGTTACAGTCTGGGGTTTCTCTGCACCACTCTTGTGGTTCCGCATACCCGGTCGTCTGACTGTCACCCAGTCCTGACCGTGGCTGGCAACAGCGCACTCTTGTTCCCTAGGTCTTGGTGGAGTGTCAGGCTCTAGGATGAAACTATCTAAGAAGCTCTCCCCTTCCCTGATGCACCGCAATGTCTCCACCTGATACTCCAGCTCAGCTATTCTAAGCTGGAGCTTCCTCAGGTGCAGACATTTGCTGCAGATGAAGTCACCTTGGCTCAGGTTGCCCTCCATCAACTCCCACATCCCGCATTCCTCGCACATCACATGCCAGGCCATTATCTCGACTTACTTCCCTGGGATATATATAATCTGTACCTACTTCCCCCTCTGCACCTAATTCCCACTCTCACCCAATTCCTTCTCATTAAACCTCATCTGCCATGTGTTTGCCCACTTTACCATTTTATCTATTCTTTATATTAACAACAAAGTGATAGTTGTATAGTGCATGTCATATCAAGACATTTAATGGCATTTGCAGTGGTTGTAGCATATTGTGGGGTCACAAGATGGTGCAGATGCTAAACAGAGCTCAACCTTTCTCAGATAGTGAAACGGGGGAAGAAGCCATTTTAAAAGCAGAAATCTTACAGAATTACTGTTACAATGTTTTACATGACACACAAGGTCTATAGCAAAAATCATCTCATCACTTAATACTCACTGAATAATTACCCACATTTATTTTTCAGAATCAATATAGGGGCATAGAATACAAACATCAGGAAGTTATGATGAACATTCATAAAGCACTGGTTAGGCCTTAGCTGGAATTCTGTGTTTTATTCTGGGCACCACACTTTAGGAAGAACGTCAGGGCATTGGAGAGGGTGCAGAGTAGATTTATCTGGATGTTACCAGGAATTAGGGAGCTCTTATCAGTGGAGGCTACAGAAGCTGAGATTATTCTCCTTGGTGCACAGAAGGTTAAGAGGAGACTTAATAGAAGTTTTCAAAATTATGAGGGGATTTAATAGGGTGAAGGAGAAACTATTTCCACTGTTGAGTGGGTCAGTAACCTGAAGACAACAATTTAAAATAGATGTTAAAAGAAACAGGCAGGAGGTAATGAGATATTTTTTCACGCAGCGAGTTGTTTGGGTCTGGAATTCATTGCCTGAAAGTGTGCTGGAAGCCGATTTGATAACAATTTTAAGTAAGATAGTTATTTGATGACAGGTTTGCAGGCCTATGGGGGGAGAGAGAGAGAGAGCACGGGGGAGTGTGATTTGGACAACTTTTTTCAAAGAGTCGACACAGACACTATGGGCTGAATGTTCTCTATCTGTGCTGTATAAAATTCTATGGTTCTGACAGAAAGAAATTACTTCCCCCGTTTGTTGAGTTTGGGGAGATCAGGAGAAATATTATTGTTGGGATATCTTGGCAAGAGTGTTGGTTAAGGTAGAATCCATCTTGGTCTTCAAGAAGGAATAAGAACTTCATGAGTCAGCTCCAGCAGGCCATACAATACCAAATTATATTTGTATTGAGTCAGGAGAACGTCCCATTCCCCGATAAGGGCAGGTAAACACGACTGAAATAATTGTTTTAACGATTGGTTTCAAGAATAGCCTTCTTCTGTACTGTAAATTTCTATGGTTCCCTATTTAGATTGCTCAGCTGGCACCCCAAAACTAATTTTTAAATAACATTCAACTGAAGGTCCATCACCTTATTCACTCAACCCGAAACCAAATCCTATAACCTCAGTTATAGGAATGTCTGCAAGACTGAGGCCCTCCTGATTGGCTCACATCAATGCCTCCGCATTGCAGGTGCTGGCAGCATCAGGTGCTCTCCATCCAATGCTGCTCTCCATTTCTCAAAGTCAGTCTAGGAACCTGGTTGTCTTGTTTGACCCTGAAACTGTCCATCCTCCCCCACATCCACACCATTGCCAGTACTTCCTTCCACTACCTCAGTAACAGCGCCAGATTCCTCCACTGCCTACTCCTCAGGCTGCCGAAAACGTTGTCTTGTCCATACATTCGTCACATCAAGGCTCGAATAGGGAAACTCCCTCTTTGTTGGCCTTCCTGGTTCTTCTCTTCACAAGCTGCAGGTCATCTAGAACTCTGCAGCTCATGTCCTCTCCTACACTAAGCTCCGCGACCACATCACTCGCACCCTTGCCCGGCTCCATTGGCTCCCCATCCCCCAGCAGATCGAATTCAAGATCCTCGCCCTCACTTTCAAGGCCATTCACAGCCTTGCCCCCCACTTACCTCTCTAACCTGCTGTGTCCCTAAGAACCTGCCCACCCCCTCCATTCAGCAGGCTCTGGCCTGCTCCATGTCCCCGCCTGACCCGCCCTACCATCGGTGGCTGGGTTTACAGCCTCTCTGCCTCAAACTCTGGAACTCCATCAAGGCCGGTCTCAAGATCCTTCTCTTTGATTTTGCCTTCTGCCGCCCTCCCAAATCTCTCTCCCTCCACTCTGCCCCACCCCCTTGCTCAGGTCCCGACCTGACTTTTCAACGCCTTGAGATGACCTCCTAATGTGAAAGGAGCTCTATAAATGTAATTTTGTTGTTATTATAATCATAAAACATACAAACAACTCACAAACAATAGAATATAAAGTATAGAAAGTGTAGAAAGCCACAATACTGTATAAGTAAATGGTATATAATTTGTTTTGGAACATGCCTGATTTTACTGAGGGTCCCATTAAATAAAGAATTTTATAAAGTATGGCATATCAGCAATTCTTTGAATGATTGTGTGCATGTTAAACTGGAGGGTATATATATAGTACCTGGTGTTCCTATCCTGATCTCGAATCTTCTTCTCCATCTCAGCATCGGTTAGTGTCTCCAGGAGGGGACACCACTGATCAGCATCTCCTGTGTTGCGAATTGCAATTTCCACTGTAGGCAGTGGATTCTCACTGTGATCGAAAGAATATAAAAAGATATAAATTTCTCACAGTAAATTGCGCCTGTTTACACTAGAAACATTTCTCAGGTTAATCCTCATTTTATATAGTACGAAGTGTTTCACTATTCTAATTCATTTGGGACTTGCCGCCTCGTGTTTGAAGCGGCTAATTTGCGGCTGGTTGACCTTGAACGTGACACCTTAGCAGAAAGCTAAAAACAGGATTTGTAGTAAAAAAAAAGTATTTTCCCCAGAACCTTCCGGTACTTAATGAAAAAATTACAGAGTGAAAAGACGCCAAGTAAAATGCCAACTTACAAACACGGACATGAACAAAATGACAATAATCATGATTTATTTCCAACGAAATGCAACTACGTTTTATAAACATAACACGAGGGAAACAAAACTATTTTCCAGAACATAATTTATTGTATGATACACGCACCCGCGACACACACCGGGATACGGTAGCCTATAACAGAACGCTGCGCAGGCTAGCAGTATTACGATGGATACACACTAATAGAGTATCTTGTAGAGTTAGAGGTCTAGGTATACGTGCGAGCGAGCTGTACGCTGAATTGATCTAACTTTCAAACTCGTGCGCACACAGTTGTGAGCGAAGACGCATGTCTTTCATTGCGAAGGTGAAGCAATGCGCGATCGCAGCCAGTAGTGTATTGCATCAGTCAGAAGGGCGCGCGCAACTCCCTATATATACAGGTAACCCCCACTTAATGAAGGGGTTAGGGACTTAAAAACTCGTTAAGCGAAAATTGCGTTAAGCGGGAGGGAGGTCCCTACTGTATATGAAAAAAAATGTTCCCAGTAATGCCTTGCGCCCAGCCTAGCGCCCAGCGCTGACATTTCCGGTGTACCGGCGACGGCAGAAGGTAGGTAGCACTGCTATTGTAGGCAGGGAGAGTGAGTTAAAGAGAAGGAGACTGAGACCACCCCCATTCCGTCCGTCTCAGCCTGCCATCATCAGCTTCTACACGAACCCCATCCTACATTCTTTCTTCCCCCATCTCTCCTTCCTCCCTCTCATCTACCATCATCATTATGAAACCCACCACTTGCCCACCAATTTCCCCTTTCCCACCAATTTGCTGATCACCCAGCTTCCCTTTCTCTGCCCACTTCTGGCGGACATCATTCATCAGTCCCTCTCCTCAGGATCAGTCCCTGTTACCCTCAAAACCACTGTCATCACTTCCCTCCTGAAAAAATCTACCCTAGTTCCCTCAAACTCTAGCCACTACCGCCCTATCTCAAACTTGCTCTTGATTGCAAAAGTTTTAAAGTTTGCACCCCCTATCTCTCTGACCTCCTCTCTCCTCAAACAGTACCTGTTGCCTTTGTTCTACCTGGTCCGGCCTCCTCCTTATCCCCGAATCCTCCATTCCACCATCGGTGGCCGTATCTTCAGCCACTACGCCACAAGGCTCTGGCACATCCTTCCTCACCCCCTTTGTCTCGCCCCCTCCTTTCCTATTTTCAGGTCGCACTTAAAGACTTTTCTTTTCAACCACTCTTTTGATCACCTTTTTCCCGCTCCCATGGCTCAGGCCCCAGGATCTGTTATTGTGAAGCGCTCTGAGACGCCGTCCGGCATGGAGGTCCCTATATAAATCTGAGTTGTTGTTGAATTCAGCATTTATTTCTATGAAACGTTTCTTTGATCAATTTGGTTTGAACAGTGTAATTTAAAACAACAATAAATTACATTTATACAGTGCGTTTCACATCGGAAGGATCTCCCAAGGTGCTGGACAGTTAAGGGTTTGCACCCCAGCTGTTGGTTGGAATCATGAGAGGCGGAGAGGAGGGGGATTGGAGTGGGGCGGAAGGCACAATCTGGAGGCAAAGAAGGTGGCGATGTGGAGGGATTCAGGGATGGAGTTCCCGAGGATGGGTGGGGGCGCGGAAAAGCTGAAGGCCTGATTGCCAATAGTGGGATGGTCAGGGAGGGGAAACAACGTCATGAGTTCTTGGGTTATTTCCAGTCATATCCACTTCAAAGGCAAAATAATTTTTGAACAAAATGTTAACATGCAAATCAGTTTGTAGCACTGCAAACACATCTCAGCTCATGCCCCACATTCCACATGAGCAGATCCCCACTTTGGACGATTCACCTGAGGTATTTAGTTGAGACAAGATCTTCTAGGAATAGTTCAGTTGGTTAATTGAGCCCCAGACTTCAGGTAGGTTAGGTACCTCAGCTGAGGCAGTACAGGGCACCACAATCAACTTCTTGTGATGGGAAACCTAGTGCCATTGGATCATGTATCAGAGAAATCAGCAGCTGTGGGGTGGGGATTGGCCGAGAGTATTTAAAAATAACTCCTGCCTTTAGATCTAATAATGTAACTAAACTCTAATATACCAGATAACTCTATTTAAGGGCATGTTTACCTGAATGCGTACGTCCTCTGATGCCAGCTCAGTTGCCCTCTGATGCTGTAAGCAATGGTGGTGACAAACTCTCCTCCAAGACCCAACTCAGAGCACAGCTTCAGGGCAAACTTCTCCGGGGAATTCTCCTTCTCAGACATGTCCCACTCAAACTGGTCAACCAAGGAGATGTTACCAACGTGGATATTTAGCTGCACAAATAAAAAGCAATTTCATCTTATTACATTTATTTAAAACTTCCAAAACCTTTCCACGATAGGAGAGCTTTTAAACACTTGTTGTGCCTAGAGATGGACTTTTATTATATAGATTTCCATTATCACAATGCTGCTTTTCCCTTTATACAGGATTTTAAAGTACTCACCTTAATGATAACTCTCTGATCAGACTGATCCTCTAGAATACTGTCCATAGGGTAGGAGTCTATCTGTTGGCGAATGGCTGAGGCAATGGCAGGGACAAAGGTTAAGGGATTCAAATCCAGGTCATCGCACAAAATCTCTGCAAACATCTCTGGGGTCATTAACTTTTCTGCAAACCAATGGAAAATAGGAAAATCTTATAAATTCCAGTATTGTAATAATATAAGAATATAAGAATATAAGAATTAGGAGCAGGTGTAGGCCATTCGGCCCCTCGATCCTGCCCCGCCATTCAATAAGATCATGGATCTATTCTAACTCCACCTACTCGCCTTATTCCCATATCCCTTAATCCCTTCATCTACAAGAAATCTATCAATCTCAGTCTTCAATGCGTTCAAGGGCTGAGCATCTACAGCCCTTTGGGGTAGAGAATTCCATAAGTTCACTACCCTCTGAGTGAAGACATTTTTTCTCAACTCAGTATGAAAGAGCTGACCCCTAATTTTGAGACTGTGACCCTTGGTTAATAGTTTCTCCAACCAAGGGAAAACCTGCACACAATATTCTAGGTGTGGTCTCACCAGGGCCCTACACAGTAGCAGCAAGACTTCCCTACTCTTATATTCTAACCCTTTTGTAACGAATGCCAACATGCCGATAGCCTTCCTAATTTTTTGCTGTTCCTGCAAACTAACTTTTGGTGACTGGTGTACAAGGATACTCAAATCCCTCTGAACGCTAACACTATCTGGTCTCTCCCCTTCTACAAAATAATCTGCTCTACTGTTTTTGCCACCTAGGTGGATGACTTCACACTTCCCTACATTATACTGTACTTTATCTGCCACTTACTTGCCCACTCACCTAGCCTATCTATATCGCGTTGCATTTTTAAAATGTTATCCTCAGTGTTTACTCTCCCTCCTAGTTTAGTGTCATCCGCGAATTTGGATATGTTAAGTTCGATGTCCTCATCTAGATCGTTGACATAGATTGTAAATAGTTGAAGCCCAAGCACTGATCCTTGTGGCACTCCTGCCAATCTGAGAAGGACCCATTTATCCCGACCCCTGCGCTTTGGGATGTTGATAAGATGTGAAAAGTGCTATTTCAAATGGAAGGATTATTATTATTCTTTGTTTTCTTCCCGTTAGCCATTCTTCAATCCTTGCTAATATATTCCCCTTAATTCCATGGGCCCTTATCTTGTGAATCAACCTTTTATGCGGCATCTTATCGAATGCCTTTTGGAAATCTAAATACATCTATCAAATCAATCAAATCTTACATTTATATAGCACCTTTCATGTCGAGAGGACGTCCCAAGGCGCTGTACAGTTAGGTAGGGACAAGAGCAGTGGGGGAGGGGTCGGGGCAGGATGAAGGAGAGTAGGAAAATTGACTGTTTAGTTGTGGGCAAAACGCGGCAACCAAATTGCGCACAGCAATGTCCCACAAGCAGTCATGGAAGTGGGATTAAGGGAAATGGGGGGGGGGGAAAGATGGCAAGGGGAGGGATCGGGGCAGGGGGAAGGAGAGCAGGAAAGCCGACTGAATCTACTGATTCCCCTTATCTAATCTACTTGATATGTCCTCAAGAAAATCTAAAAGATTTGTTAAGCATAGCTTCCCTTTTGTGAAGCCATGTTGATTCTGTCTAATCATATTGTGGTCCTCTAAGTACCCCACTACGACATCCTTAATTAAGGATTCTAGAATTTTCTCTACCGCCGATATAAGACTAACTGGTCTATAGTTCCCCATCCTTTCCCTCCTACCCTTCCTAAATAGTGGTGTGACATTTGCATCACAAGAGATATCAAAATATTTTTCTAGATATCATAAAGTACAAAATCCCAAATTCATAAACAATCTGAGCAAAATGAGGATGGAATCTGAAATTAGTTTTTGGTAAACCAAATACAGAAACTTATTGCCATGCTTAAGAGTATTTGCAGATATGGAGTCAATTACAGAATTCAGCTGTATTACTAAGATCCCTGTGGTAGTCCAGTTCCTGAGACAGATGTGTCTACAGTATTCCAGGACACTACAGAGAACAGCACAGCCAGCCTGACTCATCAGCAGTCAGTGGAGGCAGGGAATCATCCCATACAGCTCCCGTTAATCCTGCAGCCAAAGCCTTAACAGGTAGGGTGGTCCTGGAAGAAGGAAAGTGTGCAAGCAGGAAAGTGTGCAAGCAATGCCGTTTTAGATGCTTAGCCAGCAGTTATTCCAATGGTTTGTCTGAATCCTGGGATCATAATGTGTTAAATTGTGCCTCGGGAAAAATGCCAGGAAACTCATCCAAGACTGTCACTGTTTCACATCAACTAATCCCTGAGCCAGTCACCGACTCACCTCTCCTCGTCTACCTCAGCAACATAGAGGCCTGACGACAAGGGACTGACTATGGCAGCTGGCAGGGCAGGTACGCAGCAGCCACAGAGAGCAGATTAGTGAAGGTGATGATAGTGATTATATATAGAATGAAAAGGCGAACTAAAAACTTCAGTGACAAAATTATAGGGGGAGAGAGAGACAGAGATACACAAGAGTAAGATAGGTAGGGAAACTGATCAAGGGACAATGGCGAGAGAGAAAGGATATCAAATACAAAGAGTGAGAGAACGACAACAACAAAATTACATTTGTATAGCACCTTTTACATCAGGACGACGTCCCAAGGCGATGGACAGGTTACTGCTTCAGACCCTAGCTAAGGACAGGGGGGTGGGGGGGGTGGGGGGAAGGAGTCGCCGATGGGCAGATAGGAGAGACACTGACAGAAAGTGAGAAATGAAACAACAACAATAACAAAATTACATTTGTATAGCGCTTTCACGTCAGGAGGACGTCCCAAGGCGCTGAAAGTGAAACAGATGAACATAATACTGACAGAAATAAACAAACTATTGAGTTTTATGTGTTTGGGGTGGGGAGGGGAGCAGACAAAAGAGATTCCATTCAAACATAACATTCCAAAAAGTATCTCAGGGAATATCCATGTGTAGGTGGGATGAATGGAAGTCTCAGCTGGGTTTGGATACTCTTAAACACAGCAATGGGTTTCTGCATGTGTCAGACATGATGATACTCAAATCCATTTCTCCTCTTCTAGTTGATTCAAGTTCTATGTTCTGACTCCCTGCTTGTCCGATATTGAAGCCAGGAATAGCGCCACCTTTCGGCAGCTGAACACAGACAAGATGGAAGCCATCCTCCTTGGCTCTTGTCCATTCTTTTCACTTGCAGCTCCGAACTCCTTAATCCTCCCTACTTAACCCTCAGACCCAAACTTTCATACAATCTTGATGTCAAGTTTGATCCACAATCATCCTTCCAACCCCACATCTGCTCCCTGACCAGGACTAGACTGCCTTCCTGCAATCACTGCTGAAACTTTCAATCATGGTTTTATCACCTCCAGCCTAGATTTTCGCAATGCACCCCTCACCAGTCTCTTCAAGGTCCAAATGATTCAAAACTCTTTTGTCTATTTCCCCACCCATACCCGGCTTCACTGGCTCCCTATTGTAGAATGTAGGGCCCGTCGATATATCAATATATCATTTATATCCGATATAATTTTCAAATCGACATGCCGATATCGGAATTTAAAATATATCAATATATCAAAAAATTCGATATCAAAAAATATATCGGTACCTTGTCACCGGCATTGCAACCTCCTGGGCCTAGAGCATGGAATGCGCGCGCACCCCGAATGCGCACTCACTGAACTACAAGACCCAGAACGCTCATCTCTACACACTGCACAGACCGAGGTGCAAGCCGCCATATTGTATTCGTAGTCCTCGAATACAATATACAGGTATACAAGGGGTGGGGGGAGAGGGGGAGACCGGGGAGAAAGGGAGGGGAAGACGACGGGGGGGGGGGGTGGAGGGGGGAGAGGTAGACCAGAGGGGGGAGAGGTAGACCGGAGGGGGGAGAGAGGGAGGGGGATACCGGGGGTGGGGGGGGAGAGAGAGGGAGGGAGGGGGAGACCAGACAGAGAGACGCAGAGAGAGAGAGTGAGAGAGAGAGAGAGAGAGAGATGGAGAGAGATGGAGAGAGTGAGTGTGAGAGACACAGAAAGAGATATTTACCTCCTGAGGAGATAGGCCCCGAATGCGAGCGCACCTCCGAATGCATGCGCAGTATAAAAAAACCAAAAATATCGACATATCGGTATATATCGATATGAGCCCGTCGATATATCTAAATCGGAAAATTTCCATATCGACGGACTCTAGTAGAATGGATCAATTTCAAAATCCACACTCGCACTTTCAAATCTCTACAGTCTTCCCACCCACCACCTACCTACCTCTACGATCTGCTCACACCCCACCACTCCACAGTTGCCTCGTTCAACTGATTGGGGTCTTCTGCACATACCTCATCCCCTCTGCTCCACTGTGCCCTGAATCTCTGCAATTATTCTTAATCTGTCAATCTTTGCTCATCTTCAAATAACAGCAATTTGCATTTAGCCCCCTTCAATGCATAAATCACACCTCTACGACAGAGCCTTCAATCACTTCTCCTCTTTCCAGCTCGGCATCGAGCCACACTACTGTTAAGCCCTTTGAAATACTACCCACCAGAAGGGAGTTGTTGTCGTTCCTTTGACTAACCAAACCCGAAAGAGTTATACATAATTATGCCACTTGCACACAGACATTTTCTTGTATCTGAAATGGAATGTGTTTTGTCTGTCTGTCTGTCTGTCTGTCTGTCTCGTCCCCTCCCTCCCTCCCTCCCTCCCTCCCTCCCTCCCTCCCTCCCTTTCTCTCTCCCTCCCTCCATCACTCTCTCCTTTCCATCTCCCCCTCTCTTGCTCTCTTTCTTAATGATTAGTTACCGTATATCTCCGCGTATAAGGCGCACTTTTTTTCAGGTCGGAAGATCTCGAAAGTGGGGGGTGCGCCCTATACGCAGGTACAAGACATTTTGAGCCTCGGAGATACAGTAAACAGGGGGGGCGGCCGGCGCTGTCAGCCGGGGTTTGGTCAGTGTCCGGCGGGGGTTGGGAGGAGCGGGTGACGGGGCTTCGGCCTCGGCCGCCCGGACAGAGGCAGCAGCAGCGAACTTCAGTGCTGTGCTTACCTTCTGCCGAACCCAGTCTGCCTGCCACCCTCCCTGCCGCTCTCTCTCCCTCCCTCCCTCCCTGCCTGCCTGCGTGCCGGCCTGCCTCTCTCTCTCCCAGGCTGCCGGCCTGCCTCTCTCCCTCCCTCCCGGGCTGCCGCTCTCCCTTTCTCTCTCCCTCCCTCCCTCCCTGCCTCTCTCCCTCTCTCTCTCCCTACCTACCTGTCTCTCCTGTCTCTCCTCCCTTCTGCCGGCAATATCATTGAAAATGCTTCCGGTTTTTTTCACCAAGAAAACGTCAAAAACGGGGGGTGCGCCTTATACGCGGGTGCGCCTTATACGCGGAGATATATTGTAATTTCAAAGATATAGTTGTCAAAAGCCTAGATCTGAGGACTCCAGCAGGTATGTTGAGGTACTGCTGGCATTTATTCAACTAAAAAACATTGAAAGCAAAGTGTGGCAAGTTGTTTGTCCAGCTAGGATCATGTTCGGGCTGTGGATAGCAGGATTAACAGGATCTTAATGGGAAGAATCCCTGCTGCCATTAAGTCAGTCTGGCTGGTCAAAATTTCCATTGAGCTTTCCATCTGTCCGGTCTGTTGGGACTGTCATCAGCAGTGCCCTAGAGCACTGAAGACCTGCCTGGCTCTGGAATTAGATTACTAAAACCATCACAGTGGGAATATTAAATCTGTGCAAGATTTATCCTGGGTGATATGAAAGCAAGTACAATACAAAATTACATTTGTAAAGCCCCTTTCACGTAAGGAGGACATCCCAATGCACTGGTGAAATCAACCGTTTCCCCCCCACATCCCCTGCCCATCTCACCCCAAGGTGGGGAGGAGCATCAATGTAATGTTGAGGTAGGGAATTCTCCTCATCTTGAAATTGCCTGACACACCGCAGAGCATTGAGCATCCAGCGGGGAGTGGAAATCCAGACTGTTGCTACATTGTGTCAGGATGTCCCTCTGGAGCTGAGCAAGAGTGGCTCCTTCCCAACCCCTGGCTCGTGCCGTGGGCCATGCGGTTGATTGAGGAAGAGAGGGGAAGAGAAAGCGATTGAGGGAGAGGGTGGAGAGGGTTGCCCCCAGTCTCTGTAATTCCATCCCACAATCTCTCCGCCTTGCCCACTTCCTGGCGTCCTTCAAGTCCCATCTCAAGATCCTCCTCTTTGACCGGGCCATCAGTCACCCACCTTCCCCTCCCTTCCCACCACCCTCCCCAATCTCAGCTCCAGCTTACGTCTGAAACACTGACTGTCCAGCACCTTGGGAAATTCTTCCAACGTAAAAGGCGCTATATACATGTAATTTTTTTGTTGTTGTTTTGAGTTTTACTGTACCACGTTTGGCTTCTAAATCATCCAACAGTCAAGACAGGAAACAGTCCATCTTCACTGATGTCACTTAGATTTCAGTAAATAACAACAAATCATGTTAATGTAATTCCTACATGGTGCCATTCACGTCTGGAGGACGTTGCAATGCACTGGATGGTCAGGGATTTGACTCAAACTAGGGTTGTAATCAGGAGAGGTAATGGGTGGGTAGAATACAGGTAAGATAGTGATCGAAGACTCAGTTGAATAGGAGGGTCTTGGATGTCCTCCCGCTGTGGAAGGCGCTATACAAACGTAATTTTGTTGTTATTGTCGTTGTTGACAGTCAAAGGAGGGGGTGAGGCAAGGGGATTATAGGACAGAGTACCAAATGGTCTGGGCTGAAGGCCCAACCGCTAATGGTGGGGTAGGCCAGGTGGGAGATGTGGAACAGGCTGGAGCTTGCTAAGTGGGCGGGAGTGGACAGGTTCATGTGATGTTACAGGTCACAGATATAGGGAGCAGCAAGGCCATGGAGGGCTTTGAAAGCAACAAAAATAATTTTGAACTCTATCCTCTGGGTGATGGGAAACCAGTGGAGCTGGGCATGGATTGGGGTGATAGGGTCACGGAGGCTGGTGCGAGAGAGCGTACGGATAGTTGAGCTTTGTAAGAATTGAACTTTGTGGATAGTGGAACTTTGAAGGCCAGCGAGGCGTGGGATTTAGAAATTAAAGCAAGAGGTGACCTTTATGGTTAGATAGAAGCAATGTAGCCGACGTGGAGAAAAGCAGTCTTGCTTGTGGACTGAATGTGGATAGGAACATGAAGCATAACCTGCAGTAACAGCATGTTCAGTGTCAGTAGAGGAACAGCAAAGCGACTGCAAAGACTTGTTAAGGCTGCACAAAAGAGATGTATAAATATTGATGACTCGCCTACCATTCATGTTCCATGTAAAGGCATCCCTCAATTTCTGGCCATCTATTTCCATGTCAAGTCGAATAGGAACCAGCACTTCAGGCTGTGAGGCATTCTCATGGATCACAGCTGGGTCATGGTCATCAAAGCTAAAAGACAAGAAAATAATTGAAAAAAGAATTGTTTTAAATGAGATGCTGGCTATAATCTATTCTTGTATTTATCTCATCTCAGTATACAATCATACACAAGTGAAGGATCTCATTCAGAGCTCAGTGTGAATAAGAGACAACAGTATTTCAGACAGTACAAGTTGTATGTATTGGATTTAAATCAAACTGGGCCCATTTTCACTGGAACAGAGAAGATTTGGGGGTGAGAAGAAGGGGAGAGACGACCTGATAAAAGTCTTTATTTTTTGGGGGGTGAGCAGCTGGAACTCCATCACAATACTTAAAGAGTAGCCAAAGCATACCAGCCACGCATGCCTACACCGGGATGCGCACTCTCTCCCCAGAAGGACTCACTGTGCTCGTCAAACCACTCAATGCTGGTATCATCTCAGAGGATATCCCCTGCACCCAATAATAATAGTCCTTGCATTTGATACAATAATAACCCTTGCATTTGTTGTTGTTGATGTAGCACTTTTCACGTCTTCTAGACGTCTCAAAGCGCTTCACAGAATATACTCTAAAATGAATTGACTGTATATGTGGGGAAAACGTGGCAGTCAATTGCACACAGCAGTGTCCCATAAACAGTCGTGGGTTGAAATGAACAATTTATTATTGTTTTTTTGAGGGATTATTATTAGGTGTGTGGAGTAAGGAAACTTGCTCAAGTTTTTGCCCTGCCTGGATTCGAACACAGGTCTCATGCTTGTTTGGCTTCAATCTATGGCTTTGGCATTCTTCTGAGAATAGTGTGACCAAAACTGGATATAGAGATCTTGTAAGTAATGAAAGGCTGTGACAGAGTAGGATTGGAGATCAATTATTTGAACTGTGTTAGTGATTTTGGGGCATCATTTTAAGATAAAAAGGAGTTAAATAAACAAATTGGGAGGATTTTTTAGAAAATAGTTTGTGGTAGGGGGCCTCCCATCTAAGTTATTTTTGAACTTTAGGTAAAGCAAAACAAGATACAGTAGTTATAAAAGAAAATAACATTTTCATAATTTCATAGAAAATAACTCACTGGAAATTTAATCCATACCGATTAGAGGATTTTTCTATTATGAAACAGAAGGTTGGGATTAGTGCTGGATTCCAACATTATTACACTCTACTTCTGCCACTCAGTATCAGGTGTACAGTAAGACCTGGATAACCCAGATTTCGGAGTTTGCTGGTATTTAGAACCTACCCTAGAAATGGCTGGGGAAGTCCTGCCCCATACACCACGTGAGCTGTAAACACAGCCTGCAGCCAAACAATGGCCCTGAAGCCAAACAATGGCCGAGCTCCCCTCCCAGCACTGGGTGACAGAGAAGCCAGGCCAGGAACTACAAGCCCAGGTCCTAACTTCGGGAGATTTGCCGACATCAGAACTAATCTAATATTATTTGTAATGTGAAATCGTGACAGTTTTAGGGAGTGGCCGGCTTTCGGAATGTCAGATTTTACTGCATAATGATGTATAATAATAATCCCTGCATTTGATATCAAGTGCTCTGGAACACTAACCTACTTGAAGGGCGCCGTATAAACGCAAGCTGTTGTTGTTATGGGATTTCCTCCCGACATGAAATGTAATTTTGTTGTTATCACATCGTTATAATAATCCTTGCATTTGATATAGCACTTTTCACATCTTCTAGACGTCTCAAAGCGCTTCACAGAATATACAGTAAAGTGAGTTTATGTATACTTTGTGGGCGAAAATCAATGAATCATCTCAAAATAGAAGCTCGTGGTATTAAAGGGACAGTGACAGCATGGATACAGAACTGGCTGGGAGACAGAAAGCAGAGTGGTGGTGAATGGCTGTTTTTTCTGACTGGAGGAAGTGTACAGTGGCGTCCAACAGGGATCGGTATTGGGATCACTGCTCTTTTTAATTTATATGAAATGATCTGGGCTTGGGTACAGGGAGGACAATTTCCAAGTTTGCAGATGATACAAAGTTAAGAAAAGTAGTATACTGCAGGAGGATAATAGCCAACTGCAAGAGGACATAGACTGATTGGTAAAATGGGCAGACACATGGCAGATGAAGTTTAATGTGAAGAAATGCGAGGGGATACATTTTGGGAGGAAGAATGATCAGAGGCAATATAAGCTGGATAGTACAATCTTAAGGGGGGTGAAAGAACAGAGAGACCTCGGGGTTCATGTAAGTAAACCTTTAAAGGTGGCAGGACAGGTAGATAAGACTGTTAAAAAAGCATACAGGATACTATGTATATGGGCATAGAGTATAAAAGTCAGCAAGTTATGATTAACCTGTATAAAACGCTGGTTAGGCCTCAGCTAGAGTACTGTGTTCAGTTCTGGGCACCATGCTTTAGGAAGGATATTAAGGCATTGGAAAGGGTGCAGAGGAGATGTACCAGGATAGTAGCAGGAATGAGGGATTTTGATCGTGAGGAGAGGCTAGGTTTATTCTCATTGGAGCAGAGAAGGTTACAAGGAGACCTAACAGAGGATTTTAAAATCATGAGGGGATTCAATAGGGTAAACAGAAGAAAGCCTCTGTGTTTCCACTGGTGGGTGTGTCAGTGATCCGACGTCACAGATTTAAAATAGTTTCTAAAAGAAACAGAGGGGAGATGAGGAGAAATGTTTTCACATAGCAAGTTGTTCGAATCTGGAATGTATTTTCTGTGGACAGTGGTGGACAACTTTTAAAACAGAGGTGGATGGTTATTTAGGGAGGACGGGTTTGTGGGGTTATGGGGAGAGCTGGGGAGTGGGATTGACTTTGAATAGCTCTTTTCAAAGAGTCGGCACAAACACAGTGGGCCGAATGGCCTCCTTTTGTGCTGTAAAATTCTATGATTCTAAAGTGCTTCACAAAATATACTGTAAAGTGGTTGTAACCATATATATCTATTTTGTGTTAATGTTTTGACTAAGCTCCTTGATCTAATTACCCCCCTGAAATACTATCCTGGAGCCTCATGCCTTGCCTCAAGACCTTCCTCTTTGACCTTGCCGTCAGTGACCTCCCCACCCCTCTTGACTCCAGCCTGCAGCTCGGGTGCAAACCCTTGACTGTCCAGTTCCTTGGGATGTTCTCCTGATGTGAAAGGTACTATATAAATGCAATTTCTTGATGTCAAGATAATATTCTCTTCGCTGAAAATGAGCAGCCTTTACCAAAATTCACTGAGCATAATGCGACTTGGTATAACAACATATTTCCACATTATTCAATTTAATGATAACCACAGTCTATCATATTAACACTGCCATTGAAAACGATTTGGGCATCTGACAAAACCAAAAAATGTAAGACAACTATTGAGTTACAAATACATGTAGATGTGGAAGGTTTACTATTTAATGTGAATATTAAAACCATAAATTCTTGACCATTTTTGTAGGCTACAACAACAACTACAACACCTTCAATTTATATAACGCCCTCCATGGAGGACGGAGTCTCAGAGCGCTTCACAATAACGGATCCCAGGCCCAAGCCATGGGCAGGGGAAAAAGGTGACCGAAGGCGCGGTCGAAAAGAAAGGTCTCCAGCTAAGGCCTGAAACGAGGAAGAGATGGGGTGAGGTGAAGGGAGGGAGGAAGGGAATTCCTGAGCTTCAGGGTGTAGTGGCTGAAGGCACGGCCGCCAATGGAGGAGCAGAGGATTCGGGGGACAAGGAGGAGACCAGATCCGGAGGAGCGAAGGCAACGGGTGCTGGTTTGAGGAGAGAGGTCAGAGAGGTAGGGGGTGCAGAGGAGTGGAGAAATTTGAAAACAAGAATGAGGATCTTGAAATTAATCCTCTCCGGGACAGGGAGCCAGTGAAGTCTGGCAAGGATTTGGGTAATCGGGGAGCAAAGTTTTGTGCGGGTGAGAACGTGGGCGATGGAGTTCTGAATGAGCTGGATTTTATGGATTGTGGTGGATGGGAGACCAGCGCAAATATTTATGTCTGATTTACAATCAAAGTGTACTTTCAACACAGAAGAAAGCCTCTGTGTATTAAATACAACAGTAATTTAGTGCTGGTCCTATAACTCAGTGGTTAGAGCACTAGGCTCCCAATCTAAATCTGGATTCGATTTCCAGCAGAGGAAGGACTTGGGCAAGTTTCCTTACTCCACACTCCTGACAATAATCCCTCAAGAAAAAAAATTGATCAATCTTCGACTGTTTGTGGGATACTGTTGTGCGCAATTGGCTGCCGTGTTTCACCCACAAATTACAGTCAAATTCAATTTACAATATATTCCGTGAAGAGCTTTGAGACGTCTAGAAGACGTGAATGACACTATATCAAATGCTAGGATTATCATCATTATTATTATAATACCAAAGACATTTTCTAAATTCTTGAAATGATTAATTACAATACCAAAAAAAGGAGCAATATCTAGAATGATGCTGTCATTTTAGTAAGGGCTGTATTAAGACACCAAAACCTATTTCACAATAAGATCATTAAAATCGAGTACATCTCGACTACAGCAACTTCCGCCTTGCCAGCCTCCCAAACTCTTCCCTCCACAAGCTGCAGATCATCCAACTCTGCAGCTTGTCTCCTCTTATGCACTAGGCTCCACGACCCCATCACGCCCACCTGGCTCCACTCCACCTGAACTTACCTCACCTGGGACTATGATCTGACTTGAAGGTTTGAACATAAAAACATTCAGCTTCCCCATAACTTTTTAGCTCGGACTCTGAATATTACCCTGCAAACTTTATGCCCATTTTTCCTCCTCACTCCAAGATTATTTAACGACAGGTATATTAGGTATATAAATGGAGAGCCCTGCTCAATTTAAATCACACAACCAAATGCGCTGTGGATTTGCCAACCACTTACCATAGAGGAAAAGTTCTCTTTTTGTCTCTGCTCATCCGGTTTCTATTGATGGTTGTAGAACATGGTACTGCATCTAGATGATGGGAGCTGTTTGGCAGCGTTGGCACCCATTGACTGCTCCGCTTAGCTTTTTGTTCTCTGTGAAAAGAACATCTGTGAGGAAAATATTTGGCTGCAACAGATGCCCAACAGTTCAGTGTTCGTTCAGGTAAAGAGAACATGATCTCAGAATAAGAGAACAATTTCATAATACAGACCTGCTTTTCATATTTTCAGATGCACCAGTAAGACAGCAGAACAAGAGAACACAGGTTGAGGGATTCAAAGATCAATTTCAGGGAAGACCGAGAAGTATTTGTTTACCAAATGGGTAATTAACAACTGGAACAGGTTACTAGGAACAGTGGTTGAGACAAGAGTGTGGACAACAGAATAGAGGATGAAACCACGAAAGGATCTCCTTCATCTAAGGAGTCACTTTGGTGACTCTTGTGAAGTCACCAAAGTTCATCTTGTAATTGCAGAAATGTGCATTTGGTCTGCAGCTGGATTCCCGACAGACCAAATTGAACCACAGTAAGGTTGTGTTGGGTGTGAGACTTTAACCTTCTATTCTGCAATACTACGTTCTATTCTTCATTTGCAACTTGAGACACAGGTCAAGCAGCATCACTTTTCTTGTGTATACTATACCTCGAGGTGAGCCAAGGTCCTTCCACTACAATTAGAAGAGACAAGCCTGGCTCAGTTAGCAGCACTCTTGTATTTGAATCCAAAGGTTGTGGTTTCAAGCCCATTCAGGACTTGGAAATTGTGCTGACACTCCAAATGAGATGTTAAATCAAAGTCCCGGCTGCCTGTTGTGGTGGACGTTAAAGTGGACGTACTTTACGAAAAGAGAAGGGAGTTTATCCCAGAATCCCAGTCAACAATCCTCCAAGTGGTTATTCACTTCATGTCTGTTTGTGGATCATTGCAATCGATTCACGTTTTCTTCCACATAATACATAACATCTAACCCACACATTTAATCTCCTAAGGGAAGGTTCTGCAGAATTACATCCGATTACAAAAGATAAGCATGCAAGTAGGATAGCCAACAAGTCACACATTGAAAAAATAACTAATGGTGGTGCATGCTTAAGACAAGGTATTTTAAAAAATACATTATTCAATCCCTGCACCTTGCCTCCTCTTTCTCCCATCTTCACATCACATCTGAAGACCTTCCTCTTCGAACATGACCAGTCACCTTCACCCTCGTCCAACTCGACATCAAGCTCCGCCACTATTAAGCACTCCGAGACACTACCTGCATGGAAGGTGCTATACTGAGCAAGTTGTTATTACTACCTGAGGTACGCTGGTGGTTCAGTGCTGATGGAAACGGCTTTGTACTTTTCATCATTTCCCTCGAGAATCTCCTCCACCTCCGCAGCTTTAAGAAGTGTCACGCTGGTAGCTAAAGTGGTATAACCATGATCTAGTCAATTAAAGAAAAACAAATTCTTGAAATTTGAAATTTTTAAAATAAAATGATTGAAGCACTCGTTAAGGGAATTTCACTAATTCAGGAGGATCTAAAAAGTTCAACTGCCCCTTCCTTCACCTGGCCCACAGTTTTCAGAACTGTGCCACCTGGCAAGAGAATACAAAAATTGCAGCTTCTGACCTACTATCCATTAACCATCTCCTCTCAGATCTGCAACTTCACCTGCACTTTGAAGTAGATGCTTGGAGGGAGCAGTTTCTCAAACTTCTGCTTAGTGCCTATGAACAAAAATACTCATATGCCAGTGCACAAGTACCGAACACACATCAATCTCCAAATACACTGTGTTCAAATAGTTTGATTTAGTTTCCTGTGCCAAATTCTAATGAATTATTGCCTGAACAGGTTGGGGATCTTTGCAGAAGCAGGAGATCTCACACAGTAGGTTTACAAACCCAAAGTACTTAATCAGAATAGGGGAAAACAACAGACTACACAAGACCACAGCTTGCTGATAAGAAAAAGGGAAAATTATAAAAAGGTAAAGCCTTAATTATATCCATCAACAGAAATCTGCAGGAACTCTGAACTAGTTGAATCACCAACAGTATCAGTCACTATAATGGAACATATTTGCACTGACTACTTTTTCTTCAATAAATAAGTAGCTGGTTGCTTAATTCAGTGCATAATTTGTTTCCTAACTCTTTCTAAAGCCAAAAATGTTCAAACAGCAGTCTGTAATATCCTGACACAAAATGCTGATGTACATCTAATGATTTGATTCCACACTATATGCTTTGTATCTATTTAACAGAACAACTAAAATTTCAAGTTAAAACCATTCACAGTTAAAGGTCAAGTCTTTCTACTCACCATGTGATGATGCTACGATTTTCTTCCTTTCTTCAACTGTGGCAAGCCGTCTACATAGCGATGGATATCTCTTGTAAAGAGAGCCCCTGAACATGCGCAGGTAGTTTCCAACCTATAAGACAGCAATGATAGATATGGTCAATACCATATCAATACCTTGATATGTCAGCATGGCTTAGTTGGTAGTACTCTCACCTAAGTCAGTTTGTGGATTCAAGATCCAGGTGAGGACTTTGAACTCATACAGTTTGGACTGAGGCTCCAGTGCAGTGCTAGTTGTCGCGAGGTGCCATCCCTCGGATGAGATGCTAAATCAAGGTTCCTCTCTGCCTGTTCAGTTGAATACTGAAGATCCCACAGCATAATTGAAAAGAGAAGGAGATTTTTCCCAGTAACCTGACCAACAATCCCCTTGATAAAATTGGCCATTCACTTAATGTCTGTATGTGGAGTATTGCTATGCACAAACTGGTATCTACAAAATATAGTAGCTACAGTGCACTTTACAGTAACTCGCCGGAGTTGTTCCCTTCACTCCACCATCAGTGGCTGCACTTTCAGCCACTACGCCCTGGTGCTGTGGAACCCTCTCCTGTAATTCTTCCGCTACTTCCTTCCCCCTTGTTTAAATCACAATTAAAGAATATCCTGTTCGACCGTGTTTACAGTCAACTCCCCAATCCCCCTGGTTCTGTGTCAGGCACCACTGTATATGACTTTGAAGGCCTAGGAAGGCATAACCCTGCGTGAATGGCGCTATATAAATGTAAGCTGTTCTTGTTATGATAGCAGTTTTGAAGGGGAGGAGAGGGGACAGTATCTGAAGGAACATTATAATAATAAGAATATTTGCATTTGATATAGCGCCTTATCACATTCAGCACCCTGGGACGTCCTCCCAGCGTGAAAGGTGCTTTATAAATGCAATTTTGTTGTTGTTGTTATCACGTCTTTGAGGCATCCCAAAGCACTTCCCATTGCTTTCAGTAAATTGAAGCAAATCACAATTACCGTAAAGTTAATTAATATTTTGTGGTCAAAACTTTTTTAAATTTCTGCCAGCAGGCTACAGTTTAGTTTGCCTACACTCTCAGCTGCAGAAAATCCATGGTTACTTTTAACAGCAAATTTATGCTGTTAACCTCTCCCTCCCTCATGTCAAACCAGCTCATTCAGATCTCTGCTGCGCACATCCTGACCAAACTCCATACCCCCATCTCACCATTCTCGCTCCATGTCTCCCAATAACCGAACGGATCAACTTCAACATCCTCACACTCGTGTTCAAATCCATTCACTCCCTGCCATCTCCCTATCTATCTGACCGTCTCACTCCTCAATCCATCACCCAATGCCAAACCTTGACTGGCACTGGCTCCTGCTCGTCCCTCGTACTCTCCACCCCACCATCAGAGATCGCGCTCCCCATCACCGAATGGACGATAGCAGTTTTGAAAACTCTGGAACACTCTCATAGAATCATACAGCACAAAAGGAGGCCATGCAGCCCATCATGTCCGTGCCGGCTCTTTGAAAAGAGCTGTTCCAAGTCAATCCCATTCCCTGGCTCTCTCCCCTTAACCCCACAAACACGTCCTCCCCAAATAACCATCCACCTCTCTTTTAAAAGTTGTTATCGAATCAGCCTAGCCGTCCTTAATTCCTCTGCCTTGTCCTCTCTCCACCTTTTCAAGCCCTTCCCAAAACCCTTGTGTTTCTAACTGACACACTGCCAATGTTTAGGGCTCTGAGACACTCCGCGGTGAAGGGCGCTGTATAAGTGCATGTCGTTGTTGTTGTCCTCTCAAGAAGTTGGGAGGATACAGAATGGGGAGTGGAAATAATGCCAGCCACTGAGGCAGAGTGTCACATGACTAGACAGAGGCTGTTCCTGCTGTCAAAACCACCAGCTGATTGAGAGAAAGAGTGAGAGAGTGATTGGGAGGGAGAAAGTGAAAGAGAGTCTGAGGAGAGAGAGAGATTTATTGAGAAAAAGTGATGGAGAAGTGAGAGAGAGTTTTATCTTGTTTGTGTACGTCGGTAAGAGATGAGAAGTGGATTTGAGAATGTATGAGAGCAATTCAGAGAGTGAGAGGCATAAGAGAGAACGTGTGTATAAGTGTCAATGAGAGATGCGGTGCTCGAAAGAGATTGATAGAAAGAAAGTGATAACGGGAGTGAATGACAGAAAGGGGGTAAGAAAGAGAGAATGAATGTCCTCGTCCAGGTGGGCGGCGAGGACAAGGTGCGGTTGCTGGACGATTGTTGATTGTTGTTGTTTTATTCTTAATATTATTGCTTTTGTTTGATTCCCCCCACTCCCCGCCCCCAGGCCTTCCCCCCACCCTCTTCTTCTTCCCTCACTCCCTTTCCCCACTTTCTCTCCCCCCTTTTCCCCTTCCCTCCCTCTTTCTCCCTGATTTTGCCCCCCACCCACCTTTCCCTCCCTCTCTCCCTTACTCCACTTTCTCCCCCCTCTTCCTCCCTGACCTTACCCCACCCCACCTATCCCTCCCTCACCTCACTTGACCTCTTTTCCCCCTTTCTCCACTGACCCCATTTCCACGACTGTTTGTGGGACACTGCTGTGTGCAATTTGGCTGCCGCGTTTCGCCCATAAATATACAGTCGGCTTTCCTGCTCTCCTTCCCCCTATCGCAACCCCTCCCCTTGCCATCTTTCCCCCCTTTTTTCCCCTAATCCCACTTCCATGGCTGTTTGTGGGACACTGCTGTGCGCAATTTGGCTGCCGCATTTCGCCCACAAATATACAGTCAAGTTTTCTACTCTTCTTCATTCTGTCCCAATCCCTCCCCCTGCTCTTGTCCCTACCTAACTGTACAGCGCCTTGGGACATCCACTCAACGTGAAAGATACTATACAAATGTAAGTTTCGATTGATTGATTGATTGATTGATTGATTGATTGATGAAGGAGAGATTGCGAAAAATAGAGAGGGAGAGAGTGAATGTGAGAGAGCACAGAACTGAGAGTGTGATTGAGTGATGCAGAAACAATACAAGGAGTGTTTGTAAGAGACGGTTGACAGAGGGGGAGTGAGAGTAATTATAGAAAGGGAGTGAGTGTATATGAGAGAGAGGGAATGAGAGAGTGTAATAGAGATTAATTGAGGCAGGAGTGTGTGAGGGGGAGTGAAAGAGTAGCTAACACACATGGAGAGTAGTGTACATGAGTAGTGAAGGGAGGATGGGAGTGTTTGAGAGAGGGGGGATGACAGCATGTGTGTGCTTGAGAGGGGGGAACGAGAGTGTGTATGTGTGAAAGGGGGAATATGAATGTGTGTGTGACGGGGGAATGAAAGTGTGTGTGAGGTGGGGGGTGAGTATGTGTGTAGGGGGAAATAAGAGTATGTGTGGGGATGAGTATGTGTGGGGGGGTGAGTGTGTGTGGGGGGGGTGAAGGGGGGGTGAGAGTGTGTGTGGGGGGGAATGAGAGTTTGTGTGGGGGGGAATAAGAGAGAGTGAGAGGGGGGTGAGTGTGCAGGGGGTGAGTGTGGGGGGGGTGAGTGTGGGGGGGGTGAGTGTGCGGGGGGTGAGTGTGGGGGGGGTGAGTGTGCGGGGGGTGAGTGTGGGGGGGGTGAGTGTGGGGGGGGGTGAGTGTAGGGGGGGTGAGTGTGGGGGGGGTGAGTGTGCGGGGGGTGAGTGTGGGGGGGGTGAATGTGGGGGGGGTGAGTGTGGGGGGGGGTGAGTGTGGGGGGGGTGAGTGTGGGGGGGGGTGAGTGTGGGGGGGGGGTGAGTGTGGGGGGGGGGTGAGTGTGGGGGGGGTGAGTGTGCGGGGGGGGTGAGTGTGCGGGGGGGGTGAGTGTGCGGGGGGGGTGAGTGTGCGGGGGGGTGAGTGTGCGGGGGGGGGGTGAGTGTGGGGGGGGGTGAGTGTGCGGGGGGGTGAGTGTGGGGGGGGGGGTGAGTGTGCGGGGGGGGGGTGAGTGTGGGGGGGGGGTGAGTGTGCGGGGGGGTGAGTGTGGGGGGGGGTGAGTGTGCGGGGGGTGAGTGTGCGGGGGGTGAGTGCAGGGGGGGTGAGTGTGGTGGGGGGAGGAGTGTGTGGGGGGTGAGTGTGGGGGGGGTGAGTGTGGGGGGGGGGTGAGTGTGCGGGGGGGGTGAGTGTGGGGTGGGGGAGTGTGCGGGGGCTGAGTGTGGGGGGGGGGTGAGTGTGGGGGGGGGGTGAGTGTGGGGGGGGGTGAGTGCGGGGGGTGAGTGTGCGGGGGGGGAGTGTGGGGGAGGAGTGTGTGGGGGGTGGAGTGTGCGGGGGGTGGAGTGTGCGGGGGGCGGAGTGTGAGGGGGGAGTGTGCTGGGGGGGGAGTGGGGGGGGAGTGCAGGGGGGGGGAAGTGTGGGGGGGGGAGTGTGTGGGGGGGGGGGAGTATGGGGGGGGGAGTGTGAGGGGGGAGTGTGCGGGGGGGGGAATGTGGGGGGGGGGCGTGGGGGGGGGGGGAGTTTGTGAGGGGGGAGTGTGCGGGGGGGGGGGAGTGTGCAGGTTGGGGAGTGTGTGGGGGGGGAGGGTGTGGGGGGGGGAGTGTGGGAGTGGGGGTGTGCAGGGGGGTGGTGTGCAGGGGGGGGGGAGTGTGTAGGGGGGGAGGGTGTGGGGGGGAGTGTGTGGGGGGAGTGTGCGGGGGGGTGAGAGTGCGGGGGGTGAGTGTGGGGGGGGGGTGAGTGTGCGGGGGGTGAGTGTGCGGGGGGTGAGTGTGCGGGGGGTGAGTGTGGGGGGGGTGAGTTTGGGGGGCTGAGTTTGGGGGGGGTGAGTGTGGGGGGGGGTGAGTGTGGGGGGGGGGGGGAGTGTGCGGGGGGTGAGTGTGGGGGGGGGGGAGTGTGCGGGGGGGGAGTGTGCGGGGGGTGAGTGTGCGGGGGGTGAGTGTGCGGGGGGGGAGTGTGCGGGGGGGGGAGTGTGGGGGGGGGGAGGGGGGGGAGGGGTGGGGGAGTGTGTGGGGGGGAGTGGGGAGAGTGTGTGGGGGGGGAGTGTGGGGGGGGAGTGTGGGGGGGGGAGGGGGGGGAGGGGTGGGGGGGAGTGGGGGGGGGGAGGGGGGGGGGGAGTGTGTGGGGGGGAGTGAGGGGGGGGGAGTGTGGGGGGGGAGTGTGGGGGGGGGAGGGGGGGGAGGGGTGGGGGAGTGTGGGGGGGAGTGAGGGGGGGGAGGGGGGGGGGGGAGTGGGGGGGGGGAGGGGGGGGGGGAGTGTGTGGGGGGGAGTGGGGAGAGGGAGTGGGGAGAGTGTGTGGGGGGGGAGTGTGTGGGGGGGAGTGAGGGGGGGGGAGTGGGGAGAGTGTGTGGGGGGGGAGTGTGGGGAGTGTGGGGGGGAGTGGGGGGAGGGGTGGGGGAGTGTGTGAGGCCTGGCCTGCGTTGTCCCCACTCCCCTCTCGGGGTATACTCCCTGTAGCTGCCCCCCTGCCCCCCTGTACCTCAGAGCCGATCATGTACCACTCCCCGGCCTCCTCCAGCTGGAACTTTATTGGTTTTTGTCCGAAGGTTTTACTTGCCGCCATCTTCCCGCCAGGCAGCCAGCGCGCATGCGCAGCGTCACGCCACGTCTTAAAGCGACACCGACCCGGTTCAACGGCGTCTTTAAAGCGAAACTGACCCGAGTCTCGTCCATCGCTACAATTGTACAGCGAACACACTTCCTCATCTATTCACACTTCCCCCAGTGCAGCCACCGTCCGGATGAACCTCAGGGGTGTTGATGCACAAATGGTGAAGAGGTGAAAAGCGCCAAATCAAATATAAGTATTAATATTATTAAAATAAAACAGAAAAAGTCTGGCCTTGCGCTTTCCTGCAGTTCCACGTGATTCACTTTGAGAATTTGGCATCACTACATGACAACAACTCCTTAACCCTTCAAGGAGAAGACAACTTGGGGGACAGAACAAACACAATTCTACAAAGGGGAAGGATAGTGCATCCAAACCACCACAACAACAACAACATTACACTGGCCAGCTCCTCTCACATCAGGAGGACTTCCCAAGGCGCTGGACACCCGTTTAAAAAAGTACCATGGCAATGGTGGTGGTGCCCTGGTCATACCACCATCACCATGGTACTTGTTTTACAGGGGCAGTTACTGCTGCAGACTCGAGCTGAGGACGGGGCGGGGGGGAGGGTGGGCGCAGGGGAAGGGGGGGTGATTAGGAGTTGCCGATGAATCCATCAAAGAGAAGAGTCTCGAGGCGGGACTTGAAGGAGGCCAGGGAGGGGGCGAGGTGGAGGGACTGCGAGATGGAGTTCCAGAGGTTGGGGGCAGAGTTGGGTCCGTCAATATCGAAATTTTCCGATTGCGATATATCAGTTTGCCCATATCGATATATCCCAATATATCAATATCGCAGGTTTTTTTATCCTGCGCATGTGCGCGCATTCGGATATCAACAAGGTAAGTTGAAAAAGTCCGCATTATACCGATATATCGACAGAAACGATATACCAATATTTGCGATATATGGATTTCTTTCCGATATATCAAATTTTTCGATATATTTTAAATTCCGATATCGACATATCAATATGACAATTATATCAGATATAACCAATATATCGCCGGACTTTAGGGCAGAGTGGCTGAAGGCTCGCCTGCCAATGGTGGGGCGGGTGGGTGTGGGGACGTGGAGCAGGCCAGATCTGCTGAGTGCAGGGCTACGAGGTCATAGATGTAGGGTGGGGGCAAGGCTGTGGAGAGCTTTAATTGTGAGGACCAAGATCTTGAATTAGATCATCTGGATGATGGGGAAACCTATCTGGATGACTAAGGAAATTGGATTCCTGTAGCTGAACAGTTGGAGCACTCACCTTACAAGTGAGAGACCTGGGTTTAATTCCAGGAAGGGCAAAACCTTGGGCAAATTTCCTTACTCCACACGCCTAATAATAATCCCTCAAAAAAATAATAAATTGGTTATTTCAATCTACGACTGTTTGTGGGACACTGCTGTGCGCGATTGGCTGCCATGTTTCACCCACAAATATCCAGTCAATGAATTCACTTTACAGTATATTCTGTTAAGTGTTTTGAGACATCTAAAATACGTGAAAAGCGCTATATCAAATGCAAGTATTTATTATTAAAATAAAACAGAAAATGTATGGTAAATGTCAGGTACAAAATATGGAAGATAATCTGATAGAATAAAGAAAGTACAGAGAAGAACTGAAAAAGAAAATAAGATGGGCAAAGAGATTGTATGAGAAGATTAGCAGGTAACATAAAAGGGAACCCTGAAGTGTTATATGAAGAATGAAAGGTTAGTCAAAGGTAGGGTGGGTCCAATTAGGGACCAAAGAGGAAATCTTCTTGTGGAGGCTGATGTACTGAATAAGTACTTTGCATCTTTCTTCACAAACGAAGATGCAGTCAATGCCACACTATCGGATGAGAGGGTAGAGAAATTGGATAAGAATAAACCAACAGGAGGTACTACAAAGGTTCTCAATACTCAAAGTAGATAAGTCACCCGGTCCAGACGGACTGCACACTAGGTTACCGAGAGAAGTGAGAGTGGAAATAACAGAGGCTCTGGCCACAATCTTTAAACCTCCTTGGACACTGGGATGATGCCAATCCTTCTGCCCCTGTACAAAACGGACAGAAGGATAATCCCGGAAACTACAGGCCATTCAGCCTAATGTCAGTAGTGGGGAAACTTCTACAGACTATAATCTGGGACAAAACAAATTTTCATTTAGAAAAATATGGGTTAATACAGTACAGCCAACATGGATTTGTTAAAGCCAAATTGTGTCCAACAAACTCGATGGAGTTTTTTGCTGAAACTGCAAAGATACTCGTCGAAGGTAGCGCAGCTGATGTCGTTTATTTTCAAAAATAAAAATGTAGTGGATTTTCAAAAGGCATCGATAATGTACCATATAAGAGACTTGTAAGGAAAATAGAAGCCCACTTTATTAAAGGGACAGTGGCAGCCTGGATACCAAACTGGCTGGGAGACAAAAAGCAGAACGTTTGTTCTTTTGATTGGAGGAAATTGTGATGTGGAGTGCACCATGAGTCTCGCAGGTCATAAAATTGGATGAGGAAGGCCCTTTGGCCCATCTGATCCCATCTCTCCAGAACACCTACCCTACCCTCCTGTGCTGATCCCCAGGGTTAGAGAAACACCAAAGTACAGAAGAATAACAACTCAAAAGGTATGCCAAGGTCTTTATTTCACAACCACATTACATGTGCCTGTCTTAACAAATGGCACCTGCGTCCTAATCCCTACAAGTGCAATAGACTTCCTTTCAAAGTGAACACATGCTTTCGGTTACAGGATAGGATGAAGATCTTGCCAACAAATCCAGGAAAGTCTGCATTGACTCTCCTGTATTCATTCTTTCAGAGGAGGATTTACGACCATGGCAAAAAAAGTTCACTGTTCGTATTTAGGAAGATGAAGTATGTAAACAGTTTCACTGTTTGGGTACTTCATAACTTCCATTTATTTTACGTGCAAAAATTATCTATTTCATGTAAAACAATTGAAGATCAGTTGTAATAATAATAATCCTTTCATTTTGATATAAAGTAATGTTTTTCTCGGCTTCTAGACATCTCAAAACACTTCACAGAATGTACTGTAAAGTGAATCGACTGTATATTTGTGGGCGAAATGCAGCAGCTGATAGTGCACAGCAGTGTTCCACAAACAGTTGTGGATTGAAATGACCAATTATCATGTTTTTTATTGGAGGGATTATTATTAGGCGTGTGTGTGGAGTAAGGGAACTTGCCCTAGGTTTCGCCCTGACCTGACTGGATTTGAACACAGGTCTCATGCTTGTAAGGCGAGTGCTCTAACCACTGAGCTACAGGACTCCAAAGGTATGAGGATTTTGTGTTTATTTCATTTCCCCCCAAAAGCAAATTTTTGATCTTTGTTTACTATCATTATATAAAATAAGATGGATTATCTTCTTTAAAAAATAAAATCATTGTTTCATTACCCAGTTATTTTCCTTTTTTATATAACACAAAGAAAAATCAGGTAACTAAGCAAAAAAACATTTCCACAGAAGGTCTTTTGTATTTCTGCCCCACATCCATGCCATGACCCCCACTGCCTTCCTCCACCTCCACAACATTGCCCGGCTCAGCCTCTGCCTCTTCCCTCAGGCCACGAAACATGCGCACATCACATCTGGGTTTGCCCAGAACTCTGCAGCTTCTGTCCTTTCCCACACCATCACCGTGTCACCATCACCCCCACCCCGCTTCACTGGCTCCCCATCCCCCAGAGGAAAGAGTTCTAAATCTTTGTCCTCGCCTTCAAGGCCCTCCATGGCCTTGCCCCTCCCTCCCTCCGTGACCTCTGATCCCATATCAACTTGTCCACTCCCTGCACTCAGCACAGGACCTCGCCTGGTCCGCTCCATCATCAGCCTTCTACTTTTCTGCCCCCAACCTATGGAACTCCATCCCACATTCCCTTCACCTCGCTCCCATCCTTGCCTCTTTCAAGTTCCATCTCAAAACCCTCCTCTTCAACCGAGTATTTGCCCACCACCCCCAATCCCTCTGCTGCCCTCTCATCTCTCCCCCCGCTGAGTATCTTAAAGGGAAGCGGGATTTGGTGGATGAATAAATTGGAAATCTTGCTCCCTTGTTAGGCTCGGGATCAAACTTCTCTGTGCTCCATCAAGTAACAGTGAATTTGTGTCAAAAACATAAAACACAAACCCATATTCAAAATATTTATTGCCAAAATACAAAAGGAGGGTCCGTGTGTGACTATATATTTACAGTTAAGGATGGTTTAACTATAGATTAGGCCTATGAATCATATATTCCAGTGATCTTGAATTCAGCAATGTTTCGGAGCGACATTGAGTAATGTCAAGAACAATTTTTTTTTATTTGTGTCAAGTATCAGAAGTACATCTGAAGGAAAAGGATCAGTGAAATCTACCATGTGTATCTTGTACAATTCTTGTACTGTTGTTCAAGATGAAAAAAAACATTCCAAATCTGATCTACTTATGTACCACAGATGTAGGGAAATTCACAGGCATATATTTGCATATTTCATGTTATAACTGAAAACAGTAAAGAAAGTTTTGGAGTAAGTTATGGTTACTGTCTCCCCAATCTTGGCTACAGTCATGTGAATGACTTCAGCCCAGGATGATCTGACCTTCGGCAAGAACCTTCACACTACTGCTCGGTGTAAGTGGTGATTTATATAATAATAATAATCCTTGCATTTCAACCTTGATATCAACCATGCTCTGAGGTCAGTTTAAACATGCTGTGAGACCCATTGACTTTACCTGGTATGTAGATATGTTTACCATTTTGATCTCATTATCTATAACAAGGAATGATTGCGTGTATTGTCCAACTCAACAAATGGCCAGTCTGACAATCATAGAATTTTACAGCACAAAAGGAGGCCATTCGGCCCATCTAGTCTGTGCCGGCTCTTTGGAAAGAGCAACTCAATCCCACTGCCCAGCTCTCTCACCATAACCGAACAGACCTACTCTTCTCCCTAAATAAAGATCCAATTCTCTTTTAAAAGCTATTATCGAATCACAATGGGGCAGTGATAAAGGACAATAGCATTTCTATCTAAGTGAGATAGACTTTACTCTAGTATAACTCTAGACATAATGTTATGAGAATATACCAATACGCTGTTTCCTAGGTAAAATGCTATGAAGCACTGTGTTAATTGTTGATGTAATAGTCTGGTATTGTCAGTTTAGTACATTTGTTTCTCCTCCAGAATGACAGAACATCCACCCAAGGTTCTGTGTCTCAAGTCACTTGAATGTCTAAGGTTCCAGTAACATCAGGAGAAGTCAGAACAGACTTCCTAAAAGAACTCGACTGCAGGTGATTCAAAGCCCACTATCAGTGTTCACAAGCAAGAGAAATGAACAAGTAGAATTGTTTAGATTGAATACCTACTGCAATGAGCGAGCCTAAACAAGAGAAGTTTGTCTACTGCCTATGAACTTTGATATTGTTACCATAGTAACATACTATATGGTACAATATTGTCAATCATAACCCTGCCTGTTGTAATCCTGCTTATTGAATCAATGAAAATTGTATGACTCTTTGCCTTGTAAGTACAGTAAATGAGTAGCTAATATGTATAACATACAGGTGACTTTAGTTCCATTTTTCATGGGTTCATAGTTCAAAATTTTAACTATCAAGAATAAGATGGTCATTTAAGTGCCATGTGTCTGGCTATGCTTTCAGATCCAGGTTTCAACAGAAGGTTGGACTACAGTGGAGTCCTGTAGCTCAGGAGAGCACTTACTTTACAAATGTGAGACCTGTGTTCGAATCCAGGCAGGGTAAAATTTTGGGCAAATTTCCTTACTCCACATGCCTAATAATAATCCACAAAAGGATTATTTCGCCCGTGTTTTGCCCACAAATCTACAGTCAATTCACTGTACAGTGTATTTTGTGAAGCACTTTGAGAGGCCTAGAAGACATGAAAATTCTGTATTCAAATACATTATTATTATCAAGGTTAATCCCACTTCCGGCCACACCTTTGAACGTAACAAGTGTGGAGCTCCTGTAGCTCAGTGGTTAGCGCACCCGTCTTAAAAGCGTGAAACCTGTGTTCAAGTCCAGGCAGATCAGGCCAAAATCTTGGGTACATTTCCTTACTCCACACGCCTAATATTAATCTGTCCAAAAAAACACGCAATAATAAATAAATATACAGTCAATTCACTTCACAGTATATTCTGTGAAGCACTTTGAGACATCGATAAGATGTGAAAAGCGCTCTATCAAATGCAAGGATTATTTTTATATAAGTGGAGAAGAACAAAAAAACAAATGAAATTTACAAAGTGCCTTTCAAATCAGGAGCACGTCCCAATTCGCTGGACAATCAGAGATTTGGACCATAGCAGGGTGACGGAATCAGGAGGGTTGGAGGGCAGGGAGGGTGGCTGAAGGCACAAACAAAGAGGAGGGTCTTGAGACATGCCCTGAAGGAGACAAGGGAGGGAGTGAGGTGAAGGGACTGTGGGATGGAGTTGCAATGGGTGGAGCAGAGAGGTTGAAAGCCTGACTGCCGATGGTGGGGGGGCAGTGTGGGGGGCATAGAGCAGGCTGGAGTCTGCTGAGTGGAGGGAACAGACAGCTTGATATGGGGTCAGCAGGTCACAGAGGAAGGAAGGGGCAAGGCCATGGAGGTCCTTGAATTGAAGGACAAGGATTTTTATCTTTATCCTCTGGGGGATGGGGAGCCAGTGGAACCGGGCAAGAGTGGGGGTGATGGGGTCACGGATCCTGGTGAAGAATTTCTGCAGAATTCTGGATGATATGCAGCTTGTGGAGGGAAAGATGTGAAGGCCAACAAGCAGGGAGTTAGCATAGTCAATCCTAGAATCCTAGATTACATGAACGAGAGTTTCATCAACCCAAGCCAGTGCAGGATTCGAGGTGAAGCCGTTTGTGGAGACAAAGTAGAGACAGCTTGAGAGGTAGGATCTGAACACTGAAGGAGAGATCCACAAAGGTTGAGATGAGAGGAGAGGTGGTGCAGGAGGATAGAGTGGTCGACAGTGTCAAAGGCACCAGAGAAATCAAGAAAGACAAGGAGAGAGACCCTGGTCACAGATGGACAGAATGTCTTTTGTCACTTTGACCAATACAAGCAATTCACAGAGTCTCCAGACTCTGAAAATACTGTTTGATGGAAACTGCAGTGTACCAGGTCAGAAACACACAGGATCTTCACAGTAACATTCTTATCCTCAAAAACATCATCATATCGCTTGTAGAGAGAAACTTTTCACACACTGAGTTGTTTGGATCTGGAATGCATTACTTGAAAGGGTGCTGGAAGCCGATTCGTTAACAAATTTTAAAAGAAAAGTATCAGGCAATGCATTCCAGATCCAAACAACTCGTTGCATGGAACTTTCTCCTCACCTCGACTCTGTTTCTTTTAACAACTATTTTTAATCAATGTCCTCGGGTTACCCACCCATTTGCCAGGAAATAATTTCTCCTTGTTCACCCCAACAAAACCCCTCATAATTTTATAAACTTCAAATCATTAGTTGGGGATAATTATTTGGAACAGGTTTGCAAGCCTATAGGAGAGACAGGGGAGTAAGATTGATTTTGTCAGCTCTTCTAAAAGACCTGGCACAAACATGATGGGAAAAATGGCTTCCATCTGTGCTGTATAATGATTCTATGATAGATTGGTGAACTTTGTGCCAAGCAATTAATTTTACATCCCCCAAAAGTAACAAAAATTGTATTACCACATAATTATTAGAAATAGTAACAATTACTCTTAAAAGGTCACAATAATAAGGAAACATCATCAGGTTATCCAAGTAGTGAAACAAATAATGTCGCACCTCAAGACCCTCCTCTTTGATGGTGCCATCGGTCAACCATTTCCCCTCCATTCCCTCCACTCTCCCCAATCCCAACCCCAGCTCGGGTGTCAACCACTGACTCTCAAGCGCCTTGAGATGTCCTCCTGATGTGAAAGGCACTGCACAACTGTAATTTTGTTATTGTTGCAATAAATATAGGACAGAATTATGTTTGATTTCAGTTCTAATATATTATCACATGTCTAATTGGAACAATATTCTCACAGTTCTATACAGTGGTACCCTGTTAGCAATTGCCAATTACCTTTTACATTAAGTGGATTTCTCAAACCCCTTCTCAGTATAAATGGAGTGACCGTATTTTGTTTGGTGGTGATCATCCAGCAAATGAGTTCAGAGCAATCACTGCAGACCATAACTAATATTGCCCTATCTGGACAGAAGGAACAGCAATTGATTGGAAACAAACAATAGCTAAGTTTCTACCTCTGGCTCTTTGCTGGTTACACTTCCATTGGTGCTGCTTATCCACTGGTACTTAGCCCAAATAGTTATTCACCGTGTCTGACCCCAGGCAGAATGATTCTATTCATCAGTAGATTTACTTCATCTTCATGCCCCAGGGGACAGCAGACACTGTTGCGCCTTCTACTTAGATCAGCAAACCCAAACCTCACTCTGGCTGCACAAAATAGTCTCAGGCTGGGTTACTTTCAGCTGGATCATCTGAGCCATTAAAAAAAAAGTTCTTATTCAGATAACAACAACAACAAAATTACACAGCAAATTATGCCAGAGGGAGGGAGACGGAAACTGAGGCCAGGCACATTTCTTCCATCTTATCTGCAATTTTCAAAACAAATTATTCAATAGTGTGGGAGATATTTCTGCAATATATTAATTTTTTTCTTTGTACTACTTTTTGCAGACTCAGCTGATTTGAGTTGCAGGTTTCAATTTATCTCAAATGGTCCAAATCAGTTACGTTTTCTGTTTCTAATGATATCCATTGACCTGTCATTGGAATGCAGGTGGGTAATGTTAAGAGTTGGGCTGGGACATTAGTGAAGGGACATACGAAGGAGCTATACTGCTGTCCTGGGCTACAGCTGAAATAAGCTGGGACCAAGCTCCTATCAGAAGGGATAAATAAGACTGGCTTTAATCCAGTAAAGGGGGAGGTGAGATCAGGAGAAAATAACAGTAACTCGATGATAAGAAACAGAAGGGATGAGAGCAAAGGTCAGAATACAAATATGATAAAGAACATGAATATACTGGGAAGGAAAAAGATTATAGGAAATAATCACAAACAATGTGACAATTCAAAAAGTGTTGGGGCATCTGGGCAGGCAGGCGATTGCCCGGTATCTGAACTCTGCACACGAATGCTCCTACACCAACAGATGGGTGGGGAGGCGGTGGAGACAACAGCGACTTGCATTTATATAGAATCCTTCACATGGCAGTGTCTCGTAGCACTTAAACGTGGCAGAGCCTGATTTGATGGCTGATTTGAGGACATCATCTGACATCATTCATATCCTTGAATAGCATTTTCAGAGTGGCACTGAGTCACCGAAACATATACTATGACAAAAAATAAAATTAAAAACAAGGTATTTTATGTGAAAAGTCAGAATTTTGCATAACTAGGCAAAGTATATCATGTATTTCATGTGATTAATTCTACTTGGCTGAATATAAAACTACTATAGAACAATCCCTGAGGTCTCTAAGAATAGCGATGAATTATTTTTTTACAGAAAAAGAGCACTAATTATTTGTTCAAAACGCAAATACAGAGAGGAAGATATTATGTAAACCAAAGGGGTGACACAAGGAGTCACTAGAAACACATGAATCTGTATGAAGAGCTTTAGTCCAACTTCTAAGAGTCAGCCTCTCCCATCCTGTTACATGATTAATTCAACTCTAATTATTGTCCAGAAGAAAGAATCCCAGGAAATACAATGGGAAAGTTTTAAACAAGTAAATCATATATCTGCTCAACGATCAAATCCCAAATAAAGGTACTGTATACAGGGACACTTCGGGGTCAGATTCTGATGAATTCTATAAGGCTACTCCAGCAGCCTTGAGGGTGATTTAGAATCATCTGTATGGATAGTGGGAGGGTGCACATCCAAAGAAGTCTTCACCTATCAGACGTGGATATCCTTCCTGTACCTTCACCTGTATTGAATCAAATTTCCAGTAGTATCTCCCTTGGAGGAAATAAGCATAACCTGTAGAAGTAAGATTAGAGTTAGCAAAACAAATAGCACATCTTGTTCTGGATGTTCTTCTCTGATGAGATTATAATAAGTTATAAAGAACATTAACTAACTTGTTGTCCATTTTATTGCAATATAAATAATACTAAATGATAAATAATCCTTGCATTTGGTTGAGCATCTTATCACTTCTTCCAGGTGTCTTAAAGCACTTCACAGAATATATTGTAAAGTGAATTTACTGTATATTTATGGGTGAAATATACAGTACAATAACTGCCACTAATTTATTGCTGTCATTGTCTAATTAGGCATCCCATCTTTGCCTGCTTATCCTTATCTTTGTCTCTCTGTCTTGTTCACACTTCATGTTCATTGAGGCTATTCAGTTGTTCTTTCTGGATCTCAGACAATCAAACCCTCTCTCCACTGCTCTGCATCCCCACCCCACCCCTCTGACCTCCTCTCTCCCCAACACAGCACCCGTTGCCTTCACTCCTCCAGTTCTGGTCTCCTCCTTGTCCCCCGAATCCTCCACTCAACTATTGGCAGCCGTGCCTTCAGCCACTATACCCCCAAACTCTGGAACTCCCTTCCTCACTCCCTTCACCTTGCCCCCTCTCTTCCTAGATTCAGCTGAAGATCTTTCTTTTCGACCGCGCCTTCATTCACCTTTTACCCCCTCCCCCTGGCTCAGGCCCAGGATCCGTTATTGTGAAGCACTCTGAGACACCGTCCAGCATGGAGGGCGCTATATAAATTGAAGTTGTTGTTGATGTTGTTGATGCACCTGTCCTCCTGAAAACAATCACCACTTCTCCACTATCAAGCCCTCACTCTGCAGAAGCTTACACTTATACAATCTCATAAGTCTACACATTGAAATGAACAATGCGACTTTTGGGTGAACAATAAATGACATGAATGTTAACTTCTTGCTCAGTCCCTGTTCGTCCCTGTTCATGGAACTTCAACCATTACATACCTCCATTCTTTACTCTTGCTGTTTCGTAGTCTTTTTTTTTGTTTGATATTGATTGCAGCTAAATTATTTGGAAATGGTTTCTTCAGACTAAAGAAACAACATTTGCCTTTCAGGTTTACATCAGTTTGGTATGTATTAATTTGTATTGATTCTTCTATTTGTCATTGGTGTAACCACTCACCATGCTCATCCTGAAAGGACCCATCAATACTTTGGGGAATTCCTCTCCAATCATTGGTGCTGTACGGGTAAGTGTTATCCACATGGTTCGTGTTTATGTTGAATTGCCAGTAATCACTTCCTTTAAAGAACAGAATCTTTTCATTCTTCTCTGAGCCCCACATCAGGGCTGCTTCTATCCCAGTAGCAGAGAGCCCCAGTTCAGAGATAAATTTTGGGCCTGATACCTGACTTTCACCATCATAAATCCAGTAGCGGGCATCTGAGCAAAGGTAGAGAATCATTAAATCAAGAATTATGAGTGAAAACCAAATAATAAACAGATAATACTGAACATTTTGCTCTGCCTGGGTTTGATTCATGGACACGGTTCCGTACACCACGTGCCCCCTGTTTATATAGCAGTAAAGTAGAAACCCAGTTGTTAGTCGAGGGATTAGGGTCACTCAAACCATGACTGTTTGTGGGACAACTCGTACAGGTAGGTCGAGCACAATTGGCTGGTGTATTATGGCCATATACACTGGGAAACACTTTGCGACATCTCAAAGACATGAAAATTGCGTATATAATAATCATAATCCTTGTATTTGATATAGCGCTTTTCACATCTTCCAGACTTCTCAAAGCGCTCTACAAAATATACTGCAAAGTGAATTGACTGCATAAATGTGGGCAAAACGTGGCAGCCAGTTATGCACAGCAGTGTTCCACAAAAAGTCGTGGATTGAGTAACCAATTTATTACTGCTTTTTTTTCAAGGGATTAGTATCAGGCCTGTGGAGTAAGGAAAGTCGCCCAAGGTTTGGAATCAAACCCAGGTCTCTCGCACTTGCAAGGCAAATCTTGCATATAAATGTATGATCATAAACCCTGACTCCAGATACAATAACAAAAATAAAATTACATTTATAGAGTGCCTTTCACATCAGGAGGATGTCCTGAGGCGCTGTATAATGATTGCAGCAACTATTGCCACAAAGATGAGTTTTCCCAATAACAAAAACAACTTGCACTGTGTAGCCTTTCAGACCACTTCGCATTAGCTATTCAATGGACATCTGCCTTCAGCTTGGCAGCACAATAACAACAACAAGGTTACATGTGTATAGTGCCTTTCACACAGGGAGTACATCCCAAGATGCTGGACAATCAGTATTTCAAAAGCGAGTTGGGGTCAGAATCAGGGAGGGTGGAGGGAAGGTCACAGCAAAAAGGATAGAGAGGGACCTGATATAGATGTTTAAGACCAAAAATCGTTTAAACTGGGGAATAAGAGAAAATTTATTTCCATTGATAGAGGACTGGAGGACGTAGATTAAGATAGTCACAAGGACAACAACAACAACATTACATTTGCTGAGTGCCTTTCAGGTCTGGAGGATGTCCCAAGGCCCTGAACAATCAGGGGTCAGGAGGCAAACTTAATAGGATTGTTTTTAAAACACAAGAGCTGTAGGATGCCAGACACCTTACTCAGAAAGAAAATAGAGCACAAAGTAACAGTATTAACCTAAATTAGGGGGACATAAACTAAATGCAGAGCAAGAGGTCCTGGACTCCAGTTATCCAGAAAGAATGACCAAAAGAAAGGAAATTAGTTCCAATCACAATTAAGCTTTATTGAACCTGCGAGCATGATCCATATGAAAATTATTCAACCATATTTAAAAATGATGCAAGATATCAATAGCACAAGCACACAGCACAGCATTATGCAAGATTTCACATCAGGGTGTTGAAAAGATGAGAGGTGTTTCTGGCAATACATGCTAAAACACATCCAGCGATACAGAGAAGGCTGTGACATACCAAACGCATTCAGAGGCAAAGAGCAGCAATTTCTCCACACAATCAAGGAACAAGCCAACCTATTCCAAATACAGTACTACTCGTTACAAACTAAACATCAAGGCATGTCAAAATCACGTTTCTAGATGACACTATAGCAGCAGTAGTCATAAAGAAAACTATATTTTGCCTGGCATGGCAATAGATGATAAAGGACTATAATTTTCATCCACAATTTTCAATAAAAAAGGGTTGAGATTAATATGAGGGGGAGCCATGGATGTTTAAGCTACTTTCTCTAATTCAAAAAATTAAAAACATGCTTAAAATAACATCTGCTTCTGACTCTACATTACAAGAATGTTGTCAATTCAAGACCTACTTGGGACTTTGCACTCAATCCAGCCTGAACTCTATAATATTGAGTTGGTGGAGCACTGCTGTGTCAGAGGTAAGATTCTTTGGATGAGACATTGACAAGATTGGTTTGAATGAAGAAGATCTTTCAGTCCTTCTGATTTCATCCTTCCAGAATACTCAGTGTACTGTTTTTCCATAAAGCATCTGGCTGCATTTTTTAAAATGAGTTCAGTCTTAGCCTCAACTATTTTTCTTGGAAATGATTTCCCTCTGGTTTCTCTTGGGTGTCCTACCCAGATAAGCAATTTATCAATTGATTTGGGGACATTGTTGTGCACAAAATTAATTGCCATGCTTGTCTATAAATACACAGTCACTATGCTCTACAATACATCTTGTGAAGTATTTTGATGTGCCAAGGAGCTCAGTGTCTTGGATGCACTCCCAGCGTGAAAGATGCTATACAATTGTAATTTTGTTGCTATTAGTGTACCTCTGTTCCTTTCTCCACACCTGTAAATGCTTGTGACTTCAGTTATAACTATCTTAGCTCTGAATTGAAGGCTGTGCTATTGCACAGCCTTCAATTCAATTCACAGCCTGTAATGGCACATTTCAGAGCACTTCACAATCATTGGGTCAAGCATTCAGTCAGGGTTTCGGCAGCTTTTGGGGTGAGATATTGGCAGAGATGGGTGATGTGTCAGAGATGGAAGAAGGTAGTGCTGGAGAGGGACCGGATGTGGGGGAGGAAGGAACCTGACGCCTACGTTGCGTACGGGTTCGGAGAGTTTTAGAGGCAGGTCGGGTAGGTGGAGGAGGTGGGAACCGTGTGATTGAAGACGTTGACGAGAGCCAAAGAGTATGGCTTCTATCTTGTCAACATTTAGCTAAAGGAAATTTCCATAATAATACATAATAATATTAATCCTTATATTTATATAGCGCTTTCCACATCTTATCAACATCTCAAAGCGCTTCACAGAATACAACAAAGTCCCAAGGTAGGGACCAGAGCAGGGGTGGTGGGGGAGGGGGTGGGAGTGGGGAGGGGTAGGAGGAAAGAGAGCAGGAAAATGAATTTGCGCTCATCCAGCTCCTGATGTCTGGCAGGCGGGCTGACAGAACATCCAGGGACTGGGGGACACTAAGTGAGGTGGAAAAATAGAGTTGGGTGTCATCCACATACATGTGGAAGTGTACGCCATGTTTGCAGATGACATAGAGGGAGATTATAGATTAGGAAGAGGAGGTGACCAAGGATGGATCTCCTAGGCATGGTTTGTCTTTAATCTTCAATATATTTTGGAGCAGAAGAACAATTTGGTGGATGTCAGAGTGAGCAGTACTGTGGTCCCGTCAGATCTGCTGGAGGACCATTAGGTCGTGGGCCAGGTGTGTTCGGCTGCCCTTGAGTTAGCAGAGGTGGCTGGTGTACCAGGGTGAGGTTCATAAGTAGCAGGAAGATCAGGAGGCGAGAAAGGCAAGGCCATCAAAAGTGGTGGAGAGGGGCTTGTGGGGGAGAGTGAGTGAGGTGGATAAATCAGTGCTGGATGTAGGCCAGAGGAGGAGGCGTTCAGATGACTTCAGGGAAGATTAACATAACCTTCCTAAGATTGAGTGCCCCAAACTGGATGCAGTACTCCAAATGAGGATTGACCAGCACTCAAAATTCTAGAACACTCTCCCTCAATCCTTCTTACTTTCACCTTCTCTCTGCCTTTTCAATTCCCACCTGAAACTTTGCGCTTCAACCGTGCTTAAGGCCACCTCCCTCCCCCCTTCCCCGCCCCCACCGGCTTGGAGTCAGGCACTGCAACTGTTAAGCGCTCTGAGATGCTACCCGGCATTGAGGACACTATATAAGTGCAAGTTGTTGTTGTTGCTGCTGTTGTATCTCTTTAGTTTCATATTCCAAACCTCATGATAAATGCCAGCATTCTACTTGTATTATTGACTGATTGCTGCAACTGGGGATTGGACTCCAGCAATCTCTGAACTTCAACCTCAACATCTCTCTGCTCATTAACCCCTCCTTCATACTTCCCCAGTTAGAACAAACTCCCAATTGCTATCCTTCTTTCCCAACCATACGTCACAATTTGCAATGTTAACTCCATTGTTCTTATGAATGATGATAATTTTAATACAAATGCATTCCCATATCCCTTTCTAGATCTTTCTTTATGAATACAGTTCTATGGATTGTATTCTTTTGCTGTAGATTTTTTTAAGAATCAATGTGAAATACATCCATCAATGTTGCAATACTTGTAAACCATTTTGGGTTATGGAGCTAGAATGTTAAAGCAGGACATTAGCAGAGACCTGAGATCAAAAGAGGAAGGTGTATAGTGTTCCTATGTTTCTAGTGTGGAGAGACTACACACTAGACTACACACGGAGAAAATTGTCAAATTATTTGAAAGAATTGAGAACAAAAACTAACCTTGGAAGAACCAAAAATTTCCAGAAGAGTCCTCAAACGCCGCATCAATGTGATCGGGGATTCCCCACCAGTGACGTGAAGCCAATGCTGGATAGCCTGGCTGCAGATATTGGTCTCTCAATCTCCACACATACTTGGATTTGAAAAAGAAAAGTTCTCCACGAATCATTGATACTGCATCAAAATCAGTGTCACAGGCATTTGGCTGCAAAGATTCACAAAATGACAGTAAACCAACGGCTTAGAGTCAACCCCGAGCACATAGAATCATAAAATTATACAGCACAGAAGGAGGCCATTCGTCCTATCATGTCCATGCTGGCTCTTTGAAAGAGCTGTCCAAATTAATCCCACTCTCCCCATGGCCTTCGAGTCCTCCCCACAAAATTATAAATGTAATTTTGTTGTTGTTGTGTAGTCCTTCAAACTCGTCCTCCCAAAATAATTAACTACTTCTCTCTTGAAAGTTATTATTAAATTGGCTGCTGGCACTCTTTCAAGCAATGTATTCCAGATCCGAACAACTCGTTGCCTGAAAAAATATCTCTTGACTTCCCCTCTGGTTTTCCTTTCCTTCCCCACCCCTTCTTCTTCTTTCCTCACTCTCTTTACCCACTCTCTTTCCCCACTTTCTCTTCTCCCTTTTCCCCTTCTCTTCCTCTTCCCTCTTCCCCCCTTTCTCCAATTTTGTCCCCCACCCATCTTTCCCTCCCTCTCTCCTTTGCTCCCCCTTTCTCCCCCCTCTTCCTCCCTGATCTTGCTCTACACCACCTTTTCCTCCCTCTCCCTCCCTCTCCCCCCTTGCCCTCTTTTCCCCCTTTCTCCCCTGGCCCCCTTTCTGCAAATATTTGTGGGACACTGCAATTTGGCTGCCGCATTTCGCCCACAAGTATATAGTCAATTTTCCTACTCTTCTTCATCCTGCCCCGACCCCCCCCCCCCCCACTGCTCTTGCCCCTAATTAACTGTACAGCACCTTAGGATGTCCTCTCGATGTGAAAGTTGATTGATTGATATTGATTGGTTGATTTGAATCCAAGTTGTTATTGGTGGTGGTGGTATTAGTTAAAAGAACTTCCATTTTACCTCTTGTGTTGGGCTGTGGTTACTGGGTAGTTCGTTGGTTTCAATGTTCTGGTTGGAGTGTTCATATCTGTTATGGGATGTGAGCTGAGGCCGTCCATATAAATACTGTATCCCTTGTTTATCATCCTCAGCCAGACTCAGTGGGTAACGGAAGCTATAATAGGGTGACATCAAGGATTTGGGGACTGTTGAATGTTGCAGGCCAAGGGCATGGCCAAACTCATGAGCCGCAACTTGAAGGAGATCAGTCCCTGTCCAAAGAACAAAATTTGCAATGATCTATACAATCTATATAATGTGGAGTCCTGTAGCTCAGCGGTTGAGCACTCGCCTTGGAAGTGAGACCTGGTTCGATTCCAGGCACGGTAAAACCTTGGGTAATTTTCCTACTCCACATGCCTGATAATAATCCCTCAAAAAAACTATAATAAATAGGTCATTTCAATCCACGACTGTTTGTGGGGATACTGATGTGCGCAAATGGCTGCTGCATTTCACCCACAAAATACACAGTCACACTTTACAGTATATTTTACACTTTATAGTGTATTCTGTGAAGCACTTTGAGATTTCTATATGACATGAAAAACGCTATAACAAATGCAAGGATTATTAATATTATTATTACAGCAAACCAGGGTATATTACCACTATTATATATAACCATAAAGAACGAGAAAATCTGAAAATATAGCTCAAGTACAAATTTTCTATGAACGATTTTCATTTCATGATTAGGTTCAATTCCATGAAAATAACAACCTTCAGTTATCTCATAGCCAATCCTGATCATGCAATTTACACACCATACTCCTTCACATGCCTGTGTACTTCCTTCTTGAAAGATACAAGGAACGCTGCTTTCTTCACTGTACTTGGCATCCCAACTACTCTCTGGGTGAAAAGATTTCTCCTCAGTTCTCCTTTCACTAATCTTATGGCTATCTTTACAACTCTGTCCTCTAGATACAAATTCTACTTTTAATTCAAATAACTCACTATTTATACTAACTCGGGATTTTGTATATCTCAATCAGGTACGCCTCAAATGTTAATCTATATTCTGTCACGAACAACAAGAAAATATATTTGTATAGCGGCCTCTATGCAGGGTAACGTCTCAGAGTGCACATCCCAAGGTGCTGGACAGTCAAGGTTTTGGAATCGAGCAGGAAGTTGGGAGGAGGAGGAAGTGGTCAGGGAGGATGGTCAACAAAGGTATGGTTGACAATGAAGCAACAGAAGGAGCAAGGCAAAGGAATTGTTGCATGCAGTTCCAAAGGCTGGGGTAGAGAGGCTGAAGGCCCGACTGCCGTTGTTGGGATGGGTGGAACAGGAACATGGAGCAGACCAGAGTTGCTAAGCAGAAAGAGGGGACAGGTCAATATGGTTACAGAGGTGGGAAGGAGCAATACTGCAGGGGAAAGCAAGGATGAGGATTTTGAACTCTATCCTCTGGAGGATGGGGAGATCGTAGAGGTGGACTGGGTGGGGGTGATAAGGTCACAAGCCTCATGAGGGAAAGCACGATTGCAGAGATCTGGATAATCTGCAGTTTATGGGGAGAAGAATTGGGAAGCCCGATAAGCTTGGAGCGGCATAATATTTCAGCTTACTAAGCCAATCCGACTAAATTTTATTTGGGGATTGCTACAACAGCAACAACAAAAATACACTTGTATAGTGCCTTTCATGTCAAGAGGAAGTCCCAAGGTGTTGGACAGTCAGACTCGAGCTGGGGACAGGGAGGGTGGAGGGAAATGGGGATATTTGGAGTGACCGTCTTGAGGCGGGACTTGAAGGAGGCCAGGGAGGGGATGAGATGGTGGTGTTCCAGAGTTTGCTGCCTAGGAAACCGATATAAAACTCTCTTCTCTCTTTGAATAGTGTCATGGAATCTTTAACATCCATCTGATCAGACAGATTGGACCTCATCCTCTGACAATACAACCACCACCCCACCATTCCCCTGTGCTGCATTGAAGCATCAGTTTACACTATGGGAGTTCAAGTCCTGACATGGAATTTGAGTTTTTGACACAGAGACAAGTCAAATGTCTGGTTCACAGAATTAATTGCAAGGGCAACAACACTAGAGATATACTGACAAGGAAATCTGCCTGGACTGTGACATTTTAATATCGTATTCACCAAGTTGATCATTTTTGTCTTTGAATTTGATATATAGCACCTGATCATGTCTTCAAGAAGTCTCAAAGTGGTTGACAGAATATACGGTAAAGTGAATTGACTATACATTTTGTGGGTAAAGCACAGCAGCCAATTGTACACTGCAGTATCCCATAAACGATTGTGGACTTAGACAGGTTGGTAAGATGGGCAGAAACGTGGCAGATGAGGTTTAATGTGGAGAAATGCGAAGTGTTGCATTTTGGTAGGAAAAATGGGGAGAGGCAGTATAAACTAGATTGTACAATTTTAAAGGGGGGCGCCACTATTCAATGTTTGGAAACCACTGCCCCATTGTGAATTATCCAAATCTGTTACCAAGGATTCGAACTTGGTGGGCGGAAGTGATTTCAAGGAGGAGGAACTTGGTGGGAAACTCATAGCCCAAAATGGCAGCACCTACTCCTGCTGATCATGGCTGTGTTTATATAGCAGCGAATAAAGCTTGTCACTGCCTTTGATGGTTATCTATGGTTAGGTTATAATCTAAAATAGGTTATCTTTAACCTGTGTTAAAGGCAGCGAACAGGGGCTACACCACAAACAGGCTTGATTGGGCACCAGCCCTTAGAGATAATTGAGCACAAATATAAAGCTGGGACTTGGTATGTGAAAGGAGAGTGTACAGAGGTGGGGGAATGTACAGAGGTGGGGAATGTACGCTAAACAAAAAAAATATTCTGTGTTAAAACTATTGTGCAAGTTTTGTTTTTTGGGGGTCAGTCGGCCAGTCGGCTCCACTCCTGTCACCGGTGGAACCCAGGACAGAACTGAGGTAGAACTGAGGACCTGAGTTTGCGGAGCCGAGTGTGCAGGAGGAGGGGGGCAACAAAACCATTGCTGAGTTATGAGGGGCGCTGCTATTCAAAGTTTGGAAGCTACTGTGGAGTATTAGTTTGGAGTCCTGTGTTCAGTTCTGGGCACCACAATTCAGGAAAGATGTTAAAGCATTGGAGAGGATACAAAGGGGATTTACTAGGATGGTACCTGTACCAGGAATGAAGTACCTTAGTTATGAGATGTTAGCAAAACTAGGATTATTCTCTCGAAAGCAGAGAAGATTAAAAGGAGATATAATAGAGATTTTCAAGATCATGAGGAGATTTGATAGATTGAACTGGGAAAAATTGTTTCCACTGGCATGTGGGTCAGTAACCCAAGGACACCTAATTAAGATAGTTGTTAAAAGAAGCAGAGGGGAGGTTACAAAAAAAAAATTCACCCAACGAGTTGCTGGGATCTGGAATGCATTATCTGAAAGGATAGCGGAAGCTGATTCAATTACAACTTTTAAGAGAAAAGTAGATGGGTATTTGGGGAGGACAAGATTGCAGGGCTATGGAGAGAAAGTGGGCCAGTGGGGTTGAGTTGGGGCAGCTTTTTCCAGAGCTGGCGCAGACACGATGGACCAAACGGCCTCCCTTTGTGCTGTATGATTCTATGATTAGGGGGAGAGTGCGGGGGAGTGGGATTGATTTGGATAGCTCTTTTTGAAAGAGGCAGCATAGACATGATGGACCAATGGCCTCCTGTGCTGTGTAATTCTTTGTTTCTAACGGCTGATGATAACGTTTGGCTCCACTTGGGAATCAAACCCAGGTCCTGGCAACCACTACACCACAGCCCTCCTTTGTTTTTCTTTTCCCTCATTTGTTATGAATTTACACAGAGGATGTTGTTTTAGTGATTTCTTAATTAAAGAATTATAATTGGAAAATGTCACCACATTAGAGATTGTTTTTCACCAAGTCATTATTGAGGCAAACCTGCGTTTGATGATCCTACCCTTATTGCTGCCAATCGTCCACATCTCATCATAATCAAAGTGAACATTCCCAGCTCGAGGGGTTCTAGGGTAGAAAGCATGAGCTAATACTCCACCCGGGCCATCAAATGGGAGGTTATCTCCATGCCAATATCTAGAAAGTAAACAAAAGTGATTTACATTTTTGTGATCAGCTAAGCATCTGACAGAGTTAAAACCAGACTGAGAGTTCATCTATGTGTCTGCCACAATTATAGAACTCCTGAACATTTCCCTGTGTTGGGAATGCAATGCATGTTTTCTTCCCCGGAGAGGTGCACTCCACTTCTGGAGATCATTAGGCACTGATTGTCAAGGTGTGGAGCCTCTATTCAGGAGCATTTCCAATGGTGGAGCTAAGGGGACAACAATAACAAATTGAACAACATTTATCAACTTTCACATCGGGAGAACATCCCAATAGGTTGAAACTAGTGAGGAGCCCATTGGACAAGTTAATCGTAATGTGATGATTAAACACCATTGGGGAGGCTCCTGGAGTCTAACTAGGTTATAAACACTATAAATTGGCACTTACACTAAATTGGTAATAATGCTACTACTGGTAACAAAGTGACACTGACACTAATCTGACAATAACTAATATTATGTAAAACTGAACTGGCAATAATTAATATTAAACTGCCACAAACACTAAATTAGTTATAACACAAATCTCACAATAATTACTATTAAACTAAGGCTAAACTCAGTAATTAAGACTAAACGTGCAATAATTACATTAAATTTGCAATAATTAAATTGGATAAGCAATACCATTCTGCAGCAGAATATGCAAAGATAGAAGCAATGCATATCATGCCATTGATATTAATGTCTAGCAAGCTTTCCTGCTGCTCATCCAGATGGGACCACCCTACCTGTTGGGGCTTTGACTTTCAGGGTTAATATGACCTAAGTGGGATAATTTGCTGCCCCCAGACGCCTCACACTCACCTACAAATCACTTCATGCCTTATCACCTCCCTAACACTTCAATCTGCTCACACCCATTGCTCAGCCAGCTCAGGCCTTCTGTACGTCTCTCAACCTATATCACTATAAGTTGTTGTTATTGTTGGTTGTGAGCTCTACCTAGTATCAGCAAAGGTGACATGTAGCACCAACACACAAAGGCTTGCAATCAATGGTACTCTTGAGGGAAAAAATTATGTTGTAATTGCCTTATGAGTCTTACCTTGAGAAATCAATGAGAATGTCAGCCCCACCCTCCTGGACCTCTGTGAATGTCAATGGAGTCACATCGCTCCAGACCTTTACAGCCTTTGCAATGGTATGTTGTACTTTTACTTTGCTCAGTTGCCAAGGAAAGCGCACAATTCTAGAAAACAAAACATCATTGTTTTTAGACAATCAGTTGAGAAGGAATCCAAAGCTCCCATTTTAATGCCCACATCACCTAACTTTGCCTTATACACAATACCTCTGAAACATTCATTCATACCTTTGCCACATTCCGATTAGACTTGTCCAATGCTTTCTTCATTGGTTTCAACCCATTGGGATATTCTCCCAATGTGAAAGGCACAATAAAAATGCAATTTGTTGATGTTGTTGTTCCTGTTGTATCCTGATCTCCACCATTCAAAAGCTGCAGTTCAACAACAACAATGTGCATTTATATATTATGTGGCACGCTCACACAGGGTAGCATCCCAGAATTCATCCCAAACTGTGTTGCTTGCATCCTCACCTGCAACAAATTTGACAAGCCCCTCATCCCAGTCCTTACTCATTTCCACATTATCTTTGGGGTGTCCCAGCAGATCAATTTCAACGTCCTCACCTCATCTGCAAATCCATGCACTCTCTCACACCCATTATATTTCTAATATCCTTCTACCCTCCTCCTCAGCCTCTACTCCTTGCAATTGATATAGCGCATTTCACATCTTATTGACATCTCAAAACACTTCACAGAATATACTGTAAAGTGAATTGACTGTATATTTTTCGGAGAAACATGGCAGCCAATTGAGCACAGCAAACAGTCATGGATTGAAATTACCAATTTTTATTATTGTGGGTTTCTTTTGGATGCATTATTATTAGGCATGTGGAGTAAAGAAACTTGCCCAAGGTTTTACCCTGATCTGCCTAGATTTGAACACAGGTTGTAAGGTGTGGTGGGGGCTCTAATCACACTTGAAGGTGAGGGCTCTAATCACTGAGCTACAGGAGCTCCATATGGGCTTCTTGACAGTCCCCCACTCTCTGGGGATGAAAACTTGCATATGTGGGCTGAGCTTTCAACCTGAAGATCTGGAATTCCCTCCCTCTTCTGATAACCTTTTTATCCCCTCTCTTTCAACTTTAGATCCAGCTCATTTAGAACTCTGCAGCTTGCATACTGCCCCGGCCCAAACTCCATACCCACATCTCACCAGTTCTGGCTCCACTGGCTCCCCATTACCAAATGGATCAACTTCAAGATCCTCACACTTGTCTCCAAATCCACGCACTCACTGGCATCTCCCAACCTCTCCGACCTCCTCACTCCTCAAACCACCACCAAGAGCCTGTGCTCATCCGGCAGCAGCCTCCTGCTCATCCCTCACATGCTCTGCCCACCATTGGACATCGCGCTTTCAGTCACTCAACCCCAAACTCTGAAAAACTCTTTCTCAATCCCTCTGCCTTGCACCCTCTCTCCCACTTTTCAAGTCATGCCTGAAAACCTTCCTCTTTGATTGTGCTTCTGGACATCTCCCCCAAACCACCCAGCTCAGAGTCAAGCTCCACTACAACAACAAAATTACACTTATATAGCACCTTTCACATCAAGAGGACATCCCAAGTCGCTGAACAGTCATTGTTTCAGACCCGAGCTGGGGTCGGGGATGGTATGGAGGAAGGAAAAGGGAGGATTTGGGGTGACCAATGTGACCATCAAAGAGGAGGGTCTTGAGGCAGGACTTGAAGGAGGCTATGGAGGGGGCAAGGTGGAGGGACTGTGGGATGGATTTCCAGAGGTTGGGGACAGAGTGGCTGAAGGTGCGCTTGCCAATGTTGGGGTGGGTGGTCAGAGGAAGTGGAGCAGGTTAGAGCCTGCTAAGAGTGGAGGGGACAGGTAGGTTGGTAGGGGGTTCGGAGGTCGCAGAGGTAGGGTGGGGCGAGGCCATGGAGGGCTTTGAATGTGAGGACCAGGGTCTTGAATTGAATCCTCTGAGTGATGGGGAGCCAATGGAGTCAGGTGACAACTCACTACTGTGAGCACTCTGAGATGCCACCCAGGTGGACATCATATTAGTGTAAGTTGTTGTTGTTCTACAAGCTGACCTGTGGCCTCAAATGCCAGCTCTTTGAACTTGTCTATGGCGACTAACCATTTCTCCTTTCCTCCTTTACTTTACTTGATGTCTGCCCCAATCAATGTGAAATGCAGAGATTGATATATTTCTTATGGATAAAGGGATTAAGGGATATGGGGAAAAGGTGGGCAGGTGGAGTTAGATTAGAAAAACAGCCATGATCTTATTGAATGGCAGGGCAGGCTCGAGGGGCCGAATGGCCTACTCCTGCTCCTAATTCTTACATTCTTATGTTCTGAGACATTGGCCCATGTGAGGGCCCCTATGTATAAATGCATGTTGTTCTTATGCTATAATATCCAGGACATTTGAAGTTTATGTTTTTACGGATGTGTTTTTTTTATGTTTATCTGAGTGTTCTCATACACGTATGGCTCCCAGGGATACTAATTGGAAAGCGATTTTGGAATTGCTCTCATTAATAATAATAATCCTTGCATTTGATATAGTGCCTTATCAAGTTGTTCAGATGTCAAAGCACTTCACAGAATACAGTATATTGTATAATGAATTGACTGTATATTTTTGTGGGTGGCAAGATGTGGCAGCCGATTCCACACAGCCATGTCAAGAGATATTTAATGACCAAATTACTGTATTATAATTTTTTAAAAGGGATTATGACCCCTGGAATGTGATCCTCCAATCAACTAATATCCAGGTTCCTACTTATTGTGAGGCAAACAGATGCTTGTGGAGTAAGGAAACTTGACTTCGCTTTCCAGGATGTTACTGTGAAATAAAGTGATGGTATTTGTTTGCATTAATTGAAACAACAAAGCAACTTAGAGAGACAGCTCCTGAAGTATACCCAGTTGAATCAAGTCTGACTGAAATTAAGTTTAAGGTGGGTACTTAACAGGACTGCCAGCCTCAACATCCAAGGCTGTACTCTCCATCTCACAAAGTCAGGAACCTCGGCATCACGTTCGACCATAAACTCTCCTTCCTCCCCCACGTCCGTGCCTTGACTGGCACCGCTTATTTCCACCTACGCAACATTGCCAGGCTCCACAACTATCTCACCCCCCACGCTGCCGAAACACTCGGGCACACATACATCACCTCATGGCTGGACTACGGAAACTCTCTCCTCGTCGGCCTCCCCAGCTCCTCCATTCACAGGTTGCAGGTTATCCCAAACTCTGCAGCCCGTGTACTATCCCGCACCCGCCTCCGTGACCACATAACCCCCACCCTCGCCCGTCTCCACTGGCTCCCCATTCTCCAGAGGATCGAGTTCAAGATCCTCGTCCTCACCTTCAAGGCCTTACACGGCCTTGCCCCGCCCTATTTAACCAATTTACTCTCCCCTTATAAGCCCACCCGGACCCTCCGTTCAGCAGGACTTGGCCTGCTCCAAGCCCCCCGCCTGAACCACCCCACCATCGGAGGCCGGGCCTTCAGTTTCTCCGCTCCCACCCTGTGGAATTCCATCCCCCAATCCCTCCGCCTTGTTTCTTCCCTTTCCTCTTTCAAGGCCGGTTTGAAGACTTTCCTCTTCGACCGTGCCTTTTGTTCCACCCCGAATTTTTCAACCTCCCCTACGTGTTTCACCCCTTCCCGAACACTCCCCTCCCAGCTCGGGTCACACGCCTCCTGTGCAGCGCCTTGGGACGTCCTCCCGACGTGAAAGGCGCTTTATAAGTTTAAGTTGTTGTTGAACATTACCTGCTATTTCTTATCCCTTCAGTGTCACAGCATAAACCTAGTTTCCTTGTAATAATATATTGAGAATCTTGTCTCACATCTGACAGATATCATTCATCTGAAGACATTGATTGGGTCTAAATGACAAATGAACCTGGGGCTACTGCAGGACCAGTGAGCTCTACTGTTGAGTCAGTTGAACTATTGGATGGTGTAATCACATTGGTGAATGCAGGTCTTCAAGGTCCTCTCAGGTGAGACTTAGGGAACTATTAGATCCTGGTGCTCCATCAACTTTTACTCTCTGACCCAGTAGGGCCCGTCGATATATCGATATATCGGTTATATCCAATATAATTTTCATATCGACATGCCGATATCGGAATTTAAAATATATCAATATATCGAAAAATTCAATATAAAAAATATATCGGTACCTTGTCACCGGCATTGCAACCTCCTGGGCCTAGAGCATGGAATGTGCGCGCACCCCGAATGCGCACTCACTGAACTACAAGACCCAGAATGCTCATCTCTACACAATGCACAGCCCGAGGTGCAAGCCGCCATATTGTATTCGTAGTCCTCGAATACAATATACAGGTATACAAGGGGTGGGGGGAGAGGGAGGGAGAGACGGCGGGGAGAGGGAGGGAGAGACAGGGGGCAGAGAGGGAGGGAGATTCAGGGAGGTAGAAGGAGGGAGAGATGGGGAGGGGTGGGGGGGAGAGAGGGAGGGAGAGACCAGACAGAGAGAGAGAGAGAGAGAGATGGAGAGAGTGAGTGTGAGAGACACAGAGAAAGAGAGACATTTACTTCCTGAGGAGATAGGCCCTGAATGCGCACGCACCTCCGAATGCGCGCGCGCATGCGCAGTATTAAAAACCCGAAAATATCGATATATTGATATGAGCCAACCGATATATCCATATCGGAAATTTCCCATATCGATGGGCCCTATGACCGAGCAATACTTCTAGTCATCCCCACAGTAGAGTTTCAATAAAATCCCGGTATTATCGTTATATTCAGCATAGTAATACCACTTGCATTTAATATGTGTCAGTCAAGTTTAGTTGATAATACTCTCGCCTCTGAATCAGAAAGTTCTGGGTTCAAGCCTCATGTTGGGACTTTGAATCCATTTAGTCCATGATGACATCCCTATGCAGTGCTGTCTGTGCTGCATTGTTGGAGGTGCTGTCCTTCAGGTTAAATGTTAAAACAAGGTGTAGTTTGCCTGTCCAGGTGGATATTACAGACTCGGCACTTTGGGACATCCTCCCGACGTGAAAGGCATTATATAAGTGCAATGTTATTGTTGTTGTTGTTCATGCCGTATTCAAAATGAGGACCTTCTCCCTTTGTCCTAAACAACAATACCCCAAAACAAATCAGCCATTCACACCATGTGGGAGTTTGTGGGAGCATCTTGTGCACGTTCACTCACCCACTACTTTATAGTATATATCTACTGTATATATTTATTATATATGATAAATATTGAATATGTATCATATTATATATTAATAGTTATATATATATATACCTATAGTATATATATATACCTATAAAACAAAAAAAAGAGGCTTATGAAAAGTGTCAGGCTCAAAATTCAGAAGGGAACCAAGCAGAATATAGGAAGTGTAGGATAGAACTAAAAAAGGAAGTTAGAGGGGCAAAGAGACTGCATGAAAAACAATTAGCGAGTAAGATTAAGGGGAACCCTAAGGTTTTTTACCAACATATTAAGAGTAAAAGGTTGGTCAAGGATAGGGTGGGGCCAATTAGGGACCTAGGAGGAAATATCATTGTGGAGGCAGAGGGCATGGCTGATGTACTGAATGAGTACTTCGCCTCTGTCTTCACAAAAGAAAAGGATACAGCCAATGCCATGGTATTAGAGGAGAGGGTAGGAGAAATGGATAGAATAATTATAACCAGAGAGGAAGTGCTAAAAAGGTTGACGTTGCTCAAGGTGGATAAGTCACCTGGTCCGGATGGGATGCACCCTAGGTTACTAAGTGAGGCACGGGAGCAAATAGCAGGGAATCTGGCCACGATCTTTCAATCTTCCTTGGACACAGGGGTCGTGCCAGAGGACTGGAGGATAGCTAATGTTACTCCCTTGTATAAAAAGGGGCAGAAGGACAAGCCTGGTAACTACAGACCAGTCAGTCTAACGTCGGTAGTGGGCAAACTTCTAGAGTCCATAATCAGGGACAAGGTAGATCTTCACTTAGAAAGATATAGGCTAATAAAGGACAGTCAACATGGATTTGTTAAAGGCAAATCTTGCCTTACAAATCTGATAGAATTTTTTGATGAGGTAACAGAATGGGTGGATAATGGTAGCGCAGTTGATGTAGTTTACATGGACTTTCAAAAGGCATTTGACAAAGTGCCACATGAGAGACTTATTATGAAATTAAAGGCCCATGGCGTAAAAGGGACAGTGGCTGCGTGGATCCACAACTGGCTGCGAGACAGAAAGCAGAGAGTTGTAGTGAGCGGCTGTTTTTCAGACTGGAGGGAAGTGAGCAGTGGTGTGCCACAGGGATCAGTTTTGGGACCATTGCTGTTTGTAATCTACATCAATGATCTGGACTTGGGTGTACGGAGTACAGTTTCCAAGTTTGCAGATGACACTAAGTTAGGGAGAATAGTAAATAGTGAGGAGGATAGTAGCCATCTGCAAGAGGATATAGACAAATTGGTAAAGTGGGCAGACACATGGCAGATGAAGTTTAATGCAGAGAAGTGTGAGGTGATGCATTTTGGGAGAAGAAATGAAGGGAGGCAATATAGGCTAGATAGTACAATTTTAAATGGTGTGAAGGAACAGAGAGACCTGGGGATTTGTGTTAGTGACTCGTTGAAGGTGGCAGGACAGGTAGACAAGGCGGTTAAGAAGGCATATGGGATACTAGGCTTTATAAATAGGGGTATAGAGTACAAAAGTCAGGAAGTGCTGACTAACCTCTATAGGACTTTGGTGAGGCCTCAGCTGGAATACTGTGTTCAATTCTGGTCACCACACTACAGAAAGGATGTGAAGGCATTGGAAAGGGTGCAGCGAAGATTTACTAGGATGGTGCCAGGATTGAGGGACTTCAGCTATGAGGAGAGGCTAGATAGGCTAGGGTTATTCTCTCTGGAGCAGAGAAGATTGAGGGGAGACCTAATAGAGGTTTATAAGATCATGAGGGGTTTCGACAGGGCAAATAGAGAAAAACTATTTCCACTCGTGGGTGAATCTGTGACTTGTGGTCACAGATTTAAAATAGTTTCAAGGCGAAGTAGAGGGGAGCTGAGGAGAAATTTTTTCACTCAGCGAGTTGTTCGAATCTGGAATGCATTGCCTGAAAAGGTGGTGGAGGCTGATTCGATAACAACTTTTAAAAGGGAATTAGATCTTTATTTAGGGAGAACGGGTCTATTAGGCTATGGGGAGCGGGCAGGGCAGTGGGATTGAATCACTCTTTTCAAAGAGCCGGCACAGACTAGATGGGCCGAATGGCCTCCTTTTGTGCCGTAAAATTCTATGAATCTATGAATCTATAGTATAATCCTATGAAGCGTTTGAGATGTCTCAATGAAATGTTTATTATTTTCGTCAGCCGGGTGTCTAACACATGCTTAAGAGTCTCCAAAACAAACCGAGAATTCCATGCATCCCATCTACCCATGGATATCCTAGATACATTATTGTACCGGAATGTGCACCCTCTCCCTGGAGAGATGCATACTGTTTACCTAATTTGGGAAAGTATTAGGCACTGGTTGGAATGATCCAAGGAATGGAGACCCCAGAGTGTGTTTTGGTGTAAAACCACATAGCTTGCATTGATATCACAGTCTGATAAGCTTTCCCGCTGCTTGTCCAGCTATGATTCCCCTACCCATTGGAGCTTTCACTGCACTGTTTGCAGAAACTGAGTGGGATGATTCCCTGCCCCCAGTGACTGGTCTGCTTTTTCAAGCCCTGCCAATGAGCACTCTGTGGTGTGTTGTCATCAGCAGTGCCCTGGAATAGTGCAAACCCATCTGGCTCAGGAACCGGACTGGATACCGCCACAGCGGGCTGGTATTCTGACATTCTGTTGCCGAACATATCACCATTGAGCCAGTTCAGCATCAAGGAGACCCTGGTTCCCCCACCCCCAAGGTGGATAGTCACCAGTTGGTCATTCACCATTCGCCAAGCGTGGGTTTGAGCCTCACTAGGTGTGTGGCAAGTAGCAGGAACTCCCTGAGAGCTTCCCATTGGGCAACACAGCTCAGCATGAAATGTGTGAGAGCATTGCCACCATCATCCTGTCCACAGCTCGGGCCACGTCCCTTCCCATTGAGCGATGGTTGCCCAGTTGGAGGTGTGGAGTTTAAGCAGCAGCTGCTGGCCTCTCTGCAGCCAATCACAGTGGGTTCCAGGCGCTGAACGTATGAACGTGTGTCACAAACTCGGTCTCCAGGTAACACCTTCCAGCAGCTGTGGCCCCAGCCTCAGAGTTTCCTCATCAGCTTCTGCCAGGCATCTGCCTTCAGTGTGGTGGGAGGACCTTTACAGGGCAGCTTGTGATGTGCCAGCCACCCTGATGTTCTCAAGGTCCAAGTTCAATGCCATGTACTGTACCAGGCTAACTGAGCACCAGCTGCTCAATCCAGGTCCTCATGTGAGGGGCCCTGGCAAATGACTCCCACCTCCAGGGTGTTTAGTGACAGGTCAGTGTTGACCAGAGCCCTCCCTCCCTGTAGCCATTTCCCATGTTTGCCACAAATCCATCTCACGGCTTGATCTTGGACTTTGCAAATGGGTTGTAGGAAACCTCTCCTCTGCATCCCCAGGAACTCAGATCCATAAAGGAAGACAGTTTGCTCACAGGTCTGACACACCACAAGCCTGATATGCATTGGAAATGAATTGATATGTCACTATACCGAATGCATGTATTATAATATAGCATCTTTTCACATTGAAACATCTTAAGGTGCTTTCTGTACAATGTAGTGACTACGGTTGTCCCATAAACAGCCATGATGAATCAACTCATCCAGTTGGTAAGATATTCCAATGAGAGTGTGGGAAGGGTGATAAATCGGTGGATGGTGCAATAGAGTGTACCCACTGGAGGTACTTGACCTCCAGTGGTCACACCACAACCACAAGTTTAACACACTCTCACTGCAATCTTTAGACCAAATATCAAATTGTGATATTCAACTATAAGATCGTTAAAATATAATATAACTGAACTGGCAAGTGGGATGTGATTTTAATATTGCATCCACAGAACATCAACTCAGACCTGCAAGAATTATTAGTGTTATTATTGTTCACTAGCAGTGCTTTGGAGTGAGTCTCAGCTCAAATTCCCGACATGGCGCTTGAACCCACAACATTCTGACTCACAAGTGAGAGAGCTCCCAGTTGATGCTGGTTGATACCTAAAATTTAGACTTCTGATATTTGCATTGATTCCATATACAGTCCCAGTGTGTTCCATGTGCAATCTGATTAACAATCTCAGTAACTTTACACTGATTTTCATACTTGTACGTCAGGTCAGTTTTGTTCCAACGATCCCCAGCAATCACAAATCGTTTCTGCCGATGTTGCTTGCTGTGCCTGTTACCCCGCCGAGGGAGATCGGGAACGCCACAACGTCGGGGATTAAGGAGTGTCGTCAAGCCGCTGTCACTGCTCTTGAACACAGACAGTCCTGAGGGAGCTCTGGATGAGAAATGTCCATAATTCTGCTTCAGATGGTGAAAATTGAATTTCTGGAACCACATCTGGAAGGAAAATAAAAGTAAAGTAACCCTCTGCTGGAAAATGCACATATATAAATGTCAGACCTTGCAGAAATTATAGTACAGCAGCAGCAACAATTTGGATTTATATAGTTGCCTTCACATAGGTAGCGTCTCAGAGCACTAGTATCTCCTCAAACAAGCACCTGTTGCCTTTGCTCCATCGGGTCTGGCCTCCTCCATGTCCCCCAAATCCTCCACTCCACCCTCGGCGGCCATGTCTTCAGCCATTATGCCCCGAGGCTCTGAAATTTGCTTCCTCACTTCCCTTCACCTCGCCCCCTCTTTTCCCAGTTTCAGTTCCCAGCTGAAGACCTTTCTCTTTGACCTTTGGTCACCTTTCTACCCTTGCCCCTGACTCATCCCGGGATCGGCTATGGTGAAGCGCTCTGAGATGCCATCCAGCATGGAGGGCGCTATATAAATCAAAGTTATTGTTGTTGTATCTGAATTACCCAACCCTCATCCACCAGATAGACTACTACATTCACTAACATGGGTGTAACTGTGCGAATTGCGTACTAGAACGTGATCAGTGCACCGTAGCAAAGAGTCCTCCCATTCAATAGAAATGAGGACAAAATCCAATCTAAAAAAAAGCAAGTTAGTATTTCTTTGTTAATCAACTGCTCAACATTTCTTCCCTTCTCACAAAGTTTCCTCTACTGACAAAGGCACTGATTCATGCTGGAGTATATTAATAATAAAAATTCTTACATTTGGTTAAATTCCTTTCAAATTGGGAGAATACTAAAGTGTTTCTTAACATGCAGTGACTGTGTTTTGAGGGTGAATGTAGCAGCCAATTTGTGCACATGAATATCCATGAACTGAATGACCGATTTTATTTGGGGGATTGTTGGCCAGAACACCAGGTGAAATTCCCTTTTCAAATAATGCCATGAGATCTTTAATGTCCCACTGAACAGGCAGAACAAGTATAACATCTCATCTAAAGGACTCCACCTCCAAAAATACGGCACATCCCCAACACTGCATTGAAGTGTCAATTTAGAGTGTATGAGTTCCAAGTCCTGATATATGAAGAGTTACAATGACCACAGACATGTACTAATTGAGTCAGCCTTCTGTGACAGCCTCTAGTCCAGTTCCCTGACCATGTGAGTTTGTAGTATTCCAGTGCGCTGCTGATGACAGTATAGCTCATCCTGGCTCATTGGCAGGATATGAAAGGGCAGACCAGTCACTGGGGGCAGGGAATCTATTCCACTCAGCTCCTGTTAACCCTGCAGCCAAAGCCCTAGCAGGTAGGGTGGTACTAGCTACACAAGCAGCGGGAAAGTTTGCCAGACAGTGATATCAATGGCAAGCTATGTGATTTTAGCTGGTTAGTGTCCAGCAGTTACCCTGACAGACACTCTGCCTTGGCTCTTGCCAATATGCGCCTAATACTTTTCATAATTAGATAAGCAGGATGCGTCCCTTCAGGGAGTGAATGCGCATTCCATTCCAACAATCTATCTCTGGGATTTCTGTTTGCAGGTGGGATGCATGGAAAACTCAATACAGTGTATACTTTCTGAAGTAGAAGGGAATTACTTGGTAACGAGCAAGAGCAGGAACCCTGGAGGATTTGTATCTTTTTTAGTCCAGAGACATTAAAGCCAATTCTACCTCCACTTTCCTCCCGTGCTGAGATCAGCTAACTCAAAACATATCCGCAAACAGACCCAACCGGAAATACAGCTATTGTAGTCAGGTTTGGGAAAATTATTGGAGAATAATTTTCTCTGATGTGTTCTTGTGATATTCTTTTTATTGTCTGCTGCAATTTACTGAGAAAAACTAATGGCAAAATATATATGGTGGGCAGGAATTCAAACAGCGTCCTGCACATCCTCAAAATCTGAATATGAAAACTGATGCTTCAGACGCTGAGTATCGATAAGCATCAAACCACGCCAGGGGAGTATGTTTAATGGACTTTGTAGGGACTAAGGTCCGTCGATATGGAAAATTTTCCGATTAGATATATCGATGGGCTCATATCGAGATATACCAAAATATCAAAATTTTCAGTTTTTTCGTACTGCACATGCACGCGCGCATTCGGGGTGCGCACGCATTCGGGACCTATCTTCTCAGGAGGTAAATATCTTTCTCTCTCTGTGTCTCTCACTCTCTCCATCTCTGTGTTTTTCTGTCTGTGTGTCTCTATGTCTCTCCCTCTCTCCTCTCTCACATCCCCCCATCTCTATCTATCTGTATATTATCACCCTGTCTCTCCCCCCCCCCCCCCCACTGTCCCTCTCTCGCACCCCCCACCCCCATTGTCTCTCTCCCCCACCACCTCCCCAGCCGTCTCTTTCTCCCTCCCCCCCACCCGACGTCTCTCTCTCCCTCCCCCCCCAGACGTCTCTCTCACACCCCCAGCCGTCTTTCTCCTCCCAGCTGTCTCCCTCCCCCCAGCCGTCTCTCTCCCCCTCCCCCCAGCCGTCTCTCTCCCCCTCCCCCCAGCCGTCTCTCTCCCCCTCCCCCTAGCCGTCTCTCTCCCCCTCTCCTCCCCCCCCCCCCCGCAGTCTCTCTCTCGCACCCCCCACCCCCGTCGTCTCTCTCCCCACCACCCCCCCAGCCATCTCTTTCTCCCTCCCCCACCCCCCAGCAGTCTCTCTCCCCCTCAACCCCCCACCCCCAGCCCTTCCATACCTGTATATTGTATATATTGTATATTGTATATTGGAGGACTGTGAATACAATATGGCGGATTTGCACCTCGGTCTGTGTATTGTGTATAGAGATGAGCATTCTGGGCCTTGTAGTTCAGTGTGCGCGCATCCCGATTTTTTACCTCGATATATCGTTTTTCGATATATCGATATTTTTAAAATGTCTATATCAGCATATCGATATGAAAATTATATCGGGTTTTAGCGATATATCGCCGGACCCTAGTAGGGGCTAGGGAACGGCGATTAATCGGTTTTTCGATTAAACCCGATATGATTTTCAGATCGGTATGCCGATATGGTGATTCTAAAAAAATGTTATATCGAGAGATTCGATTTTAAAAATATACATTAAAAATATATTTTTAATATCGTTCCTGGCAATATATCAATATTGTTGGTATTATCAGTGTAATGCGATATTTTCCAGCTTACCTTGTCGCCGGCATTGCAACCTCCTAGATCTAGAGCATGGAATGCGCGTACATTCGGTGCGCGCGCACAATTAACGGGCGCGCACATCTGATGCGCGCGCACACTTTACTGCGTATACTCGACGTGAGTCGTGGCGTCTTAACAAAGTCGCATCGCTGAAAATTGTAGTTTGAAAATTTACCTTTCTCATCATGGGGAAAAGAAGCCCCGTATGGGACTACTTTGAAAACAATGCAGTCAGTAATGGTGTGTATAGATGTACAGTTTGCAAGGTCTTGGTTAAGACATCTGATTCGAGCACGAGCAGCCTGCGACATCACATTAAGCAGCACCACCCCGCCCAGCACGCTGCCCTCAGAGCGAAATCATTGTCGACAACAGCAGGAAGTCGAACCAGCGCTTCGGAGAAAGCGACAGGTAGTGGGGCCAGTGCAGCTCAAACAATTCCTGCTTTATTTAAGAGGAGAACATTGTACCAGAGAGGGGACAAAAAGTGGCAAAGTATCACGAACGCTGTCACTTTTTGCATAGCAAAGGAGAGCTTGCCAATGGCGAAGGACATTAATTCAGACTTCAGACTACATAAAAATAAGTGGCATTTTGTGGCTGTAAGTGTTATTTTTGTGTGTGAGAGAGTTAGAAGCCAGATTATCACTGCTGTGTGTGTCTAGTCAGACACACACAGCAGTGATAATCTGGCTTCTATGTGTGTCTAGTCAGACACACACAGCAGTGATAATCTGGCTTCTAACTCTAACAGTCAGACTGTCTGTCTCTCTCTTTTCTATTGTAATAGATCTCATTTACACGTGGACATTACATGCTACTTTCAAGCAAGAAATGGAGGAGAATAAATCTCTAGATTTTTGTTTTTGGTGTGTGTGTGTTCTATTTTGTGTTTAGAAATGGAGGGAGAGAGGGGGAAAGTTGGGAGAGAATGAGAGAGGAAGAGAGGAGAGGGGGGGAGAGAATGAGAGGGGGAAAGGAGGGAGAGAAGGAGCGAGGGGAAAGGAGGGAGAGAAGGAGAGAGGCGAGGGAGGGAGGGAGAGAAGGAGAGTTGGGAGAGAGGAAGAGAGAAGAGGGAGGGAGAGAAGGAGAGGGTGAAAGGAGGGAGAGAAGGAGCGAGGGGAAAGGAGGGAGAGAAGGAGAGAGGAAGAGAGGAGAGGGAGGGAGGGAGGGGGAGAAGGAGAGGGGGAAAGGAGGGAGAGAAGGAGCGAGGGGAAAGGAGGGAGAGAAGGAGAGAGGGGAGGGAGGGAGAGGGGGAAAGTTGGGAGAGAAGGAGAGAGGAAGAGAGGAGATGGAGGGAGAGAAGGAGAGGGGGAAAGGAGTGAGAGAAGGAGCGAGGGGAAAGGAGGGAGAGAAGGAGAGAGGGGAGGGAGGGAGGGAGGGAGGGAGGGAGGGAGGGAGGGAGGGAGGGAGAGAAGGAGGGAGAGAAGGAGGGAGAGAAGGAGAGGGGGAAAGGAGGGAGAGGAGACAGGGAGGAGGGAGAGGAGAGAGGGAGAGTGGAGGGGGAGGGAGAGAAGGAGAGGGGAAAGGAGGGAGAGAAGGAGAGGGGGAGGTAGGGAGCAAACAACATTGTTTTATTCAACAGACCTTGACACCAACATTACAAACTTTCTGGACCTAGAGCACGCATTTCAAAATGTGCGTGCACCACGACTGCGCGCGCATCGTCAGTGCGGACGCACCGTCAATGCGCGCGCACCGCGACTGAGCGCGCACCATAAATGCGCGCGCGCCATCAATGCACGCGCACTTCGAATGCACGCGCATGCGCAGTATAAAAACTCGATAGATCGGTTTAAGCAGGTATGAGCAAACCGATATATCCATATCCGGAAAAATCCCATATCGCCGTTCCCTAGTAGGGACCCATTTCATTTTATTAAAGGAACATTTTCTAATGGACAAAACAATATACAGTTACCATAAGTACTTAGTTTGAATAGCCATCCTGATAAACAAAAAAGTGTAAAATGATGGTAGTACTCTATTGATTGAGGCATCATTTTCCCCACTTAGAAAGGAAATGTCAATCAGTCTGAAAAATGTTCTGACCCAGTTAAAATGATTATCTTAACAGCCATCCATAGGAAATAATTCTGCCAACTTTTAGAAGAAGTCCTTACATACCTCTAATTTTACACCATGAGTAAAATTCTTGAATTCATGCCTTTTTATTCTTGAATACCCTACTAACTTAAAGAGGTTTTCATGACTAATTCTTTAATACCCTTTAAATATCTTTGATAGCCTTTATCTACAATTATTACACCATCCCTTAACCTTCTGTGCCCCAATGAGTAGATTTCTAACACATCCATCCCCATCCATCCCCATCCATCCCAGCCTCTCTTAATTACATTCTTTCATCTGTGATAAGTCCATGTAGTCCATGTCCATATAGTTTACATGGACTTTGAAAAGGCATTTGACAAAGTGCCACATGAGAGGTTTATTAGGAAAGTAGAGGCCCACAGCGTTAAAGGAACAGTGGTAGCGTGGATCCACAACTGGCTGTGAGACAGAAAGCAGAGAGTTGTGGTGAGCGGCTGTTTTTCAGACTGGAGGGCAGTGTGCAGTGGAGTCCCCCAGGGATCAGTTTTGGGACCAATGCTCTTTTTAATACACAGTATATTAATGATCTGGACTTGGGAGTCTAGTGGGTGTAGGGAGCACAGTTTCCAAGTTTGCAGATGATACTAAGTTAGGGAGAATAGTAAATAGTGAGGAGGATAGTAGCCATCTGCAAGAAGATATAGATAAAATGGTAAAGTGGGCAGACACATGGCAGATGAAATTTAATACAGAGAACTGTGAGGTAATACATTTTGGGAGAAGAAATGAGGGGAGGCAATATAGGCTAGATAGTACAATTTTAAGGGTGTGAGGGAACGGAGAGACCGGGGGATTTGTGTTAGTGACTCTTTGAAGGTGGCAGGACAGGTAGACAAAGCCATTAAGGAGGCATGTGGGATACTAGGCTTTATAAATAGGGGTATAGAGTACAAAAGTCAGGAAGTGCTGACTAACCTCTATAAAACTTTGGTTAGGCCTCAGCTGGAGTACTGTGTACAATTCTGGTCACCACACTTTAGAAAGGATGTTAAGACATTGGAAAGGGTGCAAAGGTTTACTAGAATGGTACCAGGATTGAGGGACTTCAGTTATGGGGAAAGACTAGATAGGCTAGGTTTATTCTCTTTAGACCAGAGAAGGTTGAGAGGAGACTTAATAGAGGTTTATAAAATCATGAGGGGATTCGACATGAGGGTGAATAAGGAAAAACTGTTTCCACTGGTGGGCGAATCAGTGACTCGTGGTCACAGATTTAAAATAGTTTCAAAATGAAGCAGAGGGGAGCTGAGGAGAAATGTTTTCACTCAGCGAGTTGTTCGAATCTGGAATGCATTGCCTGAAAAGGTGGTGGAGGCCGATTCGATAACAGCTTTTAAAAGAGAATTAGATCTTTATTTAGGGAGAACAGATCTGTTAGGTTATGGGGAGAGAGCTGGGCAGTGGGATTGAGTTGCTCTGTTCAAAGAGGTGGCACAGACTAGAATGGTTTCTTTTTGTACCGTAAAATTCTATGCTTGTATGATAACATCCTTGTGAACTCACACTCCCCCCTCTCCATAGTTGTAAGATCATTTCTATAATGTGGCACCCAAACCTGCAATGCAGTTGTCCAGCTGCTACTTAACCTGAAACGATGTACACATTCTGTACCTTACCATTGAGCGGCCATCTCAAAGCACTTCACAAAACTGACCAAGATCTTGAGAGGGTGTGATGGGGGATGATGTGGGGGTGGCTAGCTGGGATGTTGGGGATATGTGGTGGAAACAGCTTTGTGATCCTGCTTTCAAAGCAAAATTGTTAAAAGTGTTAATGCAGGTTTTTACCAATGTCATACAGATTTCCTCATCATTTCCTTACATTGTATTCAATAGCTCTGTTAATTCTCCTGATCACTATATACCAATATTGTGTTAATAATAATAATTTCATGCATTTGGTACTTGTTGCATCTGATATGATTATCAGAATCATAGTGTCTTATAGCACAAAAGGAAGCCATTCAGCCCATTGTACCTGATGTAACTCATTGAAAGAGTTACAACAACAACAATATATTACATTTGTAAAGCACCTTTCACATCAGGAAGATATCCCAAGATGATGGACAGTCAGGGATCTGCACCCAAGCTGGTAGTCGGGATCAAGAGGGGTGGAGGGCAGGGAGGGTGGGGGTAGGAGGTAAGGGAGGGAGTGAGGCAGAGGGATTGTGCGATGGAGTTTCGGGGTGGGGTGAGCAAAGCAGGGCACTCAAAGTAGATGAGAAGCCATCGAGCGAATGGAGACGACAAGGTCTTGAACAGTTGATCCCTATTTGCTCTATGAAAGCCCTTCGTCATTTTGAACACCTCTATTAAATCTCCTCTTAACCTTCCCTGCTCTAAGGTGAATAGTCCCAGTTTCTTTCTCCACATAATATAGAAACATAGAAGCATAAGAACAGGACAACACCATCAAGCCTGTTCCACCATTTAATTAGATCATGGCTGATCTGTACCTCTGTACCTCTGATTGCTGTACAATCTTGGAACTGGAATGTCAGAACTGAGTCCAGCTAGTCTGACTCATTGGCAAGACTTGAATGGGCAGGAATTCTTCACACTCAGCATTAAAATAAACCATTGTTTCTGCTTTAGAGTGTTCTTAATTTGTTTCCTAGGGTGGTGGTAGATTTTAATCTTCACAAAGGGATGTTAAATGGTGTGATTAACTTGTTTCATATCTTAACTTTAAGTTTTCATAGAATCATAGAATGTTACGGCACAGAATGAGGCCATTCGGCCCATCGAGTCTGTGCCGGCTCTTTGACCGAGCAAGTCACTTTCATTAACCCCAATCACCAGCTTTCTCCCCATAACCCTGTAAACCCGTCTTCCCCAGATACCTATCTAGTTCTCTCTTAAAAGCTGCTATCGAATCGGACCTCACTACCCTTTCAGGCAGATCATTCCAAATTCGAACAACTCGCTGAGCAAAAACATTTATTCTAACCTCCCCTCTGCTTCTTTTGGTAGATATCTTAAGACTGTGACCACGGGTCACAGACACACCTACCAGCAGAAACAGCTTTTCCCTATCTAGCCTGTCAAAACCTTTCATGATCTTGAAGACCCCTATCAGATCCCCGCGTAATCTTCTCTGCTCTAATGGGAAAAGTCCTAACTTCTCCAGCCTGTCCTCATAGCTAAGGTTCCCCATTCCTGGTATCATTCTCGTCAATCTCCTCTGCACCCTTTCCAGTGCCTTAATGTCCTTCCTGAAGTAAGGTGCCCAGGACTGGACGCAGTACTCCAGCTGAGGCCTAACCAGTGTTTTGTATAGATTAACCATAACCTCCCTACTCTTATACTCTATGCCCCTACTAATAAAGCTCAGTACACTAAATGCCTTTTTTACTGCCTTAACTACCTGCCCTGCTACCTTTAATGATTCGCTTACTTGAACACCCAGATCTCTCTGTACGTTCACCCCCCTTAAGATTGAGCTACCAAGTCTCTCTTGGCACCACTCCAGTGTCCAATGAAGATTGAAATATAATGGCCAGAGCCTCCGCTATTTGAACCCGTATCTCCCACAGCAATCTTGGGTGAAACCCATCTGGTCCTGGTGACTTATCAATTTTGAGCCCAGTCAATCTTTTCAGAACTTCCTCTCTGTCTATAGTAATCTGATCTATTTCCTCTACCCTCTCATCCAACACTGTAGCATTTGGGGCATCCATTTCCGTCGTGAAGACAGATGCAAAGTACTCGTTCAGTACATCAGCCATGCCCTGTGCCTCCACACCAAGATTGCCGTCATTGTCTTTGATTGGCCGGCCCCACCCTACCTTTAACTAACCTTTTATGTGTTTATAAAATATTTTAGGATTCCCCTTTATGTTATCTGCTAACCTCTTCTCATGCGATCTTTTAGCCAGCCTTATCACTCTTTTAAGAACACTCCTGCATTCTCTATAATGCGCTTTGCTATCCTCAGTATCTTGCATCTTCCAATTGTCTTTCGCCGTCTTCTTCTTTTTCATCCTAGACAGAATATCCCTGGTCATCCAGGTTGGCTTGTTTGTCGCACATTTCCCTTTTGTGGGAATATATCTATTTAGACCTTGAGCTATCATATCTTTGAAGATCTCCCATTGCTCATGAGTCATTTTACCTGCCAGTCTTACTTGCCAGTCCAGCAACTCTAGGTCCCTTTTAACATAGCTTTTGCTAACCTCTGGAATAGAAATGTGCTTTTTTTCTGGGCATGCGTATATTCTGGTTTAGGCATGGGTATATCCATATGTAGATATCATACATGGAGCTTTCAGTTTGGTTTGGATACTTTCAAGCATGGTGGTGGGATTTCTACGAAAACACAAATGCTATATTTCCTTCATTGAATTCATTAATGTTTGCTTGGATCTACCAGCAGAGGCCAGTATGTTGCAGCAGTCCTATATTTCCCCCATTTTATTATATGTATAATCTAGTGCAGAAAAAAAATCTGGTTTGATAATATAAAATATGCCCTGGTGTGCTGCTGTAAGAAGAGGCTTAAAATCATTATTAAAATTATTGTTTGAATTCCCAAATTCCAGGTAAAAGAAGTGGGACAATATTGGTCGATTTTAAATATGAACAACAACTTAAACAACAACAACAATAATTTAAACTTATAAAGCGCCTTTCACATCGGGAGGACGTCCCAAGGCGCTGCACAGGAGGTGTGTGACCCGAGCTGGGAGGGGAGTGTTCAGGAAGGGGTGAAACACGTAGGGGAGGTCGAAAAGTTCGGGGGGGAACAAAAGGCACAGTCAAAGAGGAAAGTCTTCAAACCGGCCTTGAAAGAGGAAAGGGAAGAAACAAGAAGGAGGGATTGGGGAATGGAATTCCACAGGGTGGGAGCGGAGAAACTGAAGGCCCGGCCTCGGATGGTGGGGCGGTTCGGGCGGGGGGCTTGGAGCAGGCCAAGTCCTGCTGAACGGAGGGTCCGGGTGGGCTTATAGGGGGAAAGTAAATTGGTTAAATAGGGAGGGGCAAGGCCGTGTAAGGCCCTGAAGGTGACGACGAGGATCTTGAACTTGATCCTCTGGAGGATGGGGAGCCAGTGGAGACGGGCGAGGGTGGGGGTTATGTGGTCACGGAGGCGGGTGCGGGATAGTACACGGGCTGCAGAGTTTTGGATGGCCTGCAGCCTGTGAATGGAGGAGCTGGGGAGGCCGACGAGGAGAGAGTTTCCGTAGTCCAGCCGTGAGGTGATGTACGCGTGCACGAGTGTTTCGGCAGCGCGGGGGGTAAGATAGTTGCGGAGCCTGGCAATGTTGTGTAGGTGGAAATAAGCGGTGCCGGTCAAGGCATTGATGTGGGGGAGGAAGGAGAGTTTATGGTCGAACATGATGCCGAGGTTCCTGACTGGCTTTGTGAGGTGGAGAGTACAGCCTTGGATGTTGAGGCTGGCAGCACCCAATGTGTGGAGGCGCTGGCTTGAGCCAATCAGGAGGGCCTCGGTCTTACTCACGTTCAATTGGAGGAAGTTGTCCCTCATCCAGGACTCGATGTCGAACAGACATGCTGTCAGAACATCGATGGTCTGGGGGTTGAGGGATGAGGCAGAAAGGTACAGCTGGGTGTCGTCCGCATACATGTGGAAATTTACCGCATGTTTGCGGATGACATCGCCCAGAGGGAGCGTGTAAAGGGTGAAAAGGAGGGGGCCTAAAACAGAGACCTGAGGGACGCCGTGAGAAACTGTGCGGGGGTTTGAGGAAAAACCGTTGGAAGATACAAGTGTAGGCGGTGGGTCAGGTAGGAATGGAACCAGTCAAGGACTGTGCCTTGATGGTTGAGGTGGGAGGAAAGACGTTGGAGGAGGATGGTGTGATCGACTGTGTCGAACGCAGCAGACAGGCCAAGGAGGACGAGGAGGCAGAGGGAGTCCTGGTCGCAGGCGGTTAGGATATCATTTGTAACCTTAACCAGGGCAGTTTCTGTGCTGTGAATAGGGCGGAAACCTGATTGGAGGGGTTCAAGGAGTGAGTGAGTTGAAAGGAAAGAGCGGAGCTGGGAGGCAACCACTCTTTCAAGGATCTTAGAAAGGAACGGGGAGGTTGGAGATGGGTCGATAGCTTGATGGCTGCGACGCATCAAGGGAGGGTTTTTTCAGTATAGGGGTGATGGTGGCTGTTTTAAGGGAGGAAGGGACAGTGCCTGAGGAGAGGGAAAGGTTGATGGTGTCAGAGATGAGCGGGGCCAGGAGGTGGAGTTGGGTGCGGAGGAGCGGGGTGGGGATGGGGTCCAGTGAACACGTGGTGGGTTTCATGGAGGTAATTATTTTTGTGACTGAAGACGGGGAGGTGGGGATGAAAGTATGAAAGGGGGGGTGGGTGGAGGTTGGAATAGCGGATGGAGGGGCGGAGGTGGAGGAGAGGTGGGGGGAGGAAACCACAGAATGGATTCTCTCGATTTTGGAATCGAGGAAGTCCAACATCTCCTCGCAGCTTGGGTTTGAGGAGAGGATCTGCGAAGCGAGACAGGGGGTGCAGAGGAGCTTCCAGGATTATCCTGGAGTAGAAGGCTGATTTGGCGGTGGCTAGGGCAGAGCGGTAACATTTGATGCGGTCCAGCCAGATTTGCCGGTGGACCGTGAGGCCAGATTTGAGCCAGGTGCGTTCAGCTGCTCGCACTTGGCTTTTGACGGAACGGAGGTGAGTTGTGTACCACGGTGATGATCGGGAATGGGAGACAGTTCTGGAGGTGAGGGGGGCCAGGGTGTCGAGGGTAGTGGAGAGGCTGTTATGGAGGGTGGTGGAGGCAGAGGATGGGTCGGTACAGGAAGAGTGCCACAAGGGGAGGAGGTCAGAGGTTTCGTTGGCAGAGGTGAAGGTTTGTGGGGAATCTTCTTCCAGGGCTGGTAGAAGATGGTGGTGGGTTTGGAGGTGGAGGGGGGAGGGATAGAGTTTTCTATCCCTCCCCCCTCCTTTGAAAGCACAAGACGAAAGTCTCGTGCTTTCAAAGTGAGTCCTCTAACCTTTGAGCTACAGGACTCTGACTGAGTTGCAGAACTCCAGATAATAATAATAATGCTTGCATTTTATATAGTGCCTAATCATGTCTTCCAGGTGTCTCAAAGCGCTGTACAGAATATACTGTAAGTATATTGACTTACTTATTTTGTTGGTGGAACTCAGTAGCCAATTGCGCACAGCAGTGTCCCATAAACAGTTGCAGATGGAGATGACCAATTGATTTTACTTGAGGGATTATTATCAGGCGTGTGGAGTAAAGAAACTTTCCCAAGGTTTTGCCCTGCCTAGAATTGAACCCAGGTTTCGTGCTTGTAAGGCAAGTGCTCTAACCATTGAGCTACAGGACTCCACATCAATATAACTCAATGATGAAATAGGTACAATTCTGGCTTCACATAAGACAGGAAGGCTAAAAGTTCCAGCAAAAATAAAACAGAAGTGAAAACAGTACTGTACCAGTGAGCATGGTACAGATGAGTATAAGGTACAGGTTGTCTAGAGTCTATCTTTACCTACTTCTGTGACTTCCCTTTTAGGGACGGGGAATATTGTAGTGACTTTATTGAGGATTTTTTTTAACCATTAGTGTTCCTCTGTATACATTATTAGACAAGGTCAGTGAATGGTGGTGGGCTCAGGCGTGTACTCAAGCAGTGAAAGAGTTAAAAAGAGCTCTTGCCTCAGCTCCCACCCTCCAGTTTCCAAACAGGGAGTAGCCCTTTTATCTGGAAACCGCAGTGACTGACTTCACTCTGTCAGCAGTTTATTACAACACAAACATGGTAAACATGGTGTCCCTATTGCTGACGCATCCAGGCTCCAGACCCCAGTGGAACTCAATTACTCAACATGCAAAAAGCATTTGTTGACAACTTTTTGGGCTGTATTGTGGGGTTCTCAGCTCTCTCACCATAAAATGGTTATTAGATGCTATCTGAGACATAGGTCTGAGTCCAATGTTCGACTGATATATGGACCTGCTACTACAAGAGCATGATAACTGTAACTGTAACTGTAAAGCCACCTCCCCTCTGCTTTTTGCCAGTAGTATATTATACCAGGGAGAACCCCATTCCTGTCAAATTAGCCACACATCTTATTCTGATTGGGGTAATCCCAGATTCTACAAAAGTCTATGTAGATGTTCGAGTTCTGTGGTAGAAGAATACCACTACACTGGATATGGCATTTATGCCCCAGAAGTAAATTTTTAGATAATACTACCAATACAGATCCCTATAAAACTCCCATCCAGTTTGTCAGTGGAAACAACTGAACTCACTACTGCGATTTATATAATAGAAGCATAAGGAGGCCATTCATCCTCTCAAGCCTGTTCTGCCATTCTTTTAGATCATGGCTAATCTCCCCAACTCCAATTCCCCGCCTTTGCCCCATGTCCTATTACATCCTTAATACCCTGACCTCATAAATATCTATCCACCTCAGTCTTGAAAATGTGAATGGATGCTGCATCCACAGCCTTTTGGGGGAGAGTTCCAGACTTTCACTACCCTTTGAGTACAAATTAGCCCAATTTCACTCCTAAATAGCTTGGTTTAATTTTAAGATGATGCTCCCTTGTCTGGATTCCCTCACTATATGCAATTCTCTGATATAGTAGGTCCCTATCTGGTAAGCAATTACTCTTAGTAATTTCATTACAGGCAATTTTGTGCATGGCACAATGTCATAAAAGATTAATTGCCATTGATATAGTAAAAGCTCACATGGAAACTGCACTATATTGGAATGGGAATGCAACAGTTGACTCTCTGACTAAAGATTTTCTGGAGATTTCTGGATGCCCTTCATCTGTTTTTCCTCCAATCCACCCCTGTCGCTGAGTGAGTCACTCAAAATGTGAACCCCCCCCCACCTTCTTCATTTACAAGTAGCTCAGAAACTTGATCAAAGTATTGTACAAACAATAAAAGCTATTCAACAGTGTTTGTGAAGACAGAAGCAAAGTACCTGTATTTATTCAGTACCTCATCCAGGCCCCCGCCTCCACAAGAAGCCTTCCTTTTTGATTCCCTAATCAGCCTGTCCCTTACTTTGACCATCCTTTTACCCCAAAATAATTTCTTAACTACTCTCTGCCTCTCCTTTTTTTCACCTTCCTCTGCACTTTCCGCATTCTACTTGATTCTTGACTGTGTGGTGAACCTGTCATTTATCATAAGCCTCCTTTCTCTGTTTCACTTTAATCCCAATTTTACCAGTCATCCATGGAGCTCTAGTTTTGGATTCTCTACTTATCCTCTATTTTTCCAGTGTTTAGTCTGTACCCTCAGTATCTCCTCCTTGAAGGTCTCCCATTGCTCACTGACTATCAATCCAGTCAGTACACCTTAACTAGGTCCCTTTTCAATTCACTGAAATCAGTACCCTTCCAGTTAAGTATCTTCACCTTTGATTGTTCCCTGTCCTTTTCTATAAGTACTCCAAACCTAATGATGTTGTGATCATATTGCCTAGATGCTCTCCAACTGAAACCTGCTCAACTTGCATCACTTCATTCCACAGAATTGAATCCAGCATTGCTTCCCTTCCTTGTTGGGCTGGAAATATACTAAACCAGAAAGTTTTCCTGCACACATTTCAGGAATACTTCCCCCTTTATGCCCTTTATACTTTACTTTTCGCAGTCTATGTTAGGATAATTGAAGGTGGTGGTAGGGGGACAGAGATACAGACAGCAATTAGAAAGTTAACACCTTTTATCCATTGCAATGATTGTGAAAAGTACATTATTTGATTTGGAGACAAGGTTTTAGGATTTCTTTTCACTTCAGATAATAATAATAATTCTTGCATTTGATCTACTGAACATACTATAGATTGAATTGACTGTATATATGTAGACGAAACACGGCAGCCAATTATGTACAGCAGTGTTCCCACAAACAGTCATGGATATGACTTATTAGTCATCTTGCATTCAAACATTTCTGTCTTTTATGTTGAGAAATGTCTCAAAGTGCTTCACAAGATTAACAGTAAAATGTAATGAATGCATTCTGTAGTTTGGAAAATGGGTATTGTTTATATTATCCATTTCATTAGGACTATGGAACTTCTTACTTCTTCCACAATCTTCCTTTCCTAACCCAAAAGAATTCTTGCATTTGGTACAACACCTTTCACTTTGGGACAACATCTTAAGGCACAGTGCTCACTGTAAAGTTTAGCGACTGTGTATTTATTGGTCTGTCTCTTCAGATAGATGTTAGATCTTCCATGGCATGCCCTTCTCAAAAAGAGAAGGGTGTTTCTCCCATTGCCCTGACCAACAATTGCCTAATTTTAAAAATGGTCATTCGCTCCACAGCTATTTGTGGGAAATAGCTGTGCACCAATTGATTGCGGCGTTTCACTCCACAAAATACACAGTCAATCCACTTTACAGTATATCCTGCTTTGAGATACCTCGATGATGTGATAAGGTGCTATATATAATGCAATGCTTATTATTATCATTATTACTTTCTCCAATGCCCTTCTCGACAGTCTCGTTTGCTCACCATTCACAAAATCCAACTGAACTAAAACATCGCTACCTATATCTTCAGCTGTACCAAGCTCTGCCTCCCCATCTTCCCCAGTCCTCATCAGGCTCCATTGACTCCCGTTAACAAAATTGATGGGTTTCAAGATCCTTAAACTAACCTTCATGCCATAACCCCCTCCCTACCCCTACAACCTGCCCTTTAAGATCATGAGGGGATTCGACAGAGTAGATAGGGAAAAACTGTTTCCACTGATGGGCGTATCAGTGACTCATGGTCACAGATTTAAAATAGTTTCAAAAAGAAGCAGAGGGGAGATGAGGAAAAAAAAATGTCACCCAGCAAGTTGTCTGAATCTGGAATGCATTGCCTGAAAAGGTGGTGGAGGCCGATTCGGTAACAACTTTTAAAAGAGAGGTACATATTTATTTGGGGAGGACGGGTTTGTGAGATTATAGGGAGAGAGCTGGGGAGTGGGATTGAGTTGCTCTTTTTAAAGAGCCGGCACAGAATCGACGGGCCAAATGGCCTCCTTTTATGCTGTAAGATTCTATGATTCCTCAACCTGCCACCTTTGCTCAGCTGGTTCAGGGCTTCTCCACATCCTTCAACCCCTCTGCTCCATTATTAAGAGTCTTGTTTTCGACCGCTAAGCCCAGGAACTCTGGAAATCCCAACCTGAATCCCTCTGCCTCACCCATCTTTAATCAGCCAGGTCTTCAGCCTCTCTGCCCCACCCTATGTAACTCCATCTCATATTCCCTTCTCCTCACTCCCTCCCTTGCCTCCTTCAAGGCATGTCTCAAAACTCTCCTCTTTGAACAAGTCTTCAGCCACCCTCCCTGCCCTCCACCCTCCACCCTCCCCATTCCTAACTCCCAGCTTGGGTCCAAATCCCTAACTCTCCCATGCCATGAAACGCACTATACAAATGTAATTTTGTATTACATTGTACCTTCGGAATGCACCTGAAGAGTTTCCTGTTTAACCATTCCTACAGTCACCCTGGCTTTCTCCCCGGCTCGGCTCAAACTACACTATTGCTAAGTACTTTGAGGGTGTGAAGGATGTTATATGAATGCTTCTTGCTGTTGATGAACCCACAACCTTTGAATTCAGCGGAAAGAGTGGGACCAACTGAACCAGGGTGACATCTACAGGCCCACAATAATAAAATCGGTCATTTCAATCTACGACTATTGTGCGCAATTGGCTGCCGCGATTCGCGCACAAATATACAGTCAATTCACTTGACAGTATATTCTGTGAAGCGCTTTGGGACACCGATAAGATATCAAATGCAAGGATTATTATTACTATTATTATAAATCTCAAACTTAACGTCATCTAGTTTTTTTTAATTTCTCTTGCTCATTTTATTTTTTTTAAAACTGTGTTGGTACCTCTTTGAGTTTACAATCCTGTAGCACACAGATAGAAACCCAACCGGGTTTTAATCATTTATTGCCTGCTCTTTGGAACTTCATTCCCAGATCCCTGGTGCCCCAGACTTGCTCACTATCCCCTCTTTGTCATTACACACTTCAAAACATACCTCTCAATTATCTTTTCCCCTCTTAACCTCCACATCCCCCTCTCTCCGGTTCTTGTGCACAACCAAAACTGCCAAGAATGTTAGCATGTCCTCCCAACAAATATAAATTGTATTGTATTATAATACAGTGCAAATTTACATATACTGTATATAGTGCCTTTCATAGTGAAATGAAAGAGCTATATACATTGGTTCCCATCAACAACCTCTATTCTGTGGCTCTGACCTTCTCAACCTCCCCAGCCTATTCCTTAGACTTACTGAACCAGTGCACAATTTAGGCATCAGGGCAACCCACAGCTGTCCTTCCTCTCCACAAGTGGTCCCTGACCTCCACCACATTGCCCACCTCTGACCGTACCTTACCCCAAATCCAACCAAAACCCTCAACCATATATTAGTCACCTCCCAACTATTCAAATGTCGTCTGTGCCAGTCTCCTCAGCTCCACCATGCACAGGATCCAACTGATCCAAAACTCCACCATCCGCATAGTGACCCATACTAAATGTCAGATCCCTTTGATTTAAGCCACTATACCCTAAAACTCTTCCTCTATCTATCCGCCTTCCCTATCTTCTTTCGGTGTTCTGCTCCATTTGTTAAGTGCTCTGAAACACTTCCCTGTGTGAGGGGCAGCAATCTGTTGTGTATTTTTAGTATAGAATGAAACTAGGACTGAGTACAGAAAGTAATTAATCTCGACTCCCTGATGGGGTAATAAATAATTAATTGTAGTGTTCTTTTACCAATCGCAGCTTTTTTGACTTGCTTCTTCATTTTCCCTTTTTTTACAGCTAAAATAGCATCATCCAGTGCATCAAATACCTGAGTGAACTTGTCAGTACCTGTGTCTCCTATACCTATTTGTTGATATTAATGACTCTTTTGTCAGCATGGCCTGAGATAGGCGGAGATGCCAGACTGGCTGAAGCCTGCCTGTGGCTATGCCAGAGGGAATTACAATGAAAGGTATGGTGAAATTATGAAATTGTTTGAATTTGGCTTTGTTGGGAGGTGATTGGGAGAGAAGGGTCACAGAACAGCATGAATAAAGTTTAACATCTGCTGGAGCTTGAACCCCAAATGGTCCAAAGTAAGAGTCAAAACATTGTGAGTTTAAAAGTAATACTAATAATCCTTGCACTTGATATAGCGCTTTTCACATCTTTTAAACATCTCAAAGCACTTTACAGAATATACAGGTATCCCTCCCCAACCACACGGGGTACGTTCCTCTAAACCTCCGCGGTTGATAAAATTGCGGTTGGAAAATGCAGGGCCCTATGGGAAACATGGGGATAAGGGAAGTAAGTTCACATTTCATAGAACTGAATACAAAAAAAACACATACAGTTATAACACACATGGGGATAGAGGGAGTATGGCTTCACACGGCTCTCATCTCCTCCACCTTCCCGGTCTGCCCCTAAAACTCTCTGAACCTGTGCGCAACCTAGGCATCAGGTTCGACCCCCAACTGTCCTTCCTCCCCCACATCCGGTCCCTCACCAGCACTGCCTTCTTCCACTTTTGACGGATCGCCCGTCTCCGGCAATACCTCACCCCAAAAGCCGTTGAAATCCTGGTCCACGCATTCGTCACCTCACAGCTGGACTGTGACTGGACTCAATGCCCTCCTCTTCGGTCTCCCCTCCACCACAATCCATAAAATCCAACTCATTCAAAACTCTGCCGCCCGCATACTCACCAGCACCAAACTTCGCTCCCCCATTACCCCAGTCCTTACCAGACTTCACTGGCTCCCTATCCTAGAGAGGATCAACTTCAAGATCCTCACCTTTGTCTTCAAATCCCTCCACTCCTCTGCATCCCTTACCTCTCTGATCTCCACTCTCCTCAAACCAGCTCCCATTGCCTTCGCTCCACTGGGTCTGGCATCCTCCGGGACCCCGAACCCTCCGCTCCACCCTCGGTGGCCGGGCCTTCAGCCACTACGCCCCGAGACTCTGGAATTCCCTTCCTCACTCCCTTCACCTCGCCCTCCTCTTTTCTCAGTTTCAGGTCCCAGCTGAAGACTTTTCTCTTCAACCGCGCCTTTGGTAACCTTTTTACCCCTGCCCCTGGCTCAGTCTCTGGATCGGCTATTGTGAAGCGCTCTGAGATGCCGTCTGGCATGGAGGGTGCCATAGAAATCAAAGTTGTTGTTGTAAGTTTGGGCGCATTCGTTGCCAGGATCTGCAGCAATCCGAAGGCTGTCTGACTGACTGATCTACACACAGAGAGAGAGAGAGACACGGAGGGTGGGTGGTGGGGGGGGCGGGGTGACACGGAGGGTGGGGGTCTGTCTGACTGATCTACACAGAGAGAGAGAGTGGGAGGGAAGGGTGGGGGGAAGAGAAGGTGAAATGGAGAGAAGGTGAGAGAGAAGGAAAGGTGGGGGAGGGGTGTGGCGGGGGGAAGACAAGGTGAGTCAGAGAGAGAAGGTGAGTGAGAGAAGGAGGGGTGAGGGAACGGGGGGGGTGGGGAGAAGAGAAGGTGAAATAGAGAGGTGAGTTAGAGAGAGAGATCTCTATATGATACACTTACATAGAGAGAGAGGATGCAGACAATAAATGCATGTTACTGTATTTACCTTAATCCTAAGAGAGAAGCGTTGTCGCTGGTTGATTACAACATCGCAACTAGGTCCTAGTGCTATACGCTAGCGTGAAGCGACATCGTGGCTGGCTGATGCAACAAGGTCCTCGCGCTAAACGCTAGTGTTAGTGTTAAAACCCGTGGATAAGTGAGGGTTATACGCCGTGGCTTGCAAGGGTTGTTGCATTTAGCAAACCGTGGATGCGTGAGTTTCACGGTTGACGAGGCCGCGGTTGGGACGGGGCACCTGTAAAGTGATTTGAGTGAAACACAATCAAGTATCAAGAGCAGCTCATTAGATGTTTCATGTCAATGCTCCTAATAAAAAATACACTTAGCAATTGTGTAAGCGTATTATAAAAGTTGATGGATAATGTAAAAGGTTAAACAGATAATGAATGTAACTTCGAATAAAAACAAGTCGCTGGGAACACTCAGCAGGTCAGGCAGCATCTATGGAGAGGAAAGTGACCAAAAGTCATCAACCTGATCTGCACCTTGACATGTCCTCCTGATATGAAATGCACTGGACAGATGTAGTTTGACCCACTGATTATTACCAGCGACTTCTGTTTTCATTTCGATTTTCAACAACTGCAGTATTTTGCCTTTTAATTAATGCAACTTGATGCTTCTTGAGAAACGCATGTTCCTGCTGCAACTTTACAGTTTAGTATTTGAGCAACTTCCACAAACTTGCATTTTGATTCTTCAGGAAAAACTTCCCTGGGGCCACATCCACCACTATAACGTTGTGATATCAACTACCCTCTTACCTATAAAACAAATCATTATTCCTTTCAGACTTATTAGCTATTGGCATGGCATCAACAACAACAACAACAACACAACTGTTTGGTTACCCTCTACTGTGGCAAATAGTCTTCAAACTAAACAGTTTATCTCAAGCTGATAATCGATCTGAAATGTAACATACAGAGGGGAGGGATTGCCTTACCTTGGAATCTGCTCTGGGCTGAGCTGCAGGGGCTGGCAGTGCACTAGTGCACAGTAGCAGGGTGACCAGCACTGCCTCGGACAACATGGTGTAAGTGAAGCAGTTCAGTCTGCAGAGGAGCGGAGCCTCAGGCAGGCTTTGTTCTGATTCACAGACACGGATTGTGGCTTTGGTTTGCACAGTTTTCACTATCACGTGGCTAGTGAGTTTCTCTTTATTTCATTAACCCCTGTGGGACCAGGAGCTGTTTCCTCAGAACATGTTTAGTTTCTTTCCCAGCCCGATGAGGAGTTACTGATTGATACATGTGACAATGGGTCTGGTTTAAACCTGCAAATTTATAAAACAGATTTATATATTTGTGCATTTTGCCCACAGACATACAGTATATACTTTGCAGGATACGCTTTACAGTAATATTATGTGACAAGCTTTGAGACATCTAGAAGACATGAAAACGCTATATCAAATGCAAGGATTATTATTGTCAGGTTCTTTTCACAGCCACCTCAAATCTCCTCAACAAACCATTCGCAAAGTGAAAGTGCTTGCAATAATATAATTATGCCACTATACGGACAACATTATAGTAGTATCAGAACCATAATAATGGCCTGATCCCACAAACAATGTAGTATTTATCAAAAACATAGCACAGAGATACTTTTCTTATTGGTAATACTAGTTTAGACATATTTGCATCAAGACAAAGCTGATAGTATAACATGAATAAAAATGCAATAACAGTATCATTATTCTAATTTGATATATTTTTCAGGCACTTCAAATCCTCAAAATCAAATGACAGGACATCTCAAATCAAATAAACAACAGGAATAAGTAATATGTTATCATGGAATTGATCACTCTATAACTGGAGCCTTTCACTGTGAATAAGGTAATAAGGATAAATCCTGTTGGTATGTATAATATGTGAGAATGTGAATCAGGTGAATTTGTTTGAGTGAGTTACACTGATTTGAACAATCTGATAAAGTCTATAAATTTGCTTATTTAGATGCTCCAGAATTCAGATATTGTGCAGTTTTTTTCTTTATAAATTGTCATTAATCTAATATCACATCAAAACACCACAAAGCGCTTCATAGAATATGTTGTATAGTGGATTGACTATGTATTTTGTGACCAAAATGTGGCAGCCAATTGCAGTGAATGACAAAGCAAATTATCGTGACCAAATGAGTATGTGATTTTTTGGATTGAGTATTTTTTGAGAAGCTATTACCCCCGGAAAACAATCTGCCAATCGACTAACAACTGGGCTCCTACTCAGCTCCAGATAAACAGAGGCATATGGAGTAAGAATTACTAAACTGCTCTGACAGCATTTCCACCTCCCTAACCAGAGGCCACTCAATACAATTAGCTGCCTGAGGCGACCACTCCCACCACCTTAGTGATGGGATTAATCACAGTTCACTGGGGAGGGGGCTTTCACTGGGTCTGGGTGAATCTGGGGCCTTTACCGCTGCCACCGCCTGTTAAACCTTTGAAGAAGTTGACCTGGTTGCCGAGTTCAGCTGATGACCTGAGAGTCAGGGTGGCTGTGCCCAGCCCCCAAATAATTGCCTCTCTTTTAGTTTCTTATATGCAAGGCCGCGAGAAGTTAGACTCAGCTGCACTGGGTAATTTGAGTGTTAATTTTCAGTGTTTGTACTACATGTGGTGATGCCCGAGTGTGGATGCTAAGGAATCAGAGACTTCATATTCATACCCAAGATGGTTCTGGGTGTTTGGTTGAGTTTGTTAATGTTACTGTTGCTGCTGCTCTTTATAGCTGTTGATATCTTTGCTTTCCTCTTTAGGCTTGTCTTCTTTTCGGCCTATACTGGATAGTGTTTCAATCACAGCTGTCAGCTTCTCAGATAAAAGCGATCTCATCACAGTTTTTCAATAAATTTCCAACACTTTCCCAGAAGCTTGGAGATCTAGTATTGTGAAAGGGGTAATGACTGTTCCATGATCGTCTTCCTCTTTATCTGCTATTTTGCCATAAACAACAACAACAAAATTACATATAACAAATCACATGTGGATCTCCTGTAGCTCAGTGGTTAGGGCACTCGCATTACAATAATAACAAAATTATATTTATCGAGCGCCTTTCACATCAGGAGGACGTCCCAAGTCGCTGAACAGTCAGGTCGGGACCCGAGCGGGTGTGGAGGGGGTGTCAGGGTAGGGGGAAGGAGAGTAGGAGGGGGGAGAGTTAGGAGGGGAGCAAAAGGCATAGTCGAAGAGGAAGGTCTTGAGACCGGCCTTAAAGGATGAAAGGGAGGAGGCGAGCTGAAGGGATTGTGCGATGGAGTTCCAGAGTGTGGGGGCAGAGAGACTGAAAGCCCGATGGTTCAGGTGGGGGACATGGAGCAGACCACAGTCCGATGAATGAGGGACAGGCAGGCTGATAGGGAGACAGGTGGTCAGAGAGATAGGCGGGGGCAAGGCCATGAATGGCCTTGAAAGTGAGGATGAGGATTTTGAATTCGACCCTCTGGATGTGGGGAGCCAGTGGAGACGGGCGAGGGGGGGAGTGATGTGGTCGCGGAGCCTTGTGCAGGAGAGAACACGAGCTGCAGAATTCTGAATGATCTGCAACTGGTGAAGGGTGGAGCTGGGAAGGCCGACGAGGAGAGAGTTTCCGTAGATGAGACTCGATGTAATGAAAGCAGATGAGTGTTTCAGCAGCAGGGGTGAGGTAGTGGCGGAGTCTGGCAATGTTGCGGATGTGATGGAAGGCAGTACCAGTCATGGCGCAGATTTGGGGGAGGAAGGATAGTTCAGGGTCGAACAAGACGCACAGATTCCTGACCCACTTCAAGAGATGGAGAGTACAGCCTTGCATGCTGATGTTGCCAGCGTCTGAGGTTTCGTTACTCCACACGCTTAATAATAATCCATCCCCAAAAAACACAATAATCAAAATTGGTCCTTTCAATCCACAACTGTTTTTGGGACACTGCTGTGCACTATTGTATATATGTGGGTGAAACGCAGCAGCGTTTCACCCACAAATATACCATAAATACCCGCGTATAAGGCGCACTCGCGTATAAGGCGCACCCCCCACTTTTGACCTTTTCTTGGTGAAAAAAAATGGAAGCATTTTCGATGATATTGCCAGCAAAATGGAGGGAGGCAGGAGACACAGGTAGATAAGGAGGGAGAGAGGGAGGCAGGCAGGCAGGGAGGGAGGGAGGGGGAGAGGGAGACAGGGAGGGAGGGAGAGAGGGAGGCAGGCAGCCAGGGAGGGAGGGAGAGAGGGAGACAGGCAGGCAGGCAGAAGGAAGCGAGGCAGGCAGGCAGGACAGGGCAGGGAGGGAGGCAGGGAGGGAGGGAGGCAGGGAGGGAGGGAGGCAGGCAGGCAGGGAGGGAGGGAGGGAGGGAGGGAGGGAGGGAGGGAGGGAGGGAGGGAGGGAGGCAGGCAGGCAGGGAGGGAGGGAGGGAGGGAGGGAGGGAGGGAGGGAGGGAGGGAGGGAGGGAGGGAGGGAGGGAGGGAGGGAGGGAGGGAGGGAGGGAGAGAGAGAGGCAGGCAGGCAGCCAGGGAGGGAGGGAGAGAGAGAGGGAGAGAGGCAGGGAGGGAGGGAGGCAGGCAGACTGGGTTTGGCAGAAGGCAGGCAGCAGGCACAGCACTGAAGTCCGCTGCTGCTGCCGCTGCCCGGGCGGCCGAGGCCGAGGCCCCGTCACCCGCTCCCCCCAACCCCCGCCGGACACTGACCAAACCCCGGCTGACAGCGCCGGCCGCCCCCCCTGTTTACTGTATTTCCGAGGCTCAAAATTGCTTGTACCTGCGTATAGGGCGCACCCCCAACTTTCGAGATCTTCCCACGTGAAAAAAAGTGCGCCTTATACGCGGAGATATATGATAGTCAATTCACTTTACAGTATACTCTGTGAAGCGCTTTGAGACATCGATAAGATGTGAGAAGCGCTATATCAAATGCGCTATATTATATGTACAGCACCATTGACATTGGTAGGACGTCCCAAGGTGATGGACAGTCAGTATTTAGGACCCAAGCTAGGGGGGAGGGGGGATCTCGGGTGACTGATGGGTCCATTGAAGAGGAGGGTCCTGAGGTGGAACTTGAAGGAGGCTAGGGAGGGGACATGGCGGAGGGACTGCGGGATGGAATTCCAGAGGGTGGGGGCAGAGTGGCTGAGGGTCTGGGTTTCATGATATGCCCCTTCACCAACTCGGCTTGTCAGCTGCACGTACAAATCTGCTGCCCTCAGCAATTGCCTATTTTGTCAGTAGCTAGAAAGACCATGACCCTGACTAGAAAAGGTTCCTGCTTTTCACTCCATATCTGTCAAAAACATCACCCTGAGTGAACATTTCAATATAACTTTAGGAAGGATATTAAGGCAATGGAAAGGGTGCAGAGGAGATATACTAGGATGGTACCAGAAATGAGGGACTTCAGCAACGAGGAAAGGCTAGATAGGCTAGGCTTATTCTCTCTAGAACAAAGATTGAGAGGAGACCTGATAGAGGTTTATAAGATTAAGAGAAGTTTCGACAGGGTGAATAGGGAAAGACTGTTTCCACTGGTGGGCGAATCAGTGTCTCACGGTCACAGATTTAAAATAGTTTCAAAAAGAAGCAGAGGGGAGCTGAGGAGTAATGTTTTCACTCAGCGGGTTGTTTGAATCTGGAATGCATTGCCTGAAAAGGTGGTGGAGGCAGATTCTATAACAGTTTTCCAAAGGGAATTAGATGTTTATTTAGGAAGAGCAGGTCTGTTGTGGGGAGAAAGCTGGGCAGTGGGATTGAGTTGCTCTGTTCAAAGAGCCGGCACAGACTAGATGGGCCGAATGGCCTCCTTTTGTGCCGTATAATTCTATGATTCTATGAACTGAAACTCAAAATACTACAGATGCTGGAATTCTGACCAAGGGTTGTGGACGTGAAATGTTGACTCACTTTCCTTTCTCCATAGATGCTGCCTGACCTGCTATGTGTTCTAGGCTATTCTGTTTTTACTTCAATATAACTGTTCTTAGACAAGCATTTAAAGTTTTTTTGACAAAATGAAAAATATCATATGTGTATTTTTAAATGAACATGCCTGCAAAATACAAGGATGAATGTATACGTTGGAAATGGGCATTTCACACATTGCCAATAATTTTAAATATCAGATTGTTTCTGGTTAATCAGTGCAGGATCTTTAAAGTTTACAAATAAACAGCAACAGTTCACAGGAACTTTAGGAGGCTGGAAACATCAACTAATAAATCAGCATGTCATTCAGCTTTAAGCTTTTAGGAAACAAAGTAATCAGTAGAAGCAAGACTGCCTACCTCAACGGTACTCTTGTGGATACAACTGCTTTTCATCACTGTGAGGTGGTCCATCCCTTTATAGTGGTAAACAGGGATTTAGATGTACTTTTGGGTACATTGTGTTCCTATATGGCCAAACGTGCTTTGATATGGTTTACATCAATGTCAGCTCCCAAGTTATAATTCAATTTTGCTGTGAACGGACATGCATGTCTGCCAAATTTGCTCTTCATGTAGGATAATAAAACAAGGGATTAGAAGATCTCAGACTAGCTTCTGTTTCTTAAATTCATTTAATTGGTAGATTTAACAATAACTCATTAGACACTGAAAAAAATCACTGTCAACAAATCTGAAAATAACTTTCAAATGTGAACACTCAAACTGTACTGTCCCTGTTTACTCCAGTGTATCCTCATCACAATAGGGGCTGGGGATCAGTTCCGTGGTAAATAACTGCAGTCCTAAAGAGGAACCAATGAAGGAAAAAACAAGTTAATGGTATGGCACTTATGTGGGATACACACACACATCACAACAACAGTGAGTCCACCGCGATAAAGAGACCTCAAAGAAAAGATTTGTTTAAAAACATAGAGATTATTTTGTTTTACCGACTTGATTTGTGAATTAAATAATCAATGAATATGAAGTATGTCCCATGAGGCCAGTGTATTAATGACATGATTAATGACTGATCTGCAATACCTGAAATGCTACTGCTGCCACTGACCCAATCCAGGAAATTTCACTTGAATTAAAAAAAAATTGACTTCAAAGAGAAATCCTTTGTTTGGAGGGATGTCCATCTCAGATTCCCACGTCCCTCCCTCTGGCTCCCATTCCCGGTCATCCTGGCCTCGGACTAGCCAGAAGTCTCTGCTCTACTGGGAGTTAATGAGTCCCAAACTCATTAAAGAGAACATTCTATCTGGAGTTGTTCACAGCCTGATTGCATCCTTGCAAAGGAAAAGAGAAAATGTTTAGACCAACAGGTGTGGGTCACTGGGGAAAGCAGAGCAGGGGAACCCTCCATAACATAAGTGAAAAGGTTTAGTTCCCAGTGTAACCTCCAGCAAAAGGTGGGGGAGGTGGAGAATGACTCACCGTTAAGAGAAAGGGCACCCCCTGAAATAGATGTTACCCTCGGGACAGTTTTTCTGTGGTTCTTACAAGAACTATTGTTCCTCCAGTCCATCTTTGGTCATCTCTTGTTGTTCATCCTTCTTGTCATCTGTAGTTTTTCTTCTCATCTCCACAACGTTCTCCTGTATCAATTTGCTTGTCTTCTATCCAATATGATTCTGGTTGTTTATCTGATTTCACTATTTTCCCCAATGTCCACCCCTTTGTTTTGACATTCTTCTTTCTGAGCCAAACCTTTATTTCAAAGTTTTTTTCTTTACTTTCTTCCTTTTGTTTTTCATTTCTATTCTTTCTCTGCAGTTGCAGTTTTGATCTGTTTTCTCTGCTGACTAATCTGCCCCTTAATTGTCTTGACGTTAACATTTGTGCCGGGGATCTTTAATTTGTATTGTTTGTTTCTGTATCCCAACATAATACAGAAACAAACAAAACTTTGTTTTTGTTTCTGTGGAGCTCCTGTGGCTCAGTGGTTAGAGCACTTGTCTTGCAAGCTGGGGAAACCAGGCTGGGGAGACCTGTGTTCGAATCCAGGCAGGTCAGGGCCAAACCTTGGGCAAGTTTCCTTACTCCACACGCCTAATAATAATCCCTCCAAAAAAACCACAATAATAAAATTGGTCATTTCAATCCACGACTGCTGTGGGACACTGCTGTGCGCAATTGGCTGCTGCGATTCGCCCACAAATATAGAGTCAATTCACTTTACAGTATATTCTGTGAAGCGCTTTGGGACATTGATAAGATGTGGAAAGCGCTGAATCAAATGCAAGGATTATTATTATTATAACATTGTTAAACTGTAGCTGTATATCATCACCGTGGTACACAACTCACCTCCGTTCCCTCAAAAGCCAAGTGAGAGCAGTTGAACGCACCTGGCTCAAATCTGGCCTCACGGTCCACCGGCAAATCTGGCTGGACCGCATCAAATTTTACCGCTCCGCCCTAGCCACCAACAAATCAGCCTTCTACTCCAGGATAATCCTGGAAGCGAAGGACAACCACCGCCTCCTCTTCGCCACCACCAACCAGCTCCTCCGCCCCCCCCCCGCCTCACCTCGCAGATCCTCTCCTCAAACGTTCGTTGCGAGGAGATGCTGGACTTCCTCGAGTCCAAAATAGAGAGAATACACTCTGCGGTTTCCTCCCCCCACCTCTCCTCCACCTCCGCGCCCTCATCAGTTACCTCAACCCCTACTCACCCCCCATTTCACACTTTCAACCCCGCCACTCCGTTTTCAGTCACAAAAATAATTACCTCCATGAAACCCACCACGTGCTCATTGGACCCCATCCCCACCCCCCTCCTCCACACCCAACTCCATTTTTTGGCCCCGCTCATTACTGACACCATTAACCTTTCCCTCTCCTCAGGCACCGTCCCTACCTCCCTTAAAACAGCCACCATCACCCCTATCCTGAAGAAACCCTCCCTTGATGCATCGCAACCATCAAGCTATCGACCCATCTCCAACCTCCCGTTTTTATCCAAGGTCCTTGAAAGAGTGGTTGCCTCCCAGCTCCGCTCTTTCCTTTCAACTCATTCACTTTTTGAACCCCTCCAATCAGGTTTCCGCCCAATTCATAGCACAGAAACTGCCCTGGTTAAGGTTACAAATTACACCCTAACCGCCTGTGACCAGGGCTCCCTCTGCCTCCTCGTCCTCCTTGACCTGTCTGCTGCGTTCGACACAGTCGATCACACCATCCTCCTCCAACGTCGTTCCTCCCACCTCAACCATCAAGGCACAGTCCTTGACTGGTTCCATTCCTACCTGACCCACCGTTTACACTTTGTTTCTTCCAACGGTTTTTCCTCAAACCCCCGCACAGTCTCTCACGGCGTCCCTCAGGTCTCTGTCCTCGGCCCCCTCCTTTTCACCCTTTACACGCTCCCTCTGGGCGATGTCATCCGCAAACATGCGGTAAATTTCCACATGTATGCGGACGACACCCAGCTGTACCTTTCTGCCTCATCCCTCAACCCCCAGACCATCGATGTTCTGACAGCATGTCTGTTCGACATCGAGTCCTGGATGAGGGACAACTTCCTCCAATTGAACGTGAGTAAGACCGAGGCCCTCCTGATGGCTCAAGCCAGCGCCTCCACACATCGGGCGCTGCCAGCCTCAACATCCAAGGCTGTACTCTCCACCTCACAAAGCCAGTCAGGAACCTCGGCATCATGTTCGACCATAAACTCTCCTTCCTCCCCCACATCCGTGCCTTGACCGGCACCGCTTATTTCCACCTGCGCAACATTGCCAGGCTCCGCAACTATCTTACCCCCCGCGCTGCCGAAACACTCGTGCACGCGTACATCACCTCGAGGCTGGACTATGGAAACTCTCTCCTCGTCGGCCTCCCCAGTTCCTCCATTCACAGGCTGCAGGCCATCCAAAACTCTGCAGCCCATGTATTATCCCGCACCCGCCTCCGCGACCATATAACCCCCACCCTCGCCCGTCTCCACTGGCTCCCCATCCTCCAGAGGATCGAGTTCAAGATCCTCGTCCTCACCTACAAGGCCTTACACGGCCTTGCCCCGCCCTATTTAACCAATCTACTTTCCCCCTACAAGCCCACCCGGACCCTCCGTTCAGCAGGACTTGGCCTGCTCCAATCCCCCCGCCCGAACCGCCCCACCATCAGAGGCCGGGCCTTCAGTTTCTCCGCTCCCACCCTATGGAATACCATCCCCCAATCCCTCCGTCTCGTTTCTTCCCTTTCCTCTTTCAAGGCCGGTTTGAAGACTTTCCTCTTCGACCGTACCTTTTGTTCCACCCTGAAGTTTTTGACCTCCCCTTCGTGTTTCACCCCTTCCCAAACACTCCCCTCCCAGCTCGGGTCACACGCCTCCTGTGCAGCGCCTTGGGACGTCCTCCCGACGTGAAAGGCGCTCTATAAATGTAATTTGTTATTGTTGTTGTTGTTATATACATTGTGACTGTATGTACAATATGTGAAAAGAGCTATGTCAAATGCAAGGATTATTATTATTATTTCTGATATTCCATAACTTGCAAAAATCTGCTGTATTTTGTGTATTGTCGTGTCGACCAGCAAACTCAAAATAACATGACATGTAATCCACAGCTACAAGATAGGTCTTTTCTTTGTAGTAAAACAAGTCTGTTCCTACCTACATCCCAGCTCCTGTGGTTTCTCAGGCCACGTGATTGTTTTGATCACGTCCTTGTTTTGATATCTGGCCCACGTGTCGCATTCTTTCTTTCCTGGCTTCAGGCGATCGTCTCGTTGGCTCTGTTCCAGTTTTAAGTTGTCCTTTATCCTTATCTCATATTCCCTGTTCATTAACCCTCTTTCCCCCAAACACGTTTGTATTTTCCTATTACATTCTCAGTTTCTAATATTTTGTTTTCTTCTTTGTTCACATTCTGTATTCTCTTCAACAGCCCCATTTTAATTAAGGCCCGTAACCCCCACAATGTATCCACTTGTACTGACACTATATTAAATTGTATTTTATATACTTTAGGAAAGATGTTAAAGCATTGGAGAGGATACAAAGGAGGTTTCTTAGCTTGCTAATCACTATATTAGGGGATTCACAGTCCTATTCCCATAATCCTTGCTCCTTTAATACATTCCAAAGCCTTGTCCTTGTAGTCATTATTAATATTGAGACCAGCATTCTACTTTGTTTACTTTGAATGCTATCTACCTCTCTGCTCCTTTTATTAACTGTCTCATTTCAGAATGCTGTATGAATACCAAGTGACACACCTAACGTACTCTGTGAGGTGTATACACTGTCTGAGCATGCAGTGAGTGAGCATGTGTGTCTGATCATGTTCTCTGGTTGCGAGTGGTATGTAGGTGGAGAGTGGTTTCCAGAGTCAAGCAGCGAGCGCATCAAGAAGACAAAAGATTAATAATGGAAAAGTAAGAAACAAATGAAATAAAGAAAGTCACCAGAGAAGATGGAGTACACGCTGCCATTAATAACCTGATACAAAATGGATAGCCTGAAAACAAGAACATTACCCAGAGGCAGTTAGACCATATTGAGAATATAGACATGAATTATACCAACAAGAAGGAATAATATATATATTTCACGGGGAGAGAATTGTAATCCCAACTGAATTTAGAATTAAGTTTATGAAGAACAAAAAATAAAATGTTATTCTAACTTTGAATTGTAACTTCTAACCATTGTCCACAAGAAACAAAAATGCGAAATACAGCAGATGCTGGAAATCATGTTCTGATGAAGAGTCATGGACCCGAAACGTTGACTCACTTTCTCTTTCTCCATAGATGCTGCCTGATCTGCTGAGTGTTCCCAGTGACATCTGTTTTGGTTTCATTATCCCCATGATACTGGGTAACAGAGCAAGTCAAACAAAGAATGTTTTAGTCCAACATCAACAACAAAACTGTCAAATGTGACACATATCATAGAATCATACAGCACAGAGGAAGGCCATTCGGCCCATTGTGTCTGCACCGGCTCTGAAAAGAGCTACCCAACTCAATCCCAAGGCATGAACCAATCAGAGGGCACCAAGGCTGAACAGATGTTTATACTGCAAAAGAAAGAACAATCCTGTAATAGTAATAATAACATGAATCCACAGAAATACCAGATATGAACCTCAGAAACACTAGTAAATAAAACCAAGGAAATCTTTGCAATCTTTGGAATACCAGAATTATTAAGGGACAATGGATCTCAATTTGTGAATGAGGATTATAGAAAATTCACATAGTGCTGGGCATTGGAGCACAGGGCAGCAGCCTCGGAATATCTACAGTACAACAGGACAGCGGAGAGTACAGTACACATGATTAGGGTAATACAGGGGGAAAAGCAGAAAACACAAAAGACAAGGCCCCGGAATCCTAGCATAGAGAAACACACCATTAGAAAAAAATCTGAGGTCACCAGCACAGATACTAACGTCACAATGATTACGGGACCGAGCAACATGCAGAGAGAAAATACTGAAACCACAGCTGTGAAGAGGGAATAGATAAGACACAAAAGGGAGAAGGAAACGAGTTTTCAAATACTAAGGTAGGGTTCAGAATGAATATCAAGACAAAAGGGCAAAAGGGAAGATAGTGAAGCTTAACAACAAACAACAACAAAATTACACTTTTATGTCCGGAGGACATCCCAAGGCACTGAATAATAACTTTGCATTTGATATGGCACTTTTCACATAACTCCATAAACACCTAAGATCCTTTTGGATAGGAAACAAAGGAAACTAATATTGAAGAACATCTTGAGAGATAAGAAACAACAACAACAAAATTATACCTGTATAGAGTATTTTGTGATGTCCTCCTGATGTGAAAGGTGCTTTACAAGTGTAATTTTGTTGTTGTTCACATCATAAAAGAGTAATGGATAAAGAGAAGGAAAAGAAAATCTGAAAAATAGGAGACCAGAGGAAAGAGAACTGCACATGAATCAGAAGACAGATTAGATGACCAGAAGACAGATTAGATGACCAGATGACCAGAAGGACCAGAAGGATTAATAGAAGGCCTGGAGAAGGGAAGATGTAGGATATCTCTTTTGGAATTAAAGAACAATTAAGAAAGGGGCATTGAGATATGAAGTACAAAAGGACACTGGGAGTGAAACAAATTGGTGTGGTTGTCGATGGTGGATTGGCGTGCTGTGATTATAGAAAAGGGGAACTTGTAATATTGTACATTATTACAAAAAGGATTTCTGTGCCTCCCACGAGTCAAAACCAGGAATGATTTTTTGGGTCAGGCAGGTGCCTGATAAATACAGAAACCCATCACTATGCTTAACAATATTCTAACCAAACTCTATATATATATATACACAGTATACACATTATTACCATTTATGAATGGGAATTTTCCTGTATCTGGAATGGAGTATGCAGACACCATACTTACTTAATTCTAGATAGTATTAAGCACTAGTTGGAAAGAGCCAAGATTTGGGGACCCAAGGAATGACATTAGTCCAGAAGCTTTGAAATAGATACAAACTTGTAGGCTATTCAGCCCCTCAAGCCTGTTCTGCCATTTTATGAGTTCATGGCTGTTCTGCCATTTTATGAGTTCATGGCTGTTCTACCATACGACCAATTAGCTTGCCCTTGCCCCTTATCCCTTAATACCCTAATCTAACTAATATCTATCTAATTGTGTTGAGAATATAAATGGATCCAGCATCCACAGGCTTGTAGGGGCAGAGAGCTGCATCATAGCCTCCTAATTTCACTCCTGAATGGTCTAGCTCTAATTTTAAGATGATGCCTCCTTGTTCTCGACTCCCCCACTAGAGGAAACTGTTTCTCTGTATCTATCCTGTCCAATCACTTATTATTTTAAAAACCTCAATCAGACGTGAAAATGTGTCCTACCCTGAAGAGAACTCAATTCTCAACCTATTAAAAGGTTCATGTTTATGATAATATTATCCAATACTGTGACTATTTCCCTGTGACTCACTCCTAGTTATAATAATATTCCTTGCATTTGATATAGTGCTTTTCAGATCTGAAAATTAATTGAATTGTACATAAAATATTCAATTCTGCACAGCAGAGTCTCACAAAACATTATTGTGGCATTATTCAATCAATCAATCAAAACTTACATTTATAGCGCCTTTCACGTCAAGAGGACATCCCAAGGTGCTGTACAGGTAGGGACAAGAGCAGGGGAGGTGGTTTGGAGCAGGATGAAGGAGAGTAGGAAAATTATTATTAATAATAATAATGCTATGAATTATTATTGTACATATATATTTTTAAGGGATTATTACTCCCAAAAAAATGATCCACCAATTGATCTACCAAGAGAGGCAAGTGGAGTAAGGAAAATTGCCTAAAGTTTCACCCTGTCAGGAATTGAACCCAGGTCAACTCACTTGGGAGGCGAGTGCTCCAACCAACAACAACAACAAATTACATTTATAGAGCGCCTTTCACGTCGGGAGGACGTCCCAAGGCGCTGCAATACTCAAAAGCAGTGGTTCTCAACCTTTTTCAGTAATGCACCCCTTGTTAATTTTCAACATTATCGTGTACCCAACCACATACACACATACACCACCCCTCTCATTCCACTTGCATTTTATGACCAAGCTTATCTTATATAACAAAATAACTAGCACATACAAAACGAGGGGAATAACAATTAAATACTGTACAATTTGGAAGGCTATAAAATGCTAAATAAGAGCTGAATAAATCAATGTACCGCCACCGGTACACCCATGAAGTCATTTTTGACCCCCTGGGGTTCATGTGTCCCTGGTTGAGAACCGCTGCTCTACAGGATTCCACATCAACAGGACTACATTTTCGCTATTCTATGTTTAAACAATTCAAACCCTTAGATTAGTTTCCAACTTCATTATTTAATATTTTCTGTGATATGAATGTTGCAATAATGTTACTTTGCAATCATTTTGAACATTCTGTCTTCATGTTTTACCACAATAGTTACAACAGTAATAACCACACAATAATTAAATAATGTGGATTTAGGAATACTGTACAGGGAGGAATCTTTAAAAATCTGCAGATGATACAATGGTACAAAACAACAACATCAACAACAATGTGTATTTATGTATCGCTCTGCATTTCAGAACAACAGCAAATAATAACAATAAATTAGACTTATGTTGCACCTTTCACGTCGGGAGAGTGCTCAGCATTGGTGTAGTTTGCCACCAAGTTAAAAACGGTGGAGTTGACTAAAGGACTGGTCAAAGAGGGAAGTATACAGGTACTGTATAATAATAATAATCCTTGTATTTGATATAATAGAATCATAGAATCTTACAAAAGGGCCCATTTGGCCCATCGAGTCTGTGCCGGCTTATCATGTCTTTGAGACATCTCAAAGCACTTCACAGAATATATGAAATAAATGACCAATTGTTTTTAAAAGGGATAATTTCCCCCAGGAAAGCGATCCACCAATCGACTAACAACCAGCTTCCTGCTTGCTGTTAGGTAAATAGAGATGTGTGTGTGGAGTAGGGAAACTTGCTCAACGTTTTGCTCTGCTCAGGAATTGAACCCAGGATCTCTCAGGAGGCGAGTGTCTAACCTCTAAGCTACAGGACTTCACATTTATCTGGCCGACGATCCCCCAAATAATATTGATTGTTCCATTCATAGTTGTTTCTGTGTGAAAATTAGCTGCACATTTGCCCACAAAATAGTTATTCTACTGCACAGTGAATCCCATGAAGTACTTTGGGCCATCCTCCTGCTGTGAAAAGTACTATATCAAATGCAAGAATTATTATTGTTAAATTGAAGATTCAGAATCTGAGGAGGGTGGGCTAGGTGAGTTTGTGCAACATAAAGATCTCTTGATAGGCTGTAGCCTAGCATGATGTTTGAAATGCTGTGTTGCTAAATTTTCATAAGTCACAGGATTGTTGTTTATGCTGTTACACTTTTTGTAGTCTGACATTTGTGCAACGTTGATTGAGAAAATGCTGGATTCAGCAAGTTTCTGGGTGAATGCTTTTCAGCTGCTGTGGTTAGGAACATGCTCACTTACCAGGAAGTCATTCACTGATTCTTTTGATCAAGGGTTTGAAGTTATTTTCTATTCCAGGGCACACATTTCAAAACTTTTTTTCATGAGACAGATTTCTCCTCAACACGAAAACTGGACAAAGAGCAGATGGTTAATTTTCAGTGTTTAGTGGAATTAGAGATGCATGGTTCTGCATGTTTTCTCTCTCCCTGTCTCAGCAATAATCCTTGCATTTGATATCGCGCCTTATCAAATCATTAAAATTTCTCAAAGCATTAAACAGGATCAATTGTCCTCTGGGAAGATGCTAAACGCCATCTGCCTGTTCAGGTGAACATTAAAAATCCCATGGCACTATTTGAAAAGAAGAGTTTCTCCCGATGTCCTATACAACAGAATCTGAAATAAATTGGTTATTTACATCATGGCTGATTTGAGTGAGCAAACTGTGAGCAAATTAGCTGCTGCATTTCCCCCACAACACTGCAGTTTACAGTAAGCATTTTACTGTGAAGCACTTCGTAAAGTTTATTTGTTGGTCAGCACGGCAGCCATTTTGCCCAGAGCAAAATCCCACAAATATCTAAGAGGTGAAAATGACTACTGTACCTCTTATCTAGCATTTGTTGCCATCAGAAAATCTTTCCTTTTTGAACTGTACTATAAACTGTATTTTAAACTGTACTTTAAACTGGAACTTTAACATCAAAATGAACAAGATGTCTTGCACTTGAATTAATATTTCATCTGATTTCATCTGATCAATATTTCATCAATTAATATTGCAGCTTCAATAATGTGGCTGATGTGGAATGGATGCCTAATCTTGCATCCTAATTTGTGTTCTTTTTGAGGCCAGAAATTCTGACTGGTATTAATCTGTGAGATCATTTTGTCTTAAAATTTAAAATTGTGCAATGTCTCACAAATAAGCACTTAGGTTTAGGCATAAAAACAGATCAGGCAGCATCTATGGAGAGAGGAATGTGAGTGAATGTTATATGTCAATTACCTTTGGTCACTTTCCCATGAGAAGTATAGTTGAGCTAACTTTATCAGTCTGAGTGTTGTTGTGATCACACTTCATTATTGAAAAATTTAATATATGTTAATCATGTAGACAAAAGCACCATGTTATTTCATTTTGTTAAAAATGCTTATGTAGACTAGAAAAAATGTAAAAATAATATGTTTATCATAGTTGAAGTTTGTTAAAATGTTCTCTATAAGAAATCAAGTTTCATAACAATTCTGCAGATTATAACTGAGTAAGATGTTCTTCTATAATAACAACAATTCAGGTGTGAAATAATTGCTTCAAGGACAAGATAATAGAAAGATTTTGCATTCTCATCCTGACTGTGGGGAAAAAAACGATTATAAAACATGTGTTTGAACCATAATTTATTCAGTCTTCGACAGAGTATATCAAGTGCCGTACACACAACAAGCCAACTTTCATGTGACGATGTGAAGCTGTGAAGCCAATGTGTTGTTTTTGAATTAAAGACTTGGACTGTTCCATCAATTCATCGACTATCAATTTCAGGAAGAAGACAGAAATTCCATAACATCTGAAATCAGTTTGAAACAACAAACAACAAACAAAATTACATTTATAGAGCGCCTTTCATGTCAGGTGGATGTCCCAAGGCGCTGAACAGTCAGGAATCAGGACCCAAGCAAGGGGGAGGGAGAGAGTTGGGAAGGCATGATCGAAGGAGAGTGTTGACACCGGCCTTGAAGGAGGCAAGGGAGGAAATGAGTTACAGGGACTGTGGGATGGAGATCTAGAGTGTGTGGGCAGAGAGGCTAAAAGCCTGGCCACTGATGCTAGGGTGGGTCGAGCGGGGGACCTGGAGCAGACTTGAGCCCGCTGAATGGAGGGAGCAGACAGGTTGAAGGGAACTTAATAGGAGGAGAAAAGAACAACATATAACAATTGTCAAATAAAGTGTGAGATGCTGCCTGACCTGCTAAGTGTTTCCAGCTACCTCCGATTGTATTTCAGATTTCCAGCACCTGCAGATTTGGCTTTTAATTAGATTCAAGCTTCTTTTTAGTTAATCTCTGCTCCCCTGGAAAGATGTCTCCTGACTGTGTTGACCTACACAAGCTGCTGTGGCTTTTTTGGCTGCTGGTATCTCTTTATGAGGTAATCTTTAGGAATGTAGTAACATGGTAGTGGAATATCCTGGTGAAAATGTAAAACCTCAAATATTTTCTAGAGGGTTAGGATAATGGCATTTTTTCAACTAGAAGAGCAAGCTAAACTCATGAGGTACTTCAGTAGCCATGAAGGAGAACTCACTAAAGATTTCTGCCCCCACCCAAATAATAAAAAATATCCTTTCTAGAGAAGGCTGTATTCTGTGATCTGAACTACAGTACATAAAATGGTTTGTCTACAAAACAAACTACACTAATTGCTGTAAAGTGCTTTAAGATGTTTTGACATTACAGGCACCATAAAAATGCATGTTCCTTTATGCTCTTTAAAACGTACTTGTCAACACTTGGACAGTTCAGGGTCAAACAAGATGCCCGGGATCCTGACTGGCTTCATATGATGGAGTGTGCAGCCTTGGATGCTGATGCTGCCAGCACCTGAGGTGCGGAGGCACTAACGCAAGCCAATCAGGAGGGCCTCAGTCTTTCAGTCAAGCAATCTGAGATACCATCCAGCATGGAGGGTGCTACATAAATCAAAGTTGTTGTTGTTGCTGACGTTCAGCTGAAGAAAGTTGTCTCTCGTCCAGGATTCAATGTCAGACAGGCAGGCAGACAGGATGTTGGTAGTCTTGGAGTTGAGGGTGGAAGCGAAGAGATAAAGTTGGGTGTCATCCGCATACATAGGGAAATCAACCCCATGTCTGTGGATGATGTCACCAAGAGGGAGCATGAGGAAGGTGAGGAGGGGATCAAGGACAGAGCCCTGGGGAATGCTGCACAAGATGGTGCGGGGGCTAGGGGGCTTTTCAGACTGGAGGGAAGTGTGCAGTGGCATCTCCCAGGGATCAGTTTTGGGACCTCTGCTCTTTTTAATAAACAGTATAATAATGATCTGAACTTGGGTGTAGGGAGTACAGTTTCCAACTTTCCAGATGATACTAAGTTAGGGAGAAAATAGTAAATAGTGAGGAGGATAATAACCATCTGCAAGAAGATTTAGATAAAATGGTTAAGTGGGCAGATACATGGCAGATGAAGTTCAATGCAGAGAAGTGTGAGGTGATACATTTGGGGAGAAGAAATGAGGGGAGGCAATATAGGCTAGATAGTACAATTTTAAGGGGTGTGAGGGAACAGAGAGACCTGGGGATTTGTGTTAGTGACTCTTTGAAGGTGGCAGGACAGAGACAAAGCCGTTAACACAACAACAACAAATTGCATTTATAGAGTGCCTTTCACGTCGGGAGGACGTCCCAAGGCGCTGCACAGGAGGCGTGTGACCCAAGCTGGGAGGGGAGTGTTCGGGAGGGGGTAAAAAACGTGGGGGAGGTTGAAAAATTAGGGGGGGAAACAGAAGGCACGGTCGAAAAGGAAAGTCTTCAAACCGGCCTTGAAAGAGGAAAGGGAGGAAACAAGGCAGAGGGATTGGGGGATGGAGTTCCAAAGGGTGGGAGTGGAGAAACTGAAGGCCCGGCCTCCGATGGTGGGGCGGTTCGGGCGGGGGGCTTGGAGCAGGCCAAGTCCTGCTGAACGGAGGGTCCGGGTGGGCTTGTAGGGGGAGAGTAGGTCGGAAAGATAGGGCGGGGCAAGGCCGTGTAAGGCCTTGAAAGTGAGGACGAGGATCTAGAACTCGATCCTTTGGGGGATGGGAGAAGGACGAGAGTGGGGGCTATGTGCTCTCGGAGGCGGGTGCGGGATAGTACATGGGCTGCAGAGTTTTGGATGATCTGCAGCCTGTGAATGGAGGAGCTGGGGAGGACGACGAGGAGAGAGTTCCCATAGTCGAGCCATGAGGTAATGAAGCGTGCACAAGTGTTTCGGCAGCGTGGGGAGTGAGATAGTTGCGGAGCCTAGCAATGTTGCGGAGGTGGAAATAGGCGGTGCCGGTCAAGGCACGGATGTGGGGGACGAAGGAGAGTTTGGGGTCGAACATGATGCCGATGTTCCTGACTGGCTTTGTGAGGTGGAGAGTACAGCCTTGGATGTTGAGGCTGGCAGCGCACGATGTGCGGAGGCGCTGGCTTGAGCCATCAGGAGGGCCTCGGTCTTACTCACGTTCAATTGGAGGAAATTGTCCCTCGTCCAGGACTCGATGTCGGACAAACATGCTGTCAGAACATCGATGGTCTGGGGGTTGAGGGATGAGGTGGAAAGGTACAGCTGGGTGTCATCCACGTACATGTGGAAATTTACCCCATGTTTGCGGATGACGTCGCCCAGAGGGAGCGTGTAAAGGGTGAAAAGGAGGGGGCCAAGGACAGAGCCCTGGCGGACACCATGAGAGACTGTGTGGGGGTTTGAGGAAAAACTATTGGAGGATACGAAATCTAGGCGGTGGGTCAGGTAGGAATGGAACCATTGAAGGACTGTGCCTTGAAGGTTGAGGTGGGAAGAAAGGCGTTGGAGGAGGATGGTGTGATCGACTGTGTCGAACGCAGCAGACAAGTCAAGGAAGTCGAGGAGGCAGAGGGAGCCCTGGTCGAGAAGGCATATGGGATACTAGGCTTTATAAATAGGGGTATAGAATACAAAAGTCAGGAAGTGCTGACTAACCTCTATAAAACTTTGGTTAGGCCTCAGCTGGAATACTGTGTACAATTCTGGTCACCACACTATAGAAAGATGTTAAGACATTGGAAAGGGTACAAAGAAGGTTCACTAGAATGGTACCAGGATTGAGGGACTTCAGTTTTGAGTAAAGGCTAGATAGGCTGGGTTTATTCTCTTTAGAACAGAGAAGGTTGAGAGGAGACTTAATAGAGGTTTATAAAATCATGAGGGGATTCGACAGGGTGAATAAGGAAAAACTGATTCCACTGGTGGGCGAATCAGTGACTCATGGTCACAGATTTAAAATAGTTTCAAAACGAAGCAGAGGGGAGCTGAGGAGAAATGTTTTCACTCAACGGGTTGTTCGAATCTGGAATGCATTGCCTGAAAAGGTGGTGGAGGCCGATTCGATAACAGCTTTTAAAAGAGAATTAGATCTTTATTCAGGGAGAACAGGTCTGTTAGGTTATGGGGAGAGAGCTGGGCAGTGGGATTGAGTCGCTCTTTTCAAAGAGCCGGCACAGACTAGATGGGCCGAATCGCCTCCTTTTGTGCCGTAAAATTCTATGATTCTAGAAGAAAAGCCATTGGCGGACACAAAGTGGAGATAGTGCGAGATATAGGACCAGAACCAGTCGAGGACAAAACCTTAAACAAAACACAAAGCAGCATCCATGGAGAAAGGAAAAAGAGTAAACTTTTGAAGGGTTGTAGATCCGAAACATTGACTCTTTTTCCTTTCTGCGTGGATGCTGCTTGACCTGCTGAGTTTCCCTAGCAACTTTTGTTTTTGTTGAGGACAAAACCTTGTAGGTTGAGGTGAGAGGGGAGGCGGTGGAGGAGGATTGAATGTTTCACGGTGTCAAAGGCAGCAGATAGTTCGAGGAGGCAGAGGGAGCCCTGGTTACAAATGGTCAGGATATCATTTGTGACCTTCACCAGAGCAGTTCCTGTGCTGCCCACAGCACAGAAGCCCAATTGGAGGGGCTCTTAGAGGGAGTGGGATGAGAGGAAAGAGTAAAGCTGGGAGGCAACGACTCTTTCAAGGACCTTAGACAGAAGGACCTTGGTAGCTGTTAGCAAGTGTCAGACTTACGTTTAGAAATATAAGTCTAATTAAATTAAAGAGTTGTAGAATCTCTATATAAACCGTGTTGGATTTTACAGGCAGCTGGTAAAATGTTAGATAAAATGTTTTAAACTGGCCTGATTAAACAATTAGTAGATGGGTGAAGTAGATGCCCACCTGCACGGATCAGTAAAAAACCCTGGAATGTCGAAATTAAGCAAGCCCTCTATGGCAGTCTCTGTAGTCCGGTTCCTGAGCTGGGTGGAACCATTATATTCCAGGCCACAGCCAGCCTGGCTCGTGAACGGCACTTGAAAATGCAAACAGTCAGTGAGGCAGGGGAATCATCCCATGGAGCTCCTGTTGATCCCAAACCCTAAAGAGTAAGGTGGCCCTAGCTGGACAAGCAAGAAAGTTTGCCAGACAGTGCTAGCAATGGCAAGCTATGTTGGGGGTAGTAATTCTCTCAAAAAATAATAAGTTAATCACTCAATCCATAACTGTTTGTGGGACACTGCTGTGCACAATTGGCTGCTGAGTTTCACCCACAACATATACAGTCAATTCACTTTACAGTATATTCTATGAAGCGCTTCAAGGTGTCTCGAAGACATGATAAGGCACTATATCAATACTGTATAGGAATTATTATATTATTATCCAGCATATTTGTCCTTGTACTTCTGTATTGATATCAAAAACCTCTTCTGCAGATGTTGATATGTATGTTTGAAAGTTGGTCTGTTGCCACTTTGTGTGTTGAAAGGAAATGAATAGCTTTCTTGGCAGGATGCGTCACTAAACCAAATCTGTATTCAAATCTCCACCTGCTTCACAACTTCTGTTATTTGTTTTGGATTTGATTGATATGAAATATTTTGATGGTGTCTGTGGAATGCAATCACCGCTGTTAAGAATTTTAACTGAAGCTTAACAATAGTTTGTTGACAGGATGTGGGAAAGATATGAGGTTATGTTTGCACTAGTCTATATGACTTCTCTTCCCCCTCAACTCGTTCTCCAGTCATTCTGTTGTACGTGTGAAGAATGTTAAAACATAGGGATAATCTTTAGATGGTGAAAAGAAACACAATCATAGATACAGGTAAGAAATCAGAAGGGAACTGTTTTTATTTGGTCAACTTAATGTATGATACATGTGGAAACACATCACCATGTTTAAAGCAAACTGAGCGTTCCAGGTATCTCATCTCCATGTGGAAATTCCAGATATGTTTTCCAGAATGGAATGCATATTCTCCTCTGGAAAATACTGAGCACAGGTTGGCAAGGGCTGCTTCTGGATACTTTTTCAGCTTTGAATTTTCATTTACAGGGTTAACTGAAGCTATTCAAGCCAGTAGGATGACTCTCTGCCCCCGATGACTGATCTGCCTTTCCAAGTGCTGCCAAATAGCCAGGGTGGCTGTGTTGTCATCGGAAGTGTCCTGGAATACTGTGGATCCACCTGACTCAGGAACTGGGCTATCAAGACCACATCAGTTCCAACATTCTGGTTCCAAACATGTCATCTTCAGCTCCGGAGCCAGTTCAGCTCCAAGGAGACCCCACTTAACCCCAACTCCCTAAATCCCTCCCCCACCCCCACTCCCAAGGATAGTCACCAGTTGGTCATTCACCATCTGCCAAGAGTGTGTTTGAGCCTCACTAGGTGTGTGGCAGGTATCAGGAACTCCCTGAGAGCTTCCCATTGGGCAACACAGCTCAGCATGAAATGCATGAGAGCATTGTCACCATCTTCCTGTCCACAGCTCGGGCCACGTTCCTTCCCATTGAGCGATGGTTGCCCAGTTGGAGGTGTGGAGTTTAAGCAGCAGCTGCTGGCCTCTCTGCAGCCAATCACAGTGGGTTCCAGGCGCTGACATATGAACGTGTGTCACAAACTCGGTCTCCAGGTAACACCTACCAGCAGCTGTGGCCCCAGCCTCAGAGTTTCCTCATCAGCTTCTGCCAGGCATCTGCCTTCAGTGTGGTGGGAGGACCTTTACAGGGCAGCTTGTGATGTGCCAGCCACCCTGATGTTCTCAAGGTCCAAGTTCAATGCCATGTACTGTACCAGGCTAACTCAGCACCAGCTGCTCAATCAGGTCCTCATGTGAGGGGCCCTGGCCCTGGCCCTCTTAGTTTATGATACATGTGGAAACCCATCACCATTTTTATGTCACTATGTCACTGACTCCCACCTCCAGGGTGTTTAGTGACAGGTCAAAGTTGACCGGAGCCCTCCCTCCCTGTAGCCACTTCCCGTTTGCCACAAACCCACCTCACGGCTTGATCTTGAACTTTGCAAATGGGTTGTAGGAAACCTCTCCTCTGCATCCCCAGGAACTCAGATCCATAAAGCAGGACAGTTTGCTCACAGGTCTGACACACCACAAGCCTGATGTGCATTGGGACTTTGCTGTACTTGAAGAGAGATGAGCCTGACCAGATTGTCCTTCCCCACCTTCTCAGTGCGGCCTGAGGTACCGATTATAATCAACAATTGGGACAGATACACCAGGTCCTTCCCTCTTGATGCCAACCAATACCTGAATGATCAATATCAACAACTTGCATTTACATAGAGCCCTTTGTGCAATGAGTCAGGGGAGGCGTACGAGGAAGGTGACCGTAAGCATGATCAACAAGGAAGGTCTTTAAGCAGGATTTGAAAGTAGGGAGTGAGTAGGCAAGGCGGAGGGATTGAGGGAGAGAGTGACAGAGTTTCGGGTGTAGTGACTGAAGACTACATTGGAGCAGAGGGAACAAGGGGCAAACAGGAGGTCAGAGCCAGCCAAGCGGAGACAGCAGCTCGTGGAGTGGGGTGGTAAGCAGATCAGAAAGGTAGAGAGAGGTGGAGGGCATGAAGAAATTTGAAAATAAGTGAGAGGATCTTAAAATTGATCCATTTAGTGAAAGGAAGTCAGTGGAGCCTGACAAAGACTGTTGTGATGGGGTTACCAAAGTTTGTGCAGGTGAGTAATCAGGTGGCAGATTTCTGAATTAGTTGTATTTTATATATGATGGATCCCAGTGAGGAGGGCAGTAGAATACTCCAGTTGAGAAGTGATAAACAGAGCTGCCAACCTTTTTTTTTAACAAAAAACAGTCCTCCTGGAAGCTAAAAACAGTATTTCGTAGTTAAAAAAAAGTTTTTTCCCCAAAACCTACCGGTACTTAACGAAAAAAATTACAGTGTGAAAAGATGCCAAGTAAAATGGGACTTCAAAACCCCTCGTTAAGCAAAGATTGCGTTAAGCGGGAGGGAGGGAGGTCCCTACTGTGTTTCCGTATATGAAACAAATCGTTCCCAGTAATGCCTTGCGCCCGGCGCTAACATTTATAGTGTATCAGCGACAGCGGAAGGGAGGAGGCACTGCTATTGATGGCAGGGAGAGAGAGTTAGAGAGAAAGAGACTGAGACAGAGAGTGGCTGTGAGTGAGATTGTGACAGCCAGAGACTCAAACAGAGAGAGAGAAAGAGACAGAGAGAGAGAGAGAGATACAGAGACAGACAGAGAGAGGGAAAGAGACACACAGAGAGAGAGACACACAGAGAGAGAGAGAGACTGAGAAAGAGAGAGACAGAGAGAAGGAGAGACAGACAGACAGACAGACAGACAGACAGACAGACAGACAGACAGACAGACAGACAGACAGACAGACAGACAGACAGACAGACAGACAGACAGACAGACAGACAGACAGACAGACAGACAGACAGACAGACAGACAGAGCATGGAACATTTCGGATTTTCCCAAACAACATATTTTACCAAGAAAAGTCGTCCTGCCGTATTTACTTCAATTTACGGCAAAATACTAAACGGCTAAATACTGGTTGGCAGCTCTGGATAAAGGGATGCGCAGAGGATTCGGCTGGGGTGGTTGTGAGGTACAGACGGAGGCGGGCAATGTGGCAGAGGTGGAATAAAAGCAGCCTGGTCAGTGAACAGATGTGTGGCAGAAAGAAACTCTCTTTTTTTCGGTAGCGGCATGAGATCTTTAACATGAACAGGCACTGACGGGGAGCTCGGTTTAATGTCTCATCTGAAGGACGGTGCCTCCGACAATGCAGCGGAGGCTCCCCCCATCATTGCGCGGGGGAAGTCAGCCAAGACTGTCCCAGTTTGTGCATCTGACATGACCCGGAGGCCAAAGTGCTCCTGAGTCAGGCTGTCATCTGAGCGCAATGGGAAGTGGGCGAGATGAGAGGACTCACATCTGCCCCACAATGCCTCCCCGCTGAGACTGAGACCCTCAGACAGTCACTTTAACATTCAGCCTGTTCCTCCTCCCGTCTGGTCCTCATAGTAACCAAACTCTTACACAGCACCAGCTCCCGCACTGACACTGACACACCATCACACACCCAACCCACCCACACCCATACCATGACCCAGGGATTCTACTTAAGATACAATCGATGTCCTATCTGTGACCAGGGCTCCCTCTGCCTCCTTATCCTCCTGGACCTGTCGGCTGCCTTTGACATAGTCGACCACGCCATCCTCCTCCACCCCCTGCTCCACCCCCATCCTCCTCCACCCCCTGCTCCACCCCCATCCTCCTCCACCCCCTGTCCTCCGTCATCCACCTCAGTGGGACCACACTGGCCTGGTTCAGTCCTACCTCACAAACCGCCAGCAGTACATCTCCACAAATGGCTTTTCCTCCCGCTCTCACCCCAGGGATCCATCCTCAGCCCCTCCTCTTCCTCATCTATACGCTCCCTCTTGGGGACGTCATCCGCAGACATGGGGCACACTTCCACATATACGTGGCTGACTCTATTTCTCCACTTCACTTTGTGACCCCCAGTCCCCTGATGTTCTGTCAGCCTGTCCGACATCAGCGGCTGGATGAGCGCGAACTTCCTGCAGCTGAATGTTGAAAAAACGGAAGCCATATTCTTTGGCTCTCGTCAACATCTTCAATCGCATGGCTCTCATCTCCTCCACCTTCCCAGTCTGTCCCTAAAACTCTCTGAACCCATACACAACCTGGCGTACCTCACCAGCACCGCTTTTTTCCACCTCCGATGGATCGCACGTCTCCGGCAATATCTCACCCCAAAAGCAGCTGAAAACCTGGTCTATACCTTTGTAATCTCTCGGCTGGAGTTTTCCAACGCCCTCCTCGCTGGTCTCCCCTCCACCACAATCCATAAAACCTAACTCAAACAAAACTCCAGCTCCTGCATTCTCACCTGCACCAAACTCCGCTCCCCCATTACCACAGTCCTTGCCAGACTTCAATGGCTCCCTGTACCGGAGAGGATCGATTTCAAGATCCTCAACCTTGTTTTCAAATCCCTCAATTCCTCTGCACCCCCTACCTCTCTGACCTCCTCTCTTCCTCAAAACAGCACCCATTGCCTTCGCTTTACTGGGTCTGGCCTCCTCCTTGTCCCCCAAATCGTCCACTCCACCATCGACGGCCGTGGCTTCAGCCACTATGCCCTTCAGCTCTGGAACTCCCTTACTCACTCTCTTCCCAGTTTCAAGTCTCAGATAAAGACCTTTCTCTTTGACCGCGCCTTCAGTCACCTTTCCCTGCCTGCCCCGGGCTTGCTCCCGGGACCCACTATTGTGAAGCGCTCTGAGACACCGTCCGGTGTGGAGGGCGGTATATAAATCCAAGTTGTTGTTGGTTTGACAGGGTGAAAGGACTCCATGGGATTCAACCCAGAAAATAATAATCCTTGCGTTTTGATATCGAGCTTATCGCATCTAGACGTCTCAAAGCGCTTCACAGAATATACTGTAAAATGAATCAACTGTATATTTGTGGGTGAAACATGGCAGCCAATTGCCCACAGGAGTGTCCCACAAACAACCGTGCATTGAAACAACCAATTTTTTTAGGATTATCAGGCGTGTGGAGTAAGGAAATTTCCCCAAGGTTTCACCCTGACCTGCGGGGGGGGGGGGGGGGGGGGGGCTTGTAAAGCGAGTCTCTAACCACTGAGCTACAGGTGAAGACTTCTACGAAACCACATCTGTCAAACTCCCAACAGGGTCGGCCCGGGCCCCGCGCCAGGTCACACTCCCCGCACACATCACATCATGTGGTCTAATGCCTTTCACATCGGGACAGGCAGTGTCTCAGACCCCAGCCGGACACTGGGGATGGGGGGGTGACCGATGGGACCGTGGAAGAGGAGGGTCTTGAAGGAGGCCGGGGAGGGGGGAGGGGGGAGGGGAATGCAGAGAGAGGCTGCAGGATATCAGATCGTATCACATCACTGAGACAGAGACTGTGCCACGGGACAGACATTAACCCAACAAACCCTCCCTACCCCAGCACCTGTAATCAATCACAGCTGCCTGTGTAACCACACAGCGCCCCCCGCCGGCAGGGAGAGGGTATAACACCTTATGCAGCGCCCACCCCACCGGCGGGTAGTTAGTATAAACACCCACAGGGCCTCACACAGCGCCTCCCGCCGGCGGGGAGGGGTATAACCCGGAGCCCTCTGGGCGCTTTGTGAGGCTCGGGGTTATGCCCCTCCTCGCCAGCGGGGGGCGCTGTGCGGGCGATGAGCTGCGGCGCGTGGAACATTCCAGACCAGCATCCCAGAGCTGCACTGACCGCGGAGATGCCGACCTTCATGTTGAGCACCAACCTGAGCCGGGAGGCCCTGCCCGCCTCACTGGCCGAGGAGCTGACAGACCTACTCGCCAGGGAGCTCGCCAAGCCCAAGCAGGTCAGGGGGGCCCGGGGGGGGGGGGGCCCGGGGGGGGGGGGGGCCGGGGGGGGGGGGGCCCGGGGGGGGGCCCGGGGGGGGGGGGGGGCCCGGGGGGGGGGGGGGGCCGGGGGGGGGGCTGGGTTAGTGGGGGGCAGGGCTGGGGGCTGGGCTAGTGGGGGGGCTGGGCTAGTGGGGGGCAGGGTGGGGGGGGCAGGGTGGGGGGGGCAGGGTGGGGGGGCTGGGCAGGGTGGGGGGGCTGGGCTAGTGGGGGGGCTGGGTGGGGGGGCTGGGCTAGTGGGGGGCAGGGTGGGGGGGGCAGGGTGGGGGGGGCTGGGCTAGTGGGGGGGCTGGGTGGGGGGGCTGGGCTAGTGGGGGGGCTGGGTGGGGGGGCTGGGCTAGTGGTGGGGCTGGGTGGGGGGGATGGGCTAGTGGGGGGGCAGGGTGGGGGGGATGGGCTAGTGGGGGGGCAGGGTGGGGGGGATGGGCTAGTGGGGGGGCTGGGCTAGTGGGGGGGCAGGGTGGGGGGGGCAGGGTGGGGGGGATGGGCTAGTGGGGGGGCAGGGTGGGGGGGGCAGGGTGGGGGGGCTGGGCTGGGATGTGGAGCCTGGGGAGGGGTCACTGAGGTACTGGTCGTGGGCAGTAAGGGGGCAATGTACCCCTTTACTGGGGGTTAATACTGGGGTTGTGGGGGAGCGGGATACACGCTGGGGTGGGGGGGAATTACAGCCATTTACAGCAGTGATTGGATCTGTTCCCAGTCACCACATCATAAGAATAATAATAATAATCCTTGCATTTGATATAGCGCTATTCATATCTTCTAGATGTCTCAGAGCGCTTCACAGAATATACTGTGAGGTGAACTGACTGTATATTTGTGGGTGAAACGCAGCAGCCGATTGCGCTGAGCAGTGTCCCCACAAACAGTTGTGGATTGAAATGAACAATTTTATTATGGTTTTTTTAGGCATGTGGAGCAAGGAAACTTGCCCAAGGTTTCCCCCTGATCTGCCTGGACAGATGGTGTAAAGCTTATTTCCCCTTTTCCCCCAAGGTTGACTTCACTGCTCTGACATCCAGATATTAAACGGTGTGTACATTGTAGAGTCCTGTGGTTAGACCACTCACCTCGCAAGTGAGAGACCTGGGTTCGATTCCCAGCAGGTCCGGGCGAGACCTTGGGTAAGTTTACTTACTCCACACGCCTGATGATAATCTCTCAGAAAATAACATTTTAAAATATTGGTTATTTCAATCCCACGGCTGTTTGTAGGACGCTGCTGTGCGCAATTGGCTGCCGCGTTTCGCCCACAAATACACAGTCAATTCACTTTACAGTATATTTTCTGTGAAGCTCTTTGAGAAAATGTGAAACGCGCTATATCAAATGCAAGGATTATTATTATCTAAAGTAAAAAGTTGCTGGGAACACTCAGCAGGTCAGGAACATCTATGGAGAGGAAAGTGAGTCAACGTTTCAGGTCTGATGGTCCAACAGACCTGAAACATTGACTCACTTTCCTTTCTGCATAGATGCTGCCTGGCCTGCTGAGTGTTCCCACCCACTTCTGTTTTATTTAGTGATTTTGAAGAGTTGGTCTGAAATGTTCAATTGATTAATTGGGGTGTGGGGGGGAAAATCCTACATCGGTGGCAAAAATGTGCTTCCCACCAATGTGCTTTTTCTTTTTTCCTCTCAAATTGCTGTCAGACACGGATTACAGCAAAATAAGCAATTGGATTAACAGGCATAGCTTCCTCAGGCTGACTGGCAGGCTAACTGACCTCTCTTAGGGGTGACTGCAGATAAGATTCATGTTGAAGATTGTCTGACTCTGTTGCCCTGTCAGTTCAATTTCCAGGGAACACATGCACCCTACATTGTCCGTGCTCTAGTTTAGTCATCTCCGGTCTGTGAGCAGGAGGATTTAACCCCTTACATACTATACAACTGCCAGATTATACCCACATTGCATGAATTAGTGATTTGAGTGGCATTTCTGAAATTGCTGCTGTTGTGTGGCCGACCTGAGTTATTTAAGATATTTGCCAGTGACAACAATGCTGGCCACAGACTGTAAATTCAACTCATTTATATTAAATAAGTAAGATTTATTAATCACAAGAAAGGCTTGTTTTCCCTGTGATCACCGCCTCAGAGGATACACTTATTGGAATCTCCCTCTGACCAGTTGTGCTTGTCAATGTGAAAGGCAACTTATTGAACCTTTGTCCCTGTCACAACAGAGGAGTCCCAGTCCTCCTCAGCTCACCACAAATTACACACATTATTGCCTCATGATCTTTCATTTGATAACTCAAATGCACTGATTGGAGACAACTGTGCACATATAATTGATACATGAGTTTTGGTATCTGAACTGTGTGGGGATTGAAGATATCAACAAGATATAATAATGGATAAAAGACTATTGAGGGTCATTATGCATATTCTGACATCCTAAATTCAACACTGTGCTGATGACACAATATAAAATGCAAGTTATTGTTGTAAAATGTGATTATTTTCATAAGTACCGTAATATCTCAAACTCAAAAGGAGAGGTTGAACAACAACAACATTACTGTACATTTATAGAGCACCTTTCACGTCTGGAGGCCATCCCAAGTCTTTGAAACTACTTTATGCAAAGAGTGGTTAATGTATTCAAGGAGTATATTACATTCCTGTTCACCTGCCAAAGATAGTCACTGCACTTTATCATGAATCCTGTGAATTGATTCAAGGCGACCTAATATGAAAGGCACTATATAACATGGAAGGATTATTATTTAGTCTCCTTTCCCCATACTCTTGGTTTGGCTTTCTACGCATTCCTGAATCTGGTGCACTCGTGAATTTAACTATCTCCTCTCCTCTCATTGCAGTATATTGCCGTTCACATCATTCCAGATCAGATCATGACCTTTGGCGGATCTGCAGAGCCCTGTGCCCTTGCAAGTCTGTCCAGCATCGGGAAGATTGGCGACAAACAGAACAAGACCTATTCTAAACTTCTGTTTGACTTGATCAACAAGCACCTTCACATCTCTCCAGACAGGTATAATTTTGGCAATGCCCAGTTCTTTACAGTCTAAAAAGGGCAGTTTGGTACGAGTAGTAATAGTCTTAGCACATCACAGGGTTAAACACTGTCCCTCAATACGCAGTCAGAAACAATGGCCTGAGGAGCAGGATATTGCTCTTAGAATTACTGTTTGTCCAACGAGGTTTGATTATACAAATAGTTATACAAACATTACCAAACCCTTGCACTCTGAGATGCTACCCAGCATGGAGGGAGCTATGCAAATGCAAGTTGTTGTTGATTTAGACTATTTTGACCATACATTGCTTCGCCATTGCATTTTTAAAGCAAACAAACAAGTCAGTAAAATCAAATTTTGTGCCTTGCAAAAAACACAAATGCACTTATCAGGAAATATAAAGCCAATAAATTCCTGTCATTTAAAAAGATTGTAACATAGCCTCCTGCCATAGGTCTGGGAATAAGCATCTGTTATATCTCTGGCCACCATTTATTCGATGTGTTACCCAATATCATAAAATCTTACAACACAGAAGGAGGCCGTTCCTCCTTCTGTCTAAACCCCAGATCTCTTCTCCTGCAACCTCTTTAAAATTGTACAATTTATCTTATATTGCCTCTCATTCCTTCTCCCAAAATGCATCACTTCACACTTCTCTGCATTAAATTCCATCTGCCCATTTCACCAGCTGTTATTATTATTATACTTTTTATCCTGAAACTATTTTTTGGGTCGTGGCGGCCATTATGGGTCATAAGTCCAAAACATTGAGTTACTACTGGTCTCGGCTGACAATCCAATTGAGTGTTGAGTTTGTGCTGTTCTGTTTGAGGTGGCGTACTTTGGATGAGCCATTAAACCAATCATCTGCTTCTTTCTCTCTTGTCTCTTTTAATAGGATGTACATCAATTTCCACAATTTGGATCCTGCTTACGTCAGCTGGAACAGCACCACCTTTGCTTAACTTCTTCACTAAACAATTCCAGGAGCAATGCTGTAGTTTGTCTGTGTGTGTGTATATTATTGATAATCAATGGTAACAGAAAATCAGTGAAGTAGGAGTTCTTGTTTCTTTTCTTAAAAACTAATGACTGGATTAAACAATCTTTGTGTTTGCCTGTTTATTGCAATGGAGTGGAGACCACTTTAGCCAGACGCTGGTTAATCCCAGACAAAACACAGTGCTCCAGTTCATTTGTATTCTTATCTATTTAAATATGCCGATTCATTTGCACAATAATCCAGTTAATACAGGGAAAACCCCACTTGGTTGATATTATTACGTTGCTGATACGTAGTGTGATACGTAGTTATATTCATTTAACTTTGCGATGTTCGCTATTACGTCATTCGCCAGAGGGTGGAAAGGGGGCACGATAGCGCTAGGACCTGGGAGTGAGCCAGGCCAGCACCGAGTGACACCCGCAGCGAGTGAGCGAGTATAATGCATTTTTAAAGAAAATTTTGACGAAAAATGTCTAGAAGAACCTAACTCCAGTTTATACATTGATTCTTATGGGAGAAATGTGGTCGCTTAAAGTCGTTCTTTTCAAGAACCAAACTATGACGTTAAGCGAGGAATATCAGCAATCTGCTGATCATTGCTGAGTCAACTCACGCGTTCTGTGTCTCCAGCGGCTCGTTTGAGCCAAGAGCAGCAGTAAGTAATGGAAATGGGAGGAATCAAATTGCATTTGATTGATAATAGGATCCAGCCATTCACAAGCAGCTCTAGGTTGTCAAATCAATGAATAGGTGGAGGAATGGGGAAGAATCTTGGGAGGGAATCACTGGACCCCATCCATTCACAAGCATCGCCAAGGATGTGAGTCACCTAAGAGCTAGTGCTAATTGACCCCTTCCTGATCAATGGGAGTTAGGAGGCTTCACACTGCTGGGTGGGAAACAGTAATACTGTAGTATTATGTTTAACCTCGAATGCGGCTTAACAGACAAAACCATCCCCATTGTATTTGATAACAACAAAATTATATTTATAGAGCATCTTTCATGACGAGAGTACGTCCTAAGCCGCTGAACAGATCTTCACTTAGAAAGATATAGGCTAATAAAGGACAGCCAGCATGGATTTGTTAAAGGCAAATCTTGCCTTACAATCTGATAGAATTTTCGATGAGGTAATGGAATGGGTGGATGAGGGCAGCGCAGTTGATGTAGTTTACATGGACTTTCAAAAGGCATTTGACAAAGTGCCGCATGAGAGGCTTATGAGGAAAGTAGAGGCCCACGGTGTTAAAGGGACAGTGGCAGCGTGGATCCACAACTGGCTGCGAGACAGAAAGCAGAGAGTTGTGGTGAGCGACTGCTTTTCAGACTGGAGGGAAGTGTGCAGTGGCGTCCCCCAGGGATCAGTATTGGGACCATTGCTCTTTTTAATAGACAGTATATTAATGATCTGTACTTGGGTGTGGGGAGCATAATTTCCAAGTTTGCAGATGACACTAAGTTAGGGAGAATAGTAAATAGTGAGGAGGATAGTACCCATCTGCAAGAAGATATAGATAAAATGGTAAAGTGGGCAGACACATGGCAGATGAAGTTTAATGCAGAGAAGTGTGAGGTGATGCATTTTGGGAGAAGAAATGAGGGGAGGCAATATAGGCTAGATAGTACAATTTTAAGAGGTGTGAGGGGAACAGAGAGACCTGGGGATTTGTGTTAGTGATTCTTTGAAGGTGGCAGGACAAAGAGTAAAACTTCTCTAGTCGGGAATAAGGTTACAGCCAGCCTCTGTCCTTTAATAGGTTGTTTATTCAGACCCACAGCCACGAGACTCACGGCCCTGGTCCCGGCTCCAGCCTCGACGCGGCGACCCATAGCATGGACACACGCAGCCCGGCAACTGGCCCTAAAACCCACAGCCCCAGCCTCGGCCGCAGCCCCGGTCAGGCTTCAGACCGCAACGCCTCCGCATCCCCCAGCCGCGGCCTCCTATCCCTTGAGATGATGCCGCCCCATTGACCCTCACTCCTGGTCCCCCGCGTGCGCAATATGGCTGCCGCCATGACCCGAGCTTCCCTCACCCTATTCAAGCTTTTCCCCCCAACTCTCCGTTATTTTTTCTCTACCCTTTTTTCTCTTCGCCCTCCTCGTTTACTGTCCCTGCTCGACCCTCCCACCGCTTCCCTCTGTTCCAGTTTTGGAATCCTCCGTCAGGCTCACCGTGGCACTCGGCGCTGGCTGTCCAACAGCAGCCACACCAAGTGCCCTGTCCCCCACCATCACCATCAGGATAGGTTGACCCCCCGGACACAAACCCGGGGGGTCAACCTATCCTCCCTTATTCAGATCCCCACCCTCCCAGTGCCCCATCACACCCCTCGGCCAACTGCTTTTTCCGCATCGGCCTCCAAAATGTCCGCTCTGTCTGCAACAAGGCACTGGCCATCAACGATCTCATCTTTGGTGAGAACGTTGACATCATGGCCCTGACGGAGACTTGGATCATCCCAAGCGACACTTTCCCCCTTGTTGAAGCCACACCACCCAACTACACATTCCACCATGCTCCTTGACCCAACCGTCGTGGCGGTGGCGTGGCCCTCATCTCAAAGTCATCCCTCGCCCTATCCCCCTATTCCTCCGGCTCCTTCCCCTCTTTTGAACAGCTCACCCTTTCTCACTCCTCCCACAGTTCTTTCAAAATCCTACTAGTTTATCGCCCCCCCAAACCCTCCCCCACTTTCATTTCAGATTTTTCTTCACTTTTAGTTTCCCTTTGTACCTCCTCTGATCGCCTTATTATTCTTGGCGATTTCAACCTCCATTTCACCCCCTCCTGCCCCATTTCCTCTGAATTTTCCTCTTTACTTTCGTCTTTCAACTTCTCCCTTCACATTCACACTGCCACCCACATTCACGGCCATCCTCTCGATCTGGTGATCACCCGAGGCCTCAACGTCTCTGGCGTCACCATCACAGACAAGGCCATTTCTGACCATTTTTTCATTTCCTGCAACACCTCTATCCCTCCCCCCTCCACTTCCAAACCCACCACCATCTTCTACCGGCCCTGGAAGAAGATTCCCCCTCAAACTTTCACCTCTGCCCTAGAAACCTCCGACCTCCTCCCACAATGGCATTCTTTTTGTACAGACCCATCCTCCGCCTCCCTCCACAACACCCTCTCCACTACCCTTGACACCGGGCCCCTCTCACCTCCAAAATTGTCTCCCACTCCCGATCATCACCGTGGTACACATCTCACCTCCGTTCCCTCAAAAGCCAAGTGAGAGCAGTTGAACGCACCTGGCTCAAATCTGGCCTCACGGTCCATCGGCAAATCTGGCTGGACCGCATCAAATTTTACCGCTCCGCCCTAGCCACCAACAAATCAGCCTTCTACTCCAGGATAATCCTGGAAGCGAAGGACAACCACCGCCTCCTCTTCGCCACCACCAACCAGCTCCTCCGCCCCCCCCCCCCCCCCCCCCCCCGCCTCACCTCGCAGATCCTCTCCTCAAACGTTCGTTGTGAGGAGATGCTGGATTTCCTCCAGTCCAAAATTGAGAAAATCCACTCTGCGGTTTCCTCCCCCCACCACTCCTCCACCTCCGCGCCCTCATCAGTTACCTCAACACCTACTCACCCCCCATTTCACACTTTCAACCCCACCACCCCGTTTTCAGTCACAAAAACAATCACCTCCATGAAACCCACCACGTGCTCATTGGACCCCATCCCCACCCCCCTCCTCCGCACCCAGCTCCATTTGTTAGCCCCGCTCATTACTGACACCATTAACCTTTCCCTCTCCTCAGGAACCGTCCCTACCTCCCTTAAAACAGCCACCATCACCCCTATCCTGAAGAAACCCTCCCTTGATGCGTCACAATCATCAAGCTATCGACCCATCTCCAACCTCCCGTTTCTATCCAAGGTCCTTGAAAGAGTGGTTGCCTCCCAGCTCCGCTCTCTCCTTTCAAATCACTCACTTCTTGAACCCCTCCAATCAGGTTTCCGCCCTATCCACAGCACAGAAACTGCCCTGGTCAAGGTCACAAATGACATCCTAACCGCCTGTGACCAGGGCTCCCTCTGCCTCCTCGTCCTCCTTGACCTGTCTGCTGCGTTCAACACAGTCGATCACACCATCCTCCTTCAACGTCTTTCCTCCCACCTCAACCTTCAAGGCACAGTCCTTGACTGGTTCCACTCTTATTTGACCCACCGTTTACATTTTGTTTCTTCCAATGGCTTTTCTTCAAACCCCCGCACAGTTTCCCACGGCGTCCCTCAGGGTTCTGTCCTTGGTCCCCTTCTTTTCACCCTTTACACGCTCCCTCTGGGCGACGTCATCCGCAGACATGGGGTAAATTTCCACATGTATGCGGATGACACCCAGTTGTACCTTTCTGCCTCATCCCTCAACCCCCAGACGATCGATGTTCTGACAGCATGTCTGTCCGACATCGAATCGTGGACGAGGGACAACTTTTTGCAATTGAACGTGAATAAGACCGAGGCCCTCCTGATTGGCTCAAGCCAGCGCCTCCGCACATCGGGCGCTGCCAGCCTCAACATCCAAGGCTGCACTCTCCACCTCACAAAGCCAATCAGGAACCTCGGCATCATGTTCGATCAAAAACTTTCCTTCCTCCCCCACATCCGCGCCTTGACCGGCACCGCCTATTTCCATCTGCGCAACATTGCCAGGCTCCGTAACTATCTTACCCCCCGCGCTGCCGAAACACTCGTGCACGCATACATCACCTCGAGGCTGGACTACGGAAATTCTCTCCTAGTCGGCCTCCCCAGTTCCTCCATTCATAGGCTGCAGGCCATCCAAAACTCTGCAGCCCGTGTACTATCCCGCACCCGCCTCCGCGACCACATAACCCCCACCCTCGCCCGTCTCCACTGGCTCCCCATCCTCCAGAGGATCGAGTTTAAGATCCTCGTCCTCACCTACAAGGCCTTACACGGCCTTGCCCCATCCTACCTAACCGATCTACTCTCCCCCTACACGCCAACCCGGACCCTCCGTTCAACAGGACTTGGCCTGCTCCAAGCCCCCCGCCCGAACCGCCCCACCATCGGAGGCCGGGCCTTCAGTTTCTCCGCTCCCACCCTATGGAATGCCATCCCTCAATCCCTCCGTTTCGTCTCTTCCCTTTCCTCTTTCAAGGCCGGTTTAAAGACTTTCCTCTTCGATCGTGCCTTTTGTTCCACCCCGAACTCTTTTACCTCCCCTTCCCAAACACTCCCCTCCAAGCTCGGGTCACACGCCTCTTGTTCAGCGCCTTGGGACGTCCTCCCGACGTGAAAGGCGCTCTACAAATGTAAATTGTTGTTGTTGTTGTTGTTTGCTCAAGGAGCTGACGCTAAAGCACAAGTAAGCTACTTACACCAATTCTTACGATTACTTAGTCTCTAAACAATACTACCGGTATCTTCGTAGACACGTTACGATCGATCTCTCTCTGGTCAGTTGCTGCCTCCCCGGTGTCGATGGTGTGAAGTTGTAATTTTTTACTCGTTCCCAGAACCGTTGTCTTACAAACAGACCATACACCGTGGATAAGAAAATGTAAAGTTTATTTGCTATACCAAGAGCTGATTCTCAGAAGTCAACAGTCTCCAAGTAGAGTGCCTGAAAGTCAAAAGAATGAGCTGCCGGTGGTCAGTTAATGCAGCCTTTTTATACCCAAAAAGGCAGGGGTTTGCAGTACACACAAAGACAGTTACAAAAGTATTACCAATCACAGGGTTCCAACAACTATTCGAATGGTGACATCACTCAATCCATGTCTCTCTAACAAGGTTAAATGTTATCTATTGATTAGTTCTTCACATATCAAGCATTTGTCGGCTATGGGTTAGAAAAATATAATATAAAGGAGTCCCAGTTTGGAACGATTCAGGCAAAAACAAGCTTATCTCTAGATGGTGTCTAGTTTAGACAATGTCACAGTCTCTTCAAGGTTTGCAGGAGTTACTGTTCCCTGTCCTGTAAAATGCTTAGATAAGGAAGCGACTGGCTTTGTGCCAATCTGTATTTCCCAGGACCTGTCTTTTTCATTTTGTTAGTGGGCCAAAAGCACAGAAATTACATCTAGGCATAAAATGGCTAATTTCATATTTTGTTAGTGGGTTAAAAGTATAGAAGTTACATCTAGGTACAAATGGCTAAATTTTACAATTTCACAATGGTATCCCTTTTCTTGGCACGGGCTGCTACTACTGCTGTCTCCTCACAGCTCTTCCATCTGCTCCTCGCTCTCCTTCCTTCTCTCCAACCCCCGCGCCCACTCCTTGGTCTCCATCCCTTTTATCTCCCTATTTCACCTGGTGCTCGTGTGAACACTACATGCCTCTCCTCACGTACATTGTTTCTTCTTATCATAACCTGTCCCAACCGGTTCCTAGAGGTTTAGAAGTTTGCAGCACCTTCCCTTATCTTATTTTACACAGCAGTTGTCCGGAGACATCATTGTAACCTAATCAGTGGGCTTCCCAGTCTGAACCAGTCTCATCCAGTTTAACCTGAGGGATGTTTAACCACAAATCACTCACTAAACACATTTATATCTTTATATTTTATATCCAAACTACTGATTCTAACAAAAGCCGTTAAGAAGGCATATGGGATACTAGGCATTATAAATAGGGGTATAGAGTATAATAGTCAGGAAGTGCTGACTAACCTCTATAAAACTTTGGTTAGGCCTCAGCTGGAGTACTGTGTCCAATTCTGGTCACCACACTATAGAAAGGATGTTAAGACATTGGAAAGGGTGCAAAGGGTTACTAGAATGGTACCAGGATTGAGGGACTTCAGTTATGGGGAAAGGCTAGACAGGCTGGGTTTATTCTCTTTAGAACAGAGAAGGTTGAGAGGAGACCTAATAGAGGTTGATAAAATCATCAGGGGATTCGACATGAGGGTGAATAAGGAAAAACTGTTTCCACTGGTGGGCGAATCAGTGACTCGTGGTCACAGATTTAAAATAGTTTCAAAATGAAGTAGAGGGGAGCTGAGGAGAAATGTTTTCACTCAGCGGGTTGTTCGAATCTGGAATGCATTGCCTGAAAAGGTGGTGGAGGCCGATTCGTTAAGAGCTTATAAAAGAGAATTTGATCTTTATTTAGGGAGAACAGGTCTGTTAGGTTATGGGGAGATTGCTGGGCAGTGGGATTGAGTTGCTCTTTTTAAAGAGCCGGCACAGACTAGATGGGCCGAATGGCCTCCTTTTGTGCTGTAAAATTCTATGATTCTATACATCTGATCATCCTGGACCAGGGCTCCCTCTACCTCCTTTCCCTCCTTGATCTATCCACCGCCTTTGACATCGTGGACAATGCAATCCTCCTCCACCACCTCTCCTCCCACCTCAACCTTCACGGCTCTGTCCTTGATTGGTTCTGGTCATACCTCTCACACCACCTTCACTTTGTCTCCTCCAACGGCTTTTCCTCCAGCCCTCACACCCGCAGTGAGACTTTTCCTCCAGTCGCATGCGGCGTTCCTCAAGGTTCTATCCTTGGCCCCCTCTACACGCTCTTCACCCTCTACATGCTCCCCTTCGGTGATATCATCCACAGACATGAGTAAATTTCCACATGTAAGCGGATGACACCCAACTTTACCTTTCTGATTCCATCCTCGACTCCAGGACTACTCCAGGTCTGTCCTGACATTGACTTACTGGCATTCTGTCTGTCTGACATTGAGTCCTGGAAGAGGGACAACTTCCTCCAACTAAACATCAAAAAGACGGAGGCCCTCCTGATTGGCTTGCGTCAGCGCTTCCACACCTCAGGCATTGACAACATCAGCATGCAAGGCTGTACTCTCCACCTCTCGAAGCCAGTCAGGAATCTGGGCATCTTGTTTGACCCTGAACTGACCTTCCTCCCCCAAATCCACGCCATGACCGGTATTGCCTTCCATCACCTCCCCAAAATTTCTAGACTCCGCCACTACCTCAGCCCCATGCTGCCGAAACACTCATCCCTGCATTCACCACATCAAGGCTTGACTATGGGAACTCTCTCCTTGTCAGCCTTCACAGCTCCTCCCTTCACAAGATGCAGATTATTCAGAACTCTGCAGCTTACGTATTCTTTCGCACTAGGTCATACGTGACCACATCACTCCCACCTTCACCCATCTCCACAGGCTCCCCATCCTCCAGAGGATTGAATTCAAGATCCTTGTCCTCACCTTCAAGGCTATTCACGGCCTTGCCCCTGCCTATCTCTCCGACCTATTGTCTCCCTATCAGTCTGCCCATCACCTCCGTTTAGCAGGCTCTGCTCCATGTCCCCCGCACGAACTACCCTACAATCGGTGACCGGGCTTTCAGCCTCTCTGCCCACAAAATCAGGAACTCCATCCTGCAATCCCTTCGACTCACTTCCTCCCTTTCCTCCATCAAGGCAGGTCTCAAGACCGTTCTCTTCGACCGTGCCTTCTGCTGCCCTTCTAACTCCCCCCTTTCTTACTTTCCTTCCCCCCAGCCCCTACACCGCCCACCCCGCCCCCCAACCTAACTGTTCAGTGCCTTGGGATGTTCTTCCAACATGAAAGGTGCTCTATAAATGTAATTTTCTTGTTGTTTATCTTCTACCATCCTGGTAGTGGCTACAATAATCATGGAGATGTTAACTATTCATGTCAATTTAATTTTTAGGTGAGGAAAACCTGCCAATAGAGGAAAGCTTTGGGAATCGCAGATGCAAAGTTGCCTGTTTCTTCCAAGTGAACCACATTTGCAATATGCATGAGCAGGAGCACAGACTCCAGCTTTGCCGAGCTTGTCTGGCAGACATCCAGGCCTGGATGAATGTAAACGTACTGCAGCTGAAATTGGCACCATATTCCTTGGTTCCCATCAACTTCTTCACTCCTGTGGCTAAACTCGTCAACCACCCTGGGCTCTCCCTCAGACTCACCGAACCAGAACACAATCCAGGTGTCCAGCCAACCCCCAGCTGTCCTTCCTCCCCCACATCCAGTCCCTGTCCATGACCACCTTCTTCCACCACCGCAACATTACCCTTCTCCGACCGCACCTTACTCCAAATACAGCCGAATCCCTGTGCATGTGTTTGTCACTTCCCGCCTGGATTACTTCCTAAAGTATTCTGCATACTGACATCTCACCAGTTCTGGCTGTGCTGGCTCCCCATCACTGAATGGATAAACTTCAACATCCTTACACTCATGTTCAAATCCCTCTCTGGCACCTCGCTACCTCTCCAACCTCCTCACACCCCAATCCACCACCCAACTCCTCAGCTGGACAAAGCACCGACCTCCTGCTCATCCCTCAAACCCTCCCCACCATCAAAGGTCGCGCTTTCAGTTTGAACATGCCCAGTTTACCTAATGTCTCCTCATATTGCCAACAGATTAAATAAATTGCTGTTGATAATAAATAAGTCACTGCTTATAATGAACGCCATGTTGTCCGCTACATGGAGTCCCGTAGTTCAGTGGTTAGACCACTCGCCTTGCAAGTGAAAGGTCTGGGTTCAATTCCAGGCAGGTCAATTCCAAACTTACCCAAGGCAGCTTGGGCAAGTTTCCTTACTCCTCACACCTGATAATAATCCCTCCCCAAAACACAATAATAAATTGGTCATTTCAATGCATGATTGTTTGTGGGACGCTGCTGCAATTCGCCCACAAATCCTTTGAAACGTTTAGAAGACGTGAAAAACACTACATCACATGCCAGGATTATTATTTTTGTGGTTGTCGTTGTGCTGCTGTTCCCACGGTTCAGGGTTTGCTGACAGGGGGCGGTGGGCGGGAGGAGCTGACAGG